>OX451345.1:29558497-29879899 GCA_949629155.1 Myopa testacea | reverse complement strand
CCGTATGTATGTTTGTGACAATTGTTATAATGTACCTTTAAGGAGTTACTTTATATTAACGATGTTCCCACCGCTATTGAGGCAATAAGTGAGCAAGGGTAAATATATTAAAACAGGTAGCTGAGGAAAATTTACAGTACAATGGTGAAAACTGCATCGAAATCGGTCCAACGTTTAAGAGTTAACTAACTCTAAAGGGACATGCGACTAATGAGAATTATATTAAATAATTAATTAACTACATGAAATGATTGGATATTCCTTGTTTCTTTAAACTCCTTTATTTCCCTTAAATCAACAAACTCAACAATAACAACACATGAATTTCCGCAGATGCCGAAAAATAAGTTGTTATTGTACTGCGATGCCGCCACACGGTCGCCGAAAAAGGGTACGAAAGAGAAATTGATAACACACAGTCAGCATTTGCTAGCAGAGCAGTTCATCTATACACCTACTCAGCGACAATTACCGTCTATCAACCGTCTATCGATGACAAAATTTTTTTTAAAACCATCCACCACTTATCCGCACTTAATTATATTCGTAATATGGTATATAAAATGAATGTATGTACGCAAAAACATATGTATACTTAGTCATAAATGTAGAATTAACTTAAATAATTACTTTTTAAATAAATAGTAAAATTTAAATATTATATAATATTATGTGCACCTCTCGCAGATAATGGTCAAAATCTGTCTTGTTAATTTTACTATAGATTAGCAAAGCAAAAATTTTTCTTTCACAGAATCCCATTGTGCGGTAAATACCTACTATAAATCTACAAAAGTAACGAAGATTCATTAAAGTAACGTCGTTAAAGTTTTTAGTTACTCGTTCTTTTAACTAGTTCAAGAACAACTTCGTTGCTTCAACGTTAACGACCCGAACTAACTTCGTTACATTAACTATAACGATCAGAACAACGATCTTACTTTCGTTACTTTAACTATAACGATCAGAACAACGATCCTACTTTCGTTACTTTAACGCTAACGATTGCAAAGTAACTTCGTTACATTAACGATAACGATCAGAACAACGATCTTGCTTTCGTTACTTTAACGTTAACGATTGCAAAGCAACTTCGCTACTTTAACGATAACGATCAGAACAACGATCCTACTTTCGTTACTTTAACGTTAACGATTGCAAAGTAACTTCGTTACTTTAACGATAACGAAGGCGTCTGTGAAAGTAACGAAGTTAAATTAACTTTAACTATAACGATAACTAGTTAACGATTTAACTAGTTGTGCCCAACTCTGTTTATAATTCATATTTCAATGTGTGGCAATTATCAAGGTAATGAAAATGTTGTATTTGTAGGGCTTCTCCAGTGCTCTAAAGTGTTTTTATTTCTGTTATATTTTTTGTGTCTTCTCTCTTTCTCGTCATCAGTTTTTCATGTTTCGCCCTTTAAAAACAGTAACAGTGGCAGTATTCAAAATTCACTAATAAAATGGCGAATATATTGTATTAACCACTTATATATTATAGTATATTAACTTAAAGAAAATATAATATTTTGTTTAAATAAATCCTCTAAAATATCTTATAAGAATCATATCTTAAATATCTAAAGAAACACTTCATCTATGCTGTTGTTTAATTTTATATCATATATAAAAGTATATATACTCTTTCAATTGACCAAATAATGCCCTTCTATAAATTTACATACATACATAATATATTTGCGTAGATACTCGTATATGTATGAATGTAGCTAAATGTTGTCAATGGTAGCTAATATAGGTCAATGTTTTTGGAATAAATTCTTAATAAATACAAAAGAAATGAAAACAATTATATTTTATCCATAATTTAATTATCCGAATTGAAGGTGATTGTAATATCTTTTAATTGTTGTGCAATCAAAAGTAACAAGAATATAAAAAAAATAACAAAAACACAAATGAAAATGCCAAAAATTTATTTGAGTCATTCGTAGAATGAGTAAGAAACTGAAATGGTAATTAAAATTATGTAATAAAATTACTTGTGTATGTGAAATGAAAATATAATAATATCAATGATTAAACTTAATTAATGATAATTAAAAAATGCACAAAAATTTAATTATAAGACATTATATATTTGAATTTTATTTTTATTATTTTTTTTATTTTATTTTAATTTATTTTATTTAATTTTATTGAAATTGATTGTATTTTATTTTATTTAAATTGATTGCATTTTATTTTATTTAAATTTTTTTTTTATGTCCATTAATTTTTTCTCTTTATTTAGATTTATTTATTGTTTTTTTTTTTTTTTCTTTTAGAACCTTCGCACTTTTTACATGTATTGCACATGAAATCTCCTTGAAATTAAAAAAATTCATTAACACTTCTTTTATTTCGTTCAAGAATAATAATAATAATGAATATTTGTGTATTATTTGCATATAAGAATAATTATAAATATTTATTTTCACAGATACTTATTATTATTAATGATATTTCTATAAAAATGCTATATTTTTAATCTATTATTGTTGAAAGTTTCCATGATTTCGGATGAATTGAAATGGATTTATTTGTGGATTCACTGATAAATTTTCACAGCTCTCATTTGCAATAAATACCTATAAAAACAAGGTTCTTAAAGCAAACCAAATAATAATAAATCATAATTGAAATAAAAGCAAATAAAAATAAATGGAAATAAAAATTAAAAAAATAAACAAAACTAAACTAAACAATGCTAAATAAAAATGAAAGTAAAAACAAATTAATAAAAAAGAAAACATAAAAATAAATAAAATATATACATTTAATCAATAATTACAATAAATCGAAGTAGAAACTGAAATCCTTTTCGACAGACTTTTAATCCTCTTTGCGATCCTTTCGCTTTTGGGAAAGAAGCTACGTCAAGTAATAATAGACTACTGGAAGCTGGGTCACTCTACGAATTGATTATTAATTAAACCCAACAGATGACCCACAACCATTAAATTTCTGCAACAATCCAATTTTCGGGGGCATCTCGTTGACCCGTGATCGGTATCTGTAAAGTTTAACCATAGAAAGAGTTACCGTTATGTCACATCATACTTGAGCTTCTGAATGTGTATCTTGGACTTTGTACCTTTTTTAGTACCTATGAACTTAGAGAATTTTACGATTTTTTCGAGAATTTATGATATTACGATGGATTTCAAGTCCAAGTCTCCTCCAAGTCTTTAATCCTCCCTTCCCTCCGATTTCTTTACCCAAAAACGGCTGCCCAGAAAAAATTTAAATCTACATAAAAATTACAGTTTTTTACGATCTTTTAATAATCTTTAAAGTGCTCTCTTCTCTGTGCTCTTTCTCGCTCTCTTTAATTTCTTTTAAGTGTTTTTTGACATCGTCAAAACGTGCCACATCTAAAACTAAAATAAGACTTCCTCATGAATAAAAACTAAATAGAAAAAATATGAAAAATGTTGAAAATTCCTCGATAAAAAAAACAAAACAACACAGTTTAAAAATACCTGAAAAGATCATAAAATGAAAACTATAATAAAAGAAAATCATAAATCTATACATATACTATTTAATTTTGAGTTTTTAAACTATTCGTAATCAAAATCCACAAGAATAGCAAAAGAAGAATAGCTCGTTAAATTTCAGGCGGCGGAATTTTAAAGTGAAATAATTTTTGTGCAAGTATTCGATGAGATGAGAAATAAAAGCAGCTCAAAAGACGACGTAACGTTGTCGTACGTAGCGGGTGGATCTTGCGAAAGGGGGGGGGGACTGCGAGTGCCGAGTGATTCGATGAATTGAACATGAATCGTAGAGGTATTTTTAAATTGTACCGTAATAAATACGAGCACAAGGTCAAGTCTCGCAGCAACTCGGATGAGTCGATGAGCAGACAGAGACAACCAACAAACCTTTGGCGACTATACACTGAAAAGAAGAAAGAAAAGAAGAAAAGGAGGAAAAGAAGAGAGTGAAAACTGAGATACGTTCAAAAGTTTTCCGCAAGAGTGCACACAAAAAAAAAAAAAAAAAAAATTGAAAAATAAAAAATAAACACTTTCCGCTCATTTAACGCAATGATCAAACCGATCGAATATGAAATTACACGAAATGAACACTTAAAATGGACACGTAACGTAAATACGTATATTATAATACAGGGTGTGGGTTTTAAATCAAAATAAACGTCTGCAATGTTTTAAATTTGTAATAAATAATAAGTAATAAATAAATTTTTAAAAACAATAAATAAATTTTCTAATAATAATAAAGAAATCTCTTATAATAATAAATAAATATCTAAAATATCCAAAGATATGTACATAATGTACATGAATATACATATATAGTAGTTCATTTCTACACTAAAATTATTTTGAACCCTCAGGACACCCTGTAAATTGCTAGACACACCTTAGAAAAAATGCAATAAATTCCGTGTAATTTAATTGTTTTATTGTATTTTACTAAAGAAAGCAAACACAACAACAACAAAAAACTTCTGTTAATTTTACAATGTAGTAAATTGCAAATGACATGAGATCATCTCACCGCAGTCCATCACACAAACCCCACCAAAGTTCACCAGTTCGCCTCACTTCACATCACTTCAACACAGTTAACATCACTTCCCCGCAACTGACCACACATCAATTTACTTCAACACACTTCACACCACTTCACCAAACATCAGATCACTTCACCGCAGTCACAATTTCTTGTATCGATGCGCATTTTTGTGCTTTTGTATTCCTGATCTGTTTTAATCTCTCTGTCCATTTATGTATTTCTGATTTATTATCTAGTTTCTTGCTTTTCTAACTTTTTTCCTTTCTAAGTTTTCATTAAATTACATTTAATGATTGTTTTTAAAAAGCTCGTTTAGTGCTCTTTGAGTGGGCGTTTAATTGCATTGTTTCGCCCTCATGCAGTCTTTGAAATATTATTCTAATCTCTAACTCTCTCTTTTCTAAGCTCGATAATAATCTAGATATGTAAATAGTGTTTATTGTTGCTGTTGTTGCTATTGCCATTTTTATTCTTTGTGTATATTTATATTGATATTGTTACTCATTGTAGAATTGTTATTATTGAGCTATATATGTATTTTGAAAAAGAAAAAATAACATTTGCAATTTTCACTATGATTTTCATTTGTCTCTGATGGTTTTTTTTTCCAAATCTATTTTCAGTACCTCACCGATAGATTTAATGCATCCGATAGATTTAATACATCCGATAGATATAACTCCTTATACAGTCAGGTTTGCTATATTTTTTATTATTTTTATTGCTTTGGCGTTAATAATTCTTAAATAATATCTAATAAATAAACACAGTTACAGTGTAAAACTAAAATTAATCCTAATGTCGAAGTTTAACATACTCGTAATTTCAGAAAAATAAATTTAATTTTAACGAAATTGTAACTTATCAAAGAAATATTCATTCAAATTAAATATTCAATAAAATGAATATTTTAATATTCAAAAATAAAATATTCATTCACTCACTATCTATAAATATAGTCTATAGTCTAGACCAGGGGTCGGCAACCTTTTGACTCGGAAGAGTCAAAAAATACAATTTACAAAATTTCAAAGTTTTTAAAGAGCCACAAACTTTTTTCTTGACAACAATACTCTCCTCTCCTCTGCTCCTCTTGTCACACCGGAAGATAGGCACCATCCCACCTTGGAAATCAGACTTACACAACACTTGCATAAAACATCCCAAGGCAGTAAAGGTAAAATTATAACTCGATCTATGAAACAATACTGCTTCAAGAAAACGAATTACGCCGTTTTGATGAACACACTGGGTTCTATTGATTGGAATTCTCTTTTATCATTGAATGATCACCCTCCCTCTGTATGCCTGGATAAGGCACTGGAGTGTTTTAATAATACTGTATTAGAGGCATTTGTATCTTCCGTACCAATAACTAAGTTTTCTCATAACTCGAGTCCTACTTGGTTTAATAAGGAACTACTTGCTCTACGGAATTTAAAATCTAAGAAGTACAAATTATATTGCAAACTTCGTACAACTATAAGTTTCATCTCTTACAGGACTGCGAGATGTAGATATCAAAGTATGTGTAAACAATATTATACGAAGTACTTACAAAAGATAAAGTATAATATTCGCTCTGATCCAAAGTCCTTTTGGAATTTTGTCAACACGAAAAGGAAGAGTGCAATTTATCCTGAATTTATGAATCATGAT
This sequence comes from Myopa testacea, assembly GCA_949629155.1. Lineage (NCBI taxonomy): Eukaryota > Metazoa > Arthropoda > Insecta > Diptera > Conopidae > Myopa > Myopa testacea. Next base: position 29,873,687 of record OX451345.1, on the reverse strand, counting down.
CATACAGAATCCAATAATATCCAAACCATTTGTAGTCTTTTCGGAAACTTTTTTATGTCCACGTATTCAACGTCAACATATGACTCACTGAGCTACCCATTCAATATTGCTTCGACTTCCATTGCACTACCTACAATTGATATACAAATAGTCTTACAAGCTCTGAAGGCTATTAAATGCAACTATAACCCTGGACCGGATGGAATACCGTCTTGTATTCTAAAATTTTGCGCAAATGAATTGGCATCACCTATATTTGCACTCTTTGAATATTCGCTACGTTCGGGCTATTTTCCGAATGCATGGAAGTCCTCCTATATTATTCCATTGCATAAGTCTGGCAATAGGTGCAATATTGGTAACTATCGCGGTATTGCTAAACTTAGCGCGCTGCCCAAACTATTGGAGAAGATAATCGTTTCCCATATCTCAAGGAGTGTTAATTCCTCAATTTCGCCGTATCAACATGGATTCTGTACCGGAAGGTCTACTTCTACAAATTTGTTAGAGTTTGTCTCGAAAACTATGAATAATTTTTCGGTTGCTAAACAAACTGACACAATATATACTGATTTTAGCAAAGCTTTCGATATAGTTAATCATAAACTACTAATCTTGAAGCTCAAACTATTTGGATTTTGCGATAATCTCATAAAATTAATAGCCTCTTATCTTACCCACCGTACGCAAATGGTGTTGTTTAAAGGTATGTTATCGAATAGATTTCTGGTTACATCTGGAGTTCCACAAGGCAGCCATTTAGGCCCGCTACTGTTTTTGGTATTCATAAACGATTTGCCAACAGTTATAAAATATGGAAATATACTGATGTTTGCGGACGATGTCAAACTGTTTCTATCTTTTAAAGATGAATATGAAGCCAAACTTCTTCAAATCGACCTTGACTCTTTGACAAGATGGTGTGATGTAAATTGCATGAAACTAAATTTAAATAAGTGTAAACTGATGACTTTTTCCCGTTCAATCCCAGTTTTATCCAATTATAGTATTGGCAATTATAAACTCGATCGATTGGAAACCGTAAATGATCTCGGTGTGGTTCTGGATCAGAAGCTCCGTTTTCATATCCATATCAGCCACATAACCAACAGGGCCAGCAGTGTACTGGGCTTCATAAAGCGCTGGGCCAAAGAGTTCAATGATCCCTATATCACAAAAATTTTATACTCATCGCTTGTTCGTCCCATTTTGGAGTATGCCTCGCCAGTTTGGAATCCTCGCTTCAGCTGCTTTATCTCTGAAATAGAATCCGTGCAAAAGCAGTTCCTACTTTTCTGTCTACGAAATCTTCGCTGGGATCCATCTTTACGTTTGCCACCATACGAGTCCCGACTTAGGCTGATAAATCTATCGTCATTAGCTGATCGAAGGACTATGCTGAATGCTGTTTTTGTCTTGAATTTGTTGTATGGCGTCACCGACTCTACATACCTGCTAAGCAATATCGACATTAGCATACCTCGTCGCACCTCGAGAAGATGTGAACTCCTCCGCTTACGTTTCTGCAGGTCAACATACCTGCAACATGAACCGATTAGGAGTGCCTGCGTGGATTTTAATTCGGTTTACCAAGCCATTAACTTGTCTGACCCAATCTATGTAGTTAAAAAGAAAATCTTGAACTTTCTTTTAAATTGTTAGGTTAATTTTGAATCGTTATTGAATTGAATATAATTGAATTCATATTGTAAAATTCTGAAATTATCTATTGTAAACTATAAAGCCTCAATGGCTTAGTTTGAAGTTTAAATAAATAAATAAATAAATAAATAAATAAATAGTACTCGCATAAATAAAGTTTTTTGATAAATCTATCTATTTCTTCATAAGAAAAAATATCTATTTATTTATATATAAGTAGTGGTTTTCATAACAAATTAGATAAAATATATATGGTATTATTAAATAATTACTTATTATTTAAGTAAAAAATTAAAACAATTAAACATTTACTTACAACACTAACCTGTAACCTCAATAACAAACTTCAATAACAAACAATTGAGCAAACAAATTCAATGGGAGCGTTGGCTTTGATGGTTTTAGAAAGTTTGGATAAATTTGGCTCATAACTAGTTGTTTTAAGCAGGGCTGGGGAGCCAGGCCAAAATATGACAGCTCCGGCTCCAGCTCCAGAGCGATGTTTTTTAAAAAATTTGCTCCAGCTCCAGTTCCAGAGCGATGTTTTTTAAAAAATTTGCTCCAGCTCCGGAGCGATGATTTTAAAAAATTTACTCCAGCTCCATACCGTATATATAAAAATTAAGTAATCATGGCTATATGACAAGAAACAAGAAAAAAAACTACTAAAAAAAAAGAAAATAAGTCTGACCAGATGGAAGCTCGATAAGTGGATTCCATAATGTTCTCTTAAGTCTTTCAATATTGAAATCGTTTTTATTTCAAAGGAGCCGAAGCCGGAGTCGGACCCCTAAATGGCTCCGGCTCCTTTGGGCAGCTGAAAAAAGCTCCGGCTCCTTTAGGTTTCCAGCTCCGGCTCCGGCTTCTTTCAAAATACCCAGCTCCGGCTGCTCCGAGCTCCGACTCCGGAGCGGCTCCCCAGCTGTGGTTTTAAGTTTCAAGCAAGACTCTAAATTTTCATTTGTTAGTTGGCTTCTTACTTTTAATTAAATTTTTTTAATTTTTTTAATTAAATTCATGCAAGAGGATGCTTGCTCGCACGAATGTTGATCCGAAATCCTTGCCTAATAATGCCTAATCCTTGGTAATCAATTCAGAACGATTTTTAGATTTTTTTTTTTTTATAAAATAAATAATATGTGCGTATGGAACTAAAGAGCCGCAGCTTCACATCCAAAGAGCCGCATGTGGCTCGTGAGCCGCAGGTTGCCGACCCCTGGTCTAGACTATAGATATTTATAGTCACTAACTATAAATTAGTCTATGTACTGTATATTTAAATATTCATCAACTAAATGTTCGTCAAATTAAATATTATTCATTCTTTGATTCTTGTGAGGCTTTTAAAACAATGCTTTTCACTTCGAAGTGAGCCTTCAACTATCCGTTAAACGATTGAATTTGTTGCCATGAATGACCTGAATTGTCTGCTTTATGTTCTGAATTTCCGATGTCGTTATTTGACATTATATTTTATTATTATTTCAGGTAGTTTTTATTTAGTTCACAGAATACATAAACACGTACATGTGTATAGTATTGTACATATATACATGTCTGTATATATAGAAAGAGGTCAAATGCTAACCGCAATTTTAATTGACCCAAAATGCAATTCTTTATTGTGCAAAAATAGCGTTTTTCTTACGTTTAGTTTTTCAGCTACCTTAAAAATCAATGATGAACTAGTTTTAAAAGTTTAAAAATTCTTATAGTAGCTTTTAGTAGTTTTAAAATACATTTTTTAGCTGTTTTTTTTTACATGTGTCAATAAATATTATCATTAAATGATATTAAATATCATCAAATGGCATTAAATGTCATTAAATATCAGTTAAATAATAAAAAATACGCAAAACTAAACTTCAAATTAACGTGAACTCTTAAATCCCTCAATCGAGTGAATTTTTATTAAAAAATTCATGTTTAAGGACACAAAAAAAAAATTTCTGATACTTTAATTAAATAAAGTATAGAGTGGACCATCAGGTGGTTTCTTCTTAAAACTTTTGAAAATACGTTTTTTGAAAAGAAAAGGAATTTTAAAAAGAAACTATCCGAAGACAAATAAACACTCTATAATGAAGTTTTTCGATACGCGTTAAAGGGTTAAGCATTTTTATATTGTATAATGTGAGTATTATTTTAGTTACTATAAAAACGAGAACACATTTTTTCTTTGCACATCCGGCGGCACATTTTTCACATTCTAAAAATTTTCTGTATATTTTTAGAAAATTTACAAATGTTGAGACTGTTGATGATTTTATGAAATGTTTTCGATATAAAATTTGGATTATTGCAATGTTTGTGTTTAGTTTGTGTTTGTTATCGTTTCTCTCGCCTTTCCCTCTCTTTTCTTCATTGTTTCTTTGCTTTTATCTTTCTATTTCCTTTATTTTTATCTTCGGTGATTTTTATCTTTATTTGTTTTTATCTTTAGTGATTTTTATCTTTGGTATGCATTTCAAAACGCAAGCTGGCAACACATCGAATCGTAAAAGTGTTGTTGAACTTAATCGCAGCTGGAAGTTTTACAGTTTTCTTTACACACTTTTTTACACACTACTCACCCATTTTTCTTTAATTAAAAACGATTAATACGATGCTTCAACAGCTTCAGAACGTAGATAAAGATTAATCTACGACTGAATTCTAACCAGTATTTTAAAATAGAAAACTTTATAGATTTTATGATGCTTTTTTGTTGTTTTCTTATGCTTAATTCGTTTGCATTCCATTTGAACGTATTTAAAGTGATTTGTTAAAGCGTCTGTTGTTGTTGCTTCTGTTGTTGTTGCACTCACTGAGCATTACAATAACGATTAAGCCGAAACCACAATGGCGCGTTAGGTCGGTCGCGCTTTGATCGGCGTTTGATAGACTTTACAAAAACTTTACGATAAAATCTTCCACGACGCTCGAGTTTCATTTTCTAAAACACAATGGCGCGTTAGATAGGTCGTGCTCAAGTTCTACTAAGCACTGTTGAACTCTTCAAAATACCTTGGTTATGGCTCCAACTAGTGTAGAGCGCGTTGTAAAAGTTGCAGTTATATTGCACAACTTTATAAAGCTAAATGACGATGCGTACTGCACTAAAAAAACGTGGATATTCATGACGAAAATGACGAAATTAACACTTGAGCAAATAAAACTATCTATCTTAATTAGCATTTCTATATTTTATTATTTCTTCATTACATTTTTTTAAAATTGAAATGTCAAACGCCAGACCTAGTTGAAGTAGAACCAACTAGTGCGTTTGAACGAGATTTACGTGATACGGAAAAATTTACGATATAACGCCTGAGGTCTTGTTGTGAATTGCCTCGTAAGATTCCGTGTGTTCAATAATATCTGTCAAAGCGCGACCGACCTAACGCGCCATTGTGGTTTCGGCTTTATAACCAAAATTGAGTTTAGTTGTTGTTGATGCTGCTGCTGCTTCGTTGCTGCTTTTGTATTCAATGTCGATGTTGATGTCGATGCCTTTGTCATCATCGTTGTTGTTGTTTTTGCTTTTCATTTTGTTTTTGCTTTGATTTGTTGTTGCTTTGATAATGCCGTTGGCTGTTTGCCAATAAATCTATTCATCAGCAGCAGCAGCTTTTTTAGAACGACAAATTGAATAAATTCCTTAAATTTCAAGCAACTGCAGAAGATTTCAATCTCTCGCCTCAATAATTTTTGATTTTAGCGAAAGTGTGGCAATTTTTCATGTTTGTTACTCTCTAACTTCGGTTGTCGTTGTCATCATCATTATCGTTGTTGTTGTTATTGTATTCTACACAATCGATTTCATGGCCAAGCAGCTAAAAGTGAAATTATTTTGCTGTTTCTGTTGCTGCTGCTGATTAACATTTAGCTAGTGGAGGGTAGTTTTTATGGCGACAGTAGAACAAAGAAATGAAATAAAATAAAAATCTCCCTGCTGTCTGCTGTGCTTCCTGGGCGCTGCTCCGCCTCTTCACTTCCATAATCTTTTGGCAACCTTTGATATACGTTTCTATGTACTTGTATATAGTTGCTTTTTTTACTGTTAGCCTTCATAGATGCTGTCGCCGTCCTTGACTTAAAACCTTCTATTTTTCTCACAGTGTGTACAAAACAAGAAGAAGACGCACAAGTTTTATGACTCATCATAATTTATATTAAATATTTACTTAAATGTTTGTATGGATATTTATATGTATGTATGTATTATTTTTACTATCATTTTTTCTTTTTGTTTCTTCTTTGAATTTAAATTTTGTTTAAAAACATTTGAGAGTCACAAGTGAAAAAAGTTTGAAGATTTCTGAATTTTTTTTTTTGTCTACTCTGACGGTTTTAATGAAGTCTAACGAAGAATTAGTTTGTTCATTAAAAATAGAAGCAAGTATCTTGTAAGTACAACAACTAGTAAGCTCATGATAAGCACTTTTTTACAACAACAACCCTTCTGCCCGTCCGCCAACCGTACACCCCCCAACTCGACGTTTTATAAGGTGAACGGACAGAGAAGGTTCGTTCCCTCAAAGCAGTTGAGTCACTCGGCGCTGCTTCTGTTTCTGCTTCTGCTTCTTCTTCGATTTCTTCCACTTCCCTTGATTCCGCTTCTGCTGCTTTTTCTTCTAAACTTCATTCCTTTCCTTCAACTTCCTTTTCTTCTACTGCGAAAAGACTTAAAAATTGTACACTTGCTCTCCAAGCATATTTTTTTGAATGTTTTGTTTTAAGAAGCTAAACACGGTCTACAAAATGGCGCACTTCATAAAACAGAGTGTTAAAAACGTAATCCTGAAAGTGGATAGAAAACGAGTCAAACTGAATATATAGGATTTTTTTAAAGGTTGAAACAAATTGTGTGGTTTTTTATAATGCAGAAATTAATACAAATGAAGGAATGGAATTAAAATAATTTCCCAAATAAAAAAATCTGCTTTCTTTTGTTTATTATTTACTTTACTTATCTATATTTTATATACAATATTTTTGGTATATGTACATGTACATATGTGTGTGTATATATTTATATATTGTATATTACACAGTATTGAAGTGTTCTATTTGCATATTTTGATCGAATTCCAGGCTACGAGTCGGGTAGAGTTGCCAGAGCAAACCACCGGACGACAGCTGCAACGAGTGCTGCACTACGCAGTGGCGCCCTGCAGAGGACTACCGGGCCTGCGGAGGACAGAATGCGTTATGCACGATGTTGACTGCGACGAAGTGTATCCGGGAATTTATATTGGCGATGCGTAAGTGTTTGCTTATTCGAAATACTATCATGCACTTTCTCTCATTATTTTGTAATAGTAAGTTTAATTAATTAAATATCCGTTTCCCTTTCAGAGCCGCCGCCAAAAGCAAAACCTATCTGCGGCTCATGGGCATTACACACGTCTTGAATACAGCGGAGGGCTGCAGGTACGGCCAAGTGGACACCGGGCACAGCTACTACCGAGATATGCCTAGCGTAAGGTGAGTAGAAGGCGTGGCATTGTTTTTATAAGTATACCCATTAAAATAGAATCATTTTTCACACATTACAAACTCCTCCTAGTCTTATATTTCCTTCCGCCTCTCCTCTCTTCACCATCATCGTCATCATCAACACCGCCACCTTCTCCACTCCTCTCAAAATCTCCACACAAAATTATTCTCAATATTATTTGGCTTTGTTGACTCGCATTATTTCATCATTTTCAATATAAACAAAATATTGTATCGTGAAATAGAAGAAACAACAAAGACACTTATTTCAGGTACATGGGCTTTCCTATGATGGACCAACCCACCACGGACATCGCTCGATACTTCTACGTCGCCGCCAAATTCATCGACAACGCGATCAGTAGCGGTGGTGAGTTGAAAACTTTGCAAGAATGCAACAGAAAAACGTCGCATGAAAGAAGAAGTGGAATTCTTTTCCAGTAGTATTTCAGAAAGTAGTAATTCTTTTCTCTCTCTCTCTCTTTCTTTCCGTATATCAGGTAAAATTCTGGTGCACTGTTTGGTTGGAATGTCCCGTTCCGCGACCTGTGTCCTCGCCTATCTGATGATCTGTCGCAAGATGAGTGCCGTGGACGCGATACGCAAGGTGCGCATGCATCGCGATATTCGGCCAAACGATGGTTTTCTGCAGCAACTCGCCGATCTGGACAACGAACTGCGACGCAAGACACTTTATCCATATTAACAGCTCCCTTAGAAAGTAAAGAGAAAACGGAATAAAATGTAATCAATCAAACAAAAAAAAGAAAAACTAAACTTAACTGATCACTAAAAACCTGTAGCTTCAAATTGAAAATATGTAACAATATAACATTTAGAAATGTAACAAGAAAAAACAAAAAAATACGGCTTCCAAACCAAAGACAAGTTGAAATTGAAAATTTCTTTATTAATGGACCCAAATCAAAATTTTATGACTAGGTACATAATATATACACTCATGTATACATATATATATATATACTCGTATATACCTTTTAACTTTTAAAACAACAACAACAACAATAAGACATCTCATGTAGAATATTTTAAAGACATCAAATTGTGAAAACACTGTAAAATTAAGGTACAATTCTTTGAGCTAACTTTTGTGGTCCTTTAGACCACATAACTAGAACTTCGGGTCCTTCGGTAGTCGAAAATACATACAAAATACGACAAAAAACATATTCACTGTCAATAACTCAATAACCCAATAACTCAGTAACTATGGACGCACTCATTGGCAGCACTCTAAAATGACGAAATAATTAAAAATCTAGAAACTTGACTCTTCGGATTCTAAACAAAACTTTAACAAAAAGAAGTAAAAAAATAAATAAAAATATATTATACTAAAACAAGGACAAAATAATAAAACCCATAAACACACACATATACATACATTTATGTATATATTGTTTGTTATAAATATATAATAATCCATTTATTATGTAAATAAAAAAATAACTAAACCCAAACCAAAACAAAATGAGAAAAGTTTTTATTTCACAAAATGAATGCGGATTTATTTCTAAGCATAGTTTTAGGATTTCAAAAAATACGTATAAAGATCTCAACACACTTCTCTCTTATTTGCGTATTTATTTCTTATCTTATTCCCTTTTTTAAGATTATACTTTCCATTATCGAGCTATGTAACTTTCCAATATATACTTCATAGCCTAAAATATTAAAATAGAATACAATCAACAATTAAGGTAAAAGTTTTAATTTTTATGGCAAACTACATCCTTTGTCATTAATAATGGAATAAAATGTCTTTCATAAAAATGCTCCATCCTTATAATGTTGTGGAATGCATTCGTTCGATCCAATTCTCATTCACATCTCATCGAAAAACCGTCCGATGTTAGCACCTTTCAATAAATTGCTTGCGACTTGTTGTCGTCTATGGAATTTCAATAATTTCACTCTGCTTTACAGGATAAATAAATAAATACAATAAAAGTACCATGGAGATTAGTGGCCTTGGTCGCATGTACATATTGTAGATTTGAAGCGATTCTTTCTAAGTTTTTGGGAGAGAATGGAGATGAAAAAAGTGATATTTAGACTCCGAAACAGGGTTAGAAGCTGCGAAAACCAGATTATCATATTGGCTTTGCCCAAACCGACGACAAGAATTTCAGTGGAGTATTATTCGATTAAAGATTCATTAAATTAAATGGTATCCTTTGAGGAAGGATAGGGTGTTCATAGAAATCTTTGACAGGTAAGGAATCACAATTCATAAAACACTTGAAATTCGTAGTACGAGTTCAATATTCTTGTGACACCTGTGAAAAGTGACAAATCTAATCACTGTTATATTATGAAATGATTATTCATCTGATCTTACAGTCAACTATCAACAACGGAATCACTTAAAGGAATCACTTAACGAAATAACTTGATGCCTGGATGGCGAAAGTCATACTTTTTAATATTTAATCTTCTCCACTTAATAATTCATTTATAAATTATTTTTAGAGCTGACAAAACAGTTTGTATGCTTGTATTTATGTATGGATGAAGGCATGCAAATAAAGCAATTTTTAATTCAGCAAAAATCATTCAGAGTGGAATAAAATGAAAGGTTATCAATAAATTATTTGGTCCTAAGAATTTCTTATCGGAGAGAAACAAAAACAATAGAAAAAATGTTTTGACGACCTTCAACATTGCAAAAAAACCAAATTAATTGAAGAATAAATTCATGATCATTGATCACACGTTGCAACTCTTGCGAAAGCAGGCGCTCGCTCACTTCGTTAAGCACCACGTCTCGTGACGGAACTCCAATAAAAAATATTGAAAGTAAATTAAAAAAAAAAACTAAAGTGTTTTACTTCATTGATTCTTTTATCAAAATCAAATATCAAAATCAAATTTAAGTTTTGTTTACATTGTACACTTTTCATTTTTGTGTGTGTTGTTTTCGGAAAGCTTTTCAAAATTTAGAAATAAAAGAAAATTCATAAGAAAAATTAATAAAATAAAATAAAAATCATAAAATTAAGAACTAGGAAACTATGTTAAAAAACACCGTTAATCAGCTGACACGTCAAGCGTCCACCGAACTGACCAAACAGACCACCAAACTTGGCATATTGGGCGTGCCCTTTTGCAAGGGTCAGACGAAGCAGGGCGTGGAAAGGGCGCCTGATTTACTGCGTCAGGTCGGCTTAATGGAGAAACTGAAAGCTGTCGCGAATGGTATAGTTTCTATGTTCGATTTTTATAGTATATATACGATATCCGTATCAAGAAAGAAATAAAAAACTTGTTATGCAAGAGTATGAAGATATGTAGATGGCTATAAACGCCAAGAGGGTGGTTAGGTTGTAGATACTATAAGGTCTGTGAAATTGACCACGGAAACTATAAAGATCATTAAGAAGACTAAAGACTATGAAGATTATAGATACCTATAAAGGTCTTTAGGATTATCTATATTATTGTTGGAAAGACTATAAAGTTCATAAAGATGACCACAAAGACTATGAAGAACATAATGATCATCAGCATTATGTATATTTAGGTTTAGAGACGAAAAAGTGTGTAAAGACGACCACAGACACTATAAAGATCATAAAAGTGGTCATGAAGATGACTTCAAGTGATTGAGGTTGAGGTTAAGTTTGAGGCTTATGTGGAGAATATCAGAATAGAGAAAGATATAGACACGAAGGAGACAATATTTGAACAAATCCTTAGATTCTAAATAATTGATGAGAAATATAATATAAGGGGGCTGTATCTCTCTCTGCCTCTCTTTCGCTGCACTTATTAAAGAAAGATTCCGTTCTATTCTCAATTTTGTCATCTTTTTCTTTCTTCTTTTCTTGCCCCATTTTCAGGACAATTAGAAATTAAGGATTATGGTAATCTACAGTACGAAATCGATTCAAGTAACAAAAATACATTTCAAAATATGAGAAACTACGGCGAATTCATGGGTTGCAATCGAGCTCTGGTGGCAAAGATCCAAGAAATACTCAAAGAAAACGATCAGGTTTTAACTATTGGCGGTGACCATGCCATCGGTTTTGGTGAGTTTTGTGACAATGATTAACAATAAGTGACTATAAGTGATTGTGTTCAACAGGTTCTGTGGCAGGTAGTCTACAGCATTCGTCCGACTTGTCACTGATCTGGATCGATGCGCACGCGGACATCAATTTGCACATCACCTCGGAGTCGGGTAACATCCACGGAATGCCGGTGTCTTTCTTGCTGCAGGAGTTACGTACTTATTGGAAGAACGCGAACTTGGAGAGATTCGCTCCCAACTGGTGAGTTTTCTATTGAATCTTGGGTATTGCGTAAAGAGTTCCTCCCTCCGTTGATTTAAGAATGTGACCTTTTTCTAGGTTCCTTTCTTTGACTAGTTTTCAAGTGTATAAAATAAAACACATTTAATTTTCTTGTCTCCTTTTTCTCAAAACATTTATTTAGTATTTTTAATTAAAAATACAATTTATATTATAGAAAGAATTTTAAAAAACTTTTAAGATTCTCAACGTTTAAAATTGTTGAGATCTCCTGAGCTGCTCTCGGTCACCACCTGTATCTTTCCTTTTTCTCTATCCGTCTCTCTTCCCCTCCCTCTCTCTTCTTTTTCTCTTCTGATTTCATGGTTTGCATGCGATTCATGATTTTAGCGATGAGTGAGTTCTTTTTTCTTCAATACCTGAAATTTAAACTTTTTTTTTTAAGAAGAAAAAATAACTAAAGAAATTCCTTTTTAATTCGTATCTTTTAAAGAAACATCTTTTGCTTATAAATATAAATGCTATATACGAGTACAAGTATCTAAACAGTTTTTATTAAAAATAATACATTTAATCAACAATAATATTTTAAAAAATTGACTTTGAAAGAAAACTCACACGTAAAAAATTGCATTCCTTTGAAACGAAAACTTTCAATCGATATTCAGGGAATTTTTTTGTTTGCTTCTGCTTTCTAAATCTTTAAAAAATATAATTAAAATACAATACCAATGAAAATACGTAAAATACTTAAATCCTGTTTTTTTAATCCAGTTTTTTAAATGATTTTTAAATGTTTTAAGATTTCAGAAAGGTTTAAAAATTTTAGATTAAAGATTTCTTTTGTTTTTAAATACTAGTTTAGAAGTTTTTAAGAAGAAAAAAACGGAAACGGAAATTTTTTAGAAAATAATATATATATATGTATGTATATGTTTTTGTAGAATTTACCTGTCAGTTTTCTCTTTTTTTAGATATTTTTGTCCATAAAAATAATTATTTAATAATAGATTCTGGTTTATTTTCCTGCTTACGATTTTGTTTTATTTTTCAAACACTGTAAAATGTATTTCTTTCTTCTTTATTCTATAACTCTTTATATATAAAGTGAAATATACTTAAATACTCTAAATAAATGTGTATAAATATTCTATGGAATCATATCACAATTTTAAACGTTTTTCTTTCTTTTCATGACACGCTCTTTCCGTGATTTTTCAGTCTTATAAGATTTCTCACTCTATCTACAGTTACTATTTTCCTTAATAACGTTATGCATTTTGTACTCAGTTTTTTTTTGGTTTTTCGTTGAGAAGACTTTTTTCGAAGGGATTTAAAAGTAATCCCTTAAAGTCAAGTCATGTTTTATTCTTTTGTTTGGTTATTTTTAAATTTTGAATTTAATTGAAATTGAAAATAATTTAAAAATAAATTGAAATTTAAAATAAATTCAAAATTAATGCAAACTGAAAATAAATGAATAAACTTTTAAATTTTTCATTTTAAGGGTCAAACTTTAGAATACACTTTGAGAAACTAAAAGAAAATTAATAAAAATTAGAAGAAGTTGAATAACAATAAAATCGAAAGAAAATTATTTCATTTGAATTGAAGAGAACAAAAAAAAAAAACCAAAAAATTTTAAAAAAAAGAATACGAAAATAAATAATCAATTTGAATTTAACGTTTTTTCAACTAATGTACAATCATTTGCATAAAATATTATAAAACTGAACAATTTGATGGCTGATCGCTGTCTCTGTTACTCGGTGCGTGTTTACGGTAAATCATAATCATAACTGGTTCGTTTTTTGTCATAATAGTCGAAACGATGGAAACGATGGCGAACCTGGCAACACTCCTCATCGAAGTGTGCTGCAAGGGTTGGCATAAATAACGGAAAAACCAATATATGTACAAATACGATATCAAAATAATCATGGCGTTCCTTTTTACATTAATAAACTTAAATATTAATTGTAAAAATTTGTCTTACTTTCGTCTCGACAAAATACTAAAACACAAAAGTGAAAACAAATTCAAGAATTCTACTCAAGTTGATAACATTATAATGATAATGTATTAAATACAATGAAATAGTTACAATTATTTAACGTAACAAATCAAATGAAAACGTTTGTTTAAACATATTACTAAACTATAACGTCTAAAAGTGGTTATATTATATTTTGAATGTATGTGTGCTATGTACATGGAATATATTATAGTAGTAATTCAATTTATAGTTAAGTACATAATAAAGGCGAAACGGATGGCGACACGGTACCATGGCAGTGGCGGTTCCGGCCGCTGGCTGGTATCCTGGAAATCATAACACGTAATATTTAAACCAAACTCGCAATGTGTTTTAGTGTGTCATTCAGTTTGCATGTAAAAATCTCGGGTTCGATTCCCCGCGAAGCTCAGTTCGAGTTCGATTCCCAGCGAAACTCAGCTCGAGTTCGATTCCCAACAAAGCTCAGCTCGGGTTCGATTCCCAACAAACCTCAGCAGTCTTTATGTGGTAAGAATCGCATAAGAATTCATATTTTCAGAAGCAACGAAGTAAATAATTTTGTAGTCATGTTTCGTTAATGCAAAATAAAGCCGCCGTTCTTTTAATTTACAACACTTGTAAAGAAAATCTAGTAAAAATATTAAAGAAAACTTGCGCTTAAACCGACCACGATACCGTGTTGGTGTTGGTGTATTATTGGTGCCATTCAGATACCGTACCGCCCCGTACAGCGATCCGCCGTAACACGTTGGGCGTGGCCACACTTAGGCGCCTTTGAATAAGATTCATTTCTGGATTCTTTAAATAATAGTGGCCAAATAAATACGTATTAAACACAAATTTTAATGAATTACATGTGTTTGTATGCTTTTGCTTTGAATTGTTAAATTAGTGAACTCTAAGAAATCGTTGCTGGGCGGACACAATGAATGAAATTAAATCGTTAATCAAATGAAATCGTAATTGATACTTTCTATATTCTTCACTCCTGAAAATAAAGAGAAAAAGAGAGAAAGAGAGATAAAAATTAAAGTAATAGAGTAATTAATATACACATTAAGGGGTCAAAGATCAACGAATTCACAATCATAATAATTTAATCAATTAAATTTAAAAAATGCTTTGTTGGCTGACTTCAGAGATAAATACAACGAAATATATAAAAACAGAATGTTTCCATAAAAAACGAGCATTTTTAACATACAAAAATACAACAAAGATTCAATAATTTAATAATTCAATCATTTAATAATTTAATCATTTAATAATTCAATAATTTAGTAATGTAATAATTCAATCATTTAGTAATGTAATAATTTAATCATTTAATAATTAATAATTCAATAATTTAATAATTCAATAAATATAATGATGAAAATCAAAAATTTACTTACCGAAAATATAAGTTTTAAGAAACATATGTTAAATGTGTTGCAAACGGCGTTTTTTTGTTATTGTTGTTATCGTTATTTTGCAACTAATTAAATTCAAACTAACTGCGGCAAAAATGAAAAGTTTGCATTTACTTCAACTTCAACATTTTTTGGTTTTTTTTTTTAAATTTACACAATGGATATGAAATGATAAACAGGAAATTAACGGTGTTTCACACTGAAAGAACGACGTTTAGAACAAACTATACAAAGAACAAAACATCTTGTGGCGTTTACACTAAACAAACCAAAAGAAACGTCGGGATTTTTATTAAAAATACACAAATTATTATTTGTACTTCACAAACTTAAACAAAAAAAAAGAACCTACTGAAAATTAGTAGCAGATTCAATACTGGAGTAGCTACGTTTGTTATTTTTTTCTTCTCTGTTTGGCAAGTGATACAAGCAAATAAACCGTCACCGCAACGTAAAAGTAATACATATTAATTAATGAAGAACTTATTTAATTGAGAAACAACAAATAATCATATTTAAGCACTAGAAATTATCACAATATCACCAAAAAAAATAACACAGGGTTTAAAGAGAACAAACTTACGGACACATTTCTGATCTGCCAACGAAATGCTTATCGTACGTTATGCTTTGTATTTTCGCTTCCCTAACATAGGAAATATATTAAGAAAACACAGCGAAAATAATAAAGCTAACGAACGTGCGATAAGCATTTCGTTCGCAGATCAGAAATGTGA
This sequence comes from Myopa testacea, assembly GCA_949629155.1. Classification (NCBI taxonomy): domain Eukaryota; kingdom Metazoa; phylum Arthropoda; class Insecta; order Diptera; family Conopidae; genus Myopa; species Myopa testacea. Next base: position 29,858,101 of record OX451345.1, on the reverse strand, counting down.
CAAAAAATCAGAAAAGAAATACAAATCTGCGAGACTCTCTTTGATTTGGCAAACTTTACAGATGGTGGGTCGTTTTTTAACGTAGCGAAGACTCGAACCTACACCACAAACCCAATGAAAAACACGTATTTAGGTTGGATTACTAAATAAAAGGTGGGTGGTGGTGAAAAATGGCACAAACTGACAGAAAAGATTAGCAAAAACAGAAAAAACAGTTATTTACTAGTGAAATCATTACAAATAACCGAAATTCAATAAAGAAAAGGAACGGATTTTGATGGAAATGAAAAACCGTTTCCTTTTTAATTTCTAACATCAATTATATATGTAATTAAAGTGAATAAAGAATAAATAAATTAAGTTCAAATTTAATTTAAGTTCCTAAAAAAGTTAAACGTCAAAATATTAAAAATAATCATAATTTCGGGATTTAAAATAAATGGAAATAATAATAAATGATTAGCATTTAAATTAATGAGGAACAGAGACGAAAAAAAAACGATGACCACAGAAACGCAACGAAGAAGACGACGACTTTTTCCTCCAGAAGAAGAAGAAGACAAGCGCCCAAATTATAATAATATATCAAAGTAATAAAAAAGGAAATGGAAAAAACGAGAAAGTTTAAAAGTAAAAAGTAATGCAACAATAACTAAACCGATAGAATGTAAAAAAAAAGTAGAAAAACAACGATAATCAACAAAAATAATAATACTTCGAGACAGAAACGGAACAGACAAAAACGGAAACAGAAACAATTATGAATATAAATAAATTTGCCAAAAAAAAAAAACAACAACGTTGCGAACAGTAGGAAAAGAATAGAAAAACCAACTGAATTCAGAAGAGAAGAACAAGAAAACGAAGATAACAGAATGAACAGAAAACCGAGTAACAAAAATCGAAAGAGAACACAAGAGAAATCAGTCGAAGATCACCAACAAAACAGGAGAGAAAAAAATCAGTAGAACACAATAAAAACCAAAAAAATATATAAATAAAAAGCAAAAAAAGTACCAAACAATGTACAAAAAAATACCAAATAAAGTACAAAAAATTATCAAATAAAGTACAAAAAAGTATCATAAAGGTATAAAAAAGTAACAACAAAAAATCACCGAAAAACAAAAACAAAACTTGGAAAAGTACACAAATTTTTTCTTTTTATAAAAGTTTCTTGTAAAGAAATAAAAAACTCAAAAGCATATTTTTAAATACATTTTCTTTTCTCATATTTTGCTTGATATATATAGATATATATTTTATAAAGGTTTCCATTTGTATTAAATATTAATTATTAATAATCAATAAATTAAGTATTCTGTAGTTGGTTGTTGTTGCTTTCTTTTTCAATATCAAATCGTTTGTCATATCATTTAATTTCGCCATAAAAGTGAAAATATAATCTTTAATAATAATTTAAATATTTGTTGCACTTGTTGCTTTGAAAACAATAATGAAATCGATGAAATATATATAAATTACACACATATATGCTTATGATTATGTGTATATATGTAATTAAAAATAAATATTAATATATAATAAACGAAATATTTTTAATTGAATGTAATATTATATTATATTATGTATAAATTAGATTGCGTTCACTGTTCATGAGTATTTTTGTTGTTGTTGTAAAATCAAATATCAGTATTCAGTTGCTTGGAATGTTGTTGTTTTTCAGCAGAATTCTCTTTATAATTCTATTTTTTAAACAATGCAGCAAATGATTAATAATAATAATACGATTTAATAATTAAAATACGATTTAATAATTAAAGTACAATTTAATAATTAAAATATGATTTAATAATTAAAATATGATTTTTAAAACTATTTTATAATTAAATTAAAATTTTAACATAAGCTTTGGTATTAAGTTCTTTTTTCTCTTCTTGCCTATAAATAAAATTATGTATATTTTTATAAATAAATGTTTGTTTTTTAAAAAATTTCATTTCATTTAATGGTTTAAAAAAGTATTCTTCTTTTTTCATTTGTTGTTGTTGTTTTTGGTGACTAGAACAGTTTGAATATATAATAATATTTTATCCAGGAATGTTGTGTTTTTCTCTTCTGTTTATACATCATTAAAAAAGCTTAAATATAAAGTTTTAAGTACGTGTTTAATTGTTAAAATAGAATAAAATTATACAATAAAACTAAAGAAAATTCGATAAAAATCGAATTCGACACAAATCAGTCTATGATAAAAATTATATTGATGGAGATCATGGAAAATAGAAAAAACTAAACGGAATGAAACACAACAACACAACACTTTCGAGTGTTGGGAACAAACGTCTTGCAAAAAAGACCAAAACAACAGCCGCTTCAACAACAGCACAGAAGATCAGAAAAGCCAGATTTTCAACACTTTTATAGCACAAACTTGAGTTATTTTCTCCGCTCGCATGAAAATCAAACGAAAAACCAAATAAACAACAGAGATCACAAAATCCGTTACTGACAAAACCACAAAAAACAAAAAGAAATAAAGAGGAAATCAAATTATAACGGTACAATTACAGAACTGAAATCTGAACTCAAAATTGAAGGACAAACCAAATTACAACAAAACGCAGATAAAAAATGGAAAACCAACCAAATGTCATACTATAGGGGGAAAGGGGAGACGTGGGAACAAGGGCGGATATCAAAAACACAAAATACGAATGCATACACAAAGAAAAACGAACAACTTGTCTACGAAGAAAATCAATCAATTAATTATTTAAATGAATAAATAAACAAATAAGAAAATATATATAAATAAAATCTAACTAAATGCAACAACAAACCAAATCAAATCATAGTTAAAAATAAAAACAAAATTTGTAAAAATGACAAATAAAATAATTTTTATTAAATGAAGAATTTTGTTGTATAATTTCTTGGTTTTTTTTTTGTTTCTCTTACTATCTCTCCTCTCTCTCTCTACTCTTTCTATGTTTCTTCTCTGTTACTCTATATACATATATAAGTAGTTGTTAATTAATTTATTTATAACATGTATTAAAATTAAATGAAAATACATCAAATTTTGCCAAAGATGAAATACAAAATCATAATTATTTAAAATAAACCACACACACTTAATACATGAAAATTAAGAATAAGAAGAGAAACAATAAATGTTAATTTAATTAAAATGATAATAATAATACGATACAATAATAATAACTAAATTAAAATAATAATAATTCAATTAAAATAATAATAATAGTTATCGTTATCAATATTGTTGTTCTTGTTGTAATTTCTGCATATAACCCAAAAAAACAAAAATGATAATGTTGTAAATGAAATTATAATGAATAATAAAATAATCAAAATAATATTCTGGTTTCTTTGTTTCCAAACATGGATGGATCTGAACATTTTAGCTTTCTTTAGTTGTACATTAATTTTGTTTTCGGTTTTTAGCGTCTATTTTCTTACACAAAACAAATTGCGGGCGAGACTGGTGGGGTAGGAGGGCTGAAGAGGTGACAGGGGAAGTGGAGAAAACTGATTGCAAACAAAGTAGAACACAAAACATATCATAATACAAAATAACACAAAAAACAGACACATTTAAAGACGAGACAAGACCAAGTTATTAAAATGAAAGGCTGACCAAAGAAGAGTTGATTTCTTCTTCTTAATTTAAGGCTGATTAAAGAAGTTGATGAAATGTTGGTTAAAACCAAGATTAAAATTCTGGAAATTTCAAGTGAACAGTCTTTAAAGTCAAACCTTTGATTTTTTATAAAATATTCTGAATTGATTTGTATGAATTTTAGTCTTTCTCTTCTTCGTATTCTTTCAAATTCCTTTTTTCTATAAATTCTCTTTTTGAAAAATAACATTTATACATTTATTGCTTACTTCCAAAATCAATGAGTTTATCTCTTAATTGTCTCGTCTTTTTACAGTTTTTTTTATTTTTAGTTTATTTATTTTATTTTATTTTGTTGTTTCGACAAAACTATTCAAACACAAACTATTAAAAATTAAAACTAAAATGAGAGAGATACAAAATCAAAATTGATTAATTATCGTAAATTATTAATAAAATGTTTAAATTAAAGTGTGTATGCGTGTGCGTGTGTGGGTGTGTGAGCAAATGTGATTAATTATTAATCCAAACCAAAAACCAAATTATTATTAAAATTATAATAATGACATTAATAATAATAAAACCGAAAAATTATATTATAATAATAATTAAATAATGATATTAAAAAATGATATTAAAAATGAAAAGTAAAGTAAACTAAAAACAAAAAGTAAAGTACGATTTAATTAAATTTAATTATTATAATTATGAATGTTAAATTAAAAATTATGTGTGAATGAATGAATGCTTTTTAACTGATTTTTTTTCTACTTGCAACTTTTTTCAATATCTTTTTTAATTATAATTATTAGTACGATAAAAGAAACAACAATAGAAGAAACAATGTTGATTAAATGATGCAATCGAATGAATTAAAATGTTTTGTTTTTTCTGGTTTTGTTACTATTTTGCTTTTGTTTTTGCTGTTGTTCTTGTTTGAAGCTGTTTCTGTTTTTGTTTTGTGTTGGTTTTTTCTTTTTGCTGCTATATTAAACTATAAATGATTGTGTTCGGATAACAATTTGATGTGATTACAATTTTTGTTGTTTTGTTTCGAAATTTCGAAATTTTGCTGCTGTTTTTCAGTGATGTTTAAAAATTGATACCAGATCAATTTCTCAATTAAATTTCTTTCTTATTTACTTGCTTTCGCTATTTTTTCTATTCTCATATTCTCATTATACTGTCTCTCTTTTTCTTTGTTCTTCATTCTATTTTCTTGAAAGTTTTTCTCTTTTGTTGTTTCGTGTTTTTAGCTTTACAAATAGCTCTTAGCTCTTTTGTGCTTTTGTTGTTGTTGTTGCAGCATTCTATTTAAACTGAAAATAATTATGTATATTAAATTAATTATCATTTATCAATTATAATAAATATCTTATAATTTAATGTATTGTTGTTTGTTTTCTTTATTTCCTTATTTATTTCTTTCCTTCTTTCGTTTCTCTCCCTTCCTTTCATTTCTTTTCTTTCTTTCTTTCCGTTTCTTTCTTAATTTATAGAGCTTTTGTATAAATACATATATAAATTAAGTTTAGAAATAAAAATATTCATCTTATACTTTCTGAGATGCATACATTTTTGCATAACTATTGCACAGAAACATTCTCACACAAACAAACGAAAATCTTAATACAAATACAAATGCAATAAAAATGCACACACTTTTTTCGCTGTCGTAAAGTAAAAATAGAAGAGTAGAAGAAGAACTCATGAAAGAATCAGATGATGATTATTATTAATTTCAGGCTTCAATTGTTTATTCACATTGCTGCTTGCCGATCAATTTTGTGGCTTAATCACAATAGCTTTTATTTGAACAGAATATTTATTTAAATCTTGTGAATTTTTTAATGGGAAAAACCTTCTCATTTATCTTTATTTCCTATGATTTTAAGTAAATCGAATTTTATTTTTCCTTATTAGCTCTTCTTAGTATTCTTCTTCTTATTATTCTCCTTTAGAAAATAAGTTTTATCATCGTTTTACGTGTAAAGTGACAGTAAAAAGATGTGCACAAGAAACAACGACGTACTTTTTCTAAGCTTTACTTTAGTCCTCAATATTAAACAATCTTTGGATTAAATATTTGCATTTTACATTTTGTATTTTTTGCATTTTGCTTGTTTGTTATTGTTTTTTCTTCTTTGTTTGTGTTTTCTTGTTTTTTATTCTCGCACAAATTAAAATTAATAGAGACGCATTGAGAAATAAAAAGAATTTTTAACTTTCGAAGCAAAGCTAAACTAAGTTTAAATTAATTTTAAACATCATTATCATTGTCATCATCACCACTATCATTTAATATACGATTGCGATTTCTTTAAAGTTTTAACATATTGTTTTTAATGATGATGATTATTATTATTCTTTAATATTATAGTTTATTATTATTCTGTATTATAATGCATTTATTTAAAATGTCATTATCATTTGTTTTTGTTGTAGTTTCTCTTTACTTTTCTTTTATTTTCATTGTTTTGCTTCTGCTTCTGCTGTTTTGACTAGATTTTAAGTTTCATATTTTGTTCATTATTCTTAAAATTTTATTTAAAGATTACAGCTAATTTTTTTGTGTTTTTCTTTTTTCAACTTTCTTTCCTTCTCAACATATGTTTTTTTGTAAGTAAAATTTAAAAACTACAATAAATATGTTGTTATCATTATTGAGTATGAGTATGTGTGTGTGTGTGTGTGTGGCGGGTGTAGGTGTGTGTGTGTATGTCTGTAATTATTGTACACTATAAATTATTTTGATATTATAAATACATAGTTTTTTTCGTATATAACGTATACACATACTTTGAAATGAAGATATTACATACATAAACACATATAAGTAACACAGAAGTAAACACATACATCGTAAATAGCTATAAGAAATGTATATGTATATGTGTGTGTAAATGTTTATTTTTGTTGTATAATTTGAAATATAATAAATAATTCAATAAATATTATATGATGTTAATTTAATAATAATAAAGACGAGAAGGATAAAAATTTTAAATTAAAATATGTATATGTATGTATATAATGTAATCAAATAATTAATTAATTAATTAATTGTTGAAATAACTTGATGGTTTTTTTTGCTTTCTTTTCTTTTAATTACCATAAAACACAAATATGATTAACAATTAAAACAACCAAAGAAATCAACAAAGAAAAATATTAAGTAAAATTATTTTCCGAAAAAGGCCTGATTTTTTTGTTTGTTTGTAAAAAACTCAACAACAGAAAGTAAAATGAATTAATTAAATTAAGTTGAAGGTGTATGTTTTCAATGTTATGTAGTAATGTTTTAAACAAATGAAACAGAACTCAAAACTACAGAATTTAAATAAAATGCAACAAATTTTCAACAGAACAAAAATACAAAAAAAAATTGTATGTATATGGGCCATCGTCTTGTTTCTTTCAGAATTACATACTTTTATAATTATTAATATTTGCATTTTAATAGCAATTCTAAAAAAAACCAGCCGATGGTCCACCCCCTTTATATGCATTTTCAGAGCTTATAAGATAAACACAGCATCAGTAAAAAAGTTGTACATAAAAAACATGAACATTTAGTTAATTAATTTTAATTGTATGAAGAAAATTCCTTGAAATATTTGTGCATTTTTTCCTATATTTGTTTTAAACTTTAAGCTTTTGACAAAGAACACTTTTGCTTGTGTTTTTTTCGTTTTTCAAGTTTGGCGCTTTTACAAACGATTTTGTTGTTGTTCGCCTTTTTTAACAAACTTGTTTTGAGTTTGTTTCTGAGACTTTGTTTCTTTGTTTGTGAAATATTCATTTCGTTTATGTTTTTTACAAACATTTTTTATTGTTAATTTTCACTCATTTTTTCTTTGACTACAACACATAATTTTTTTGTCTAATGTTTTTTTTTCTCTTCACTAATCTTTTTACGACACAATCATTAATAATTTTAACATTACGATTATTTATTGTTATGTGGTTGTTGTTGATTTTGCATTTTTTAAGTTTCATTAATTACTATTAAGTGTAGTTTATATGGTATCATTTTTGCATTTTAATGTTTGCACGCTAACAGAAAACAAACGAAATTTACAATAAATTAAATAAAATTAATGATTTACGTTTTCTAGTGTTAATTGTTGTTAGATTAGTTTTTCTTTTTCTTCTTTGTTTAATAATACTGTTGCAGCCTCATTTTAGTAATTATTTTGCTATTTAAAAAAACCCCGACAATTATTAAATGGTTCATTTTGAAGCTTTACAGCTTTTTAAATATAAACATACATGTTAGCATCTATAGTATAGTAGATACATACATCTATACACTGTATCTGTATATATCATGTATATCTGTATGTATATAGAACACAAGAAAACGCTCAAACATTGGAAATATTATCCTTATTTTGTTTTCTGTTAAAATTTATGCTAAACATGGTTTCAAATTTCAGTATCGTTCTTTTAGTATTGTAGTTTATTCATTTTTGGTTTTTATTGTTATTTATTTATTGTTTTTTAATCATTCTTGTTTATTCATTGTTGTTTATTTATTGTTTTTTATTTATTGTTGTTTTTTATTGTTTTTCTTTTGCTTGTTTTCTATAAAAACGAATTTTTTTGTTTTTGTTCACATGGAAGAAAACGTTACTACTACTTTATTTTGTTTGCTTCCATCTAAATGAATGAAATGCAAATTATTAGATTTGTTTTATAACAAAATTTCAAATATTTCTTTCTTGTTAGCTGTTGTTTGGTTGTTTTTTATTTTTGTTTGTTGATTTCTTTGAACGTTTGCACAGTGGATAACTCGTATAGAGGAATCTTATGCAAACTGTTGTTTTTTTGTTGTGGGAACAACGCCTGCCGTCCATAACCAATCGAGTGTAACACGGAAAAAGCGCAATCAGAAGGATCGCCCGAAAATTATACAAGGAAACTATGTATGGAAATGCGCATGCAAATGTGGATTAAATTGTTGTTGTATATTGCGTAGAAACATTTCGAAATATATTTTGATTTAAAAAACAAAATTAACTACAAACTTGATTGCTGCCGCTTCAACTGCAATCGCTCATTGTTGTTGCACAAATTGTGATTCTCCTTCAGCAACAATCGTCGTTGTAGCATCTCATATTTGTACAACAACAACAACAGCAACCATAACATGTTAGTTATTATGTTTATGCTGCTGCTGTTGTTATCATTGCATAACTAAAGATAATTAAATCTTAAATAAACAGAATGTCGGCCTCAAATTGTAAATATTTTAGATATTAAGTGTTGTAAAAACTAAAATGTGGGGAAGGAGGTTAAATAATAATATTGTTGTTTTGTTGGATGTTTTGGTTGTTGGAAAAACTCTTTAAACAGCTGCGTGCACACACACAGCCGGCTCTCTTACCGCGGCTCTTTTAACTTGTTCGCTGCTGCTCATCAGCCAGTCAATCGGTCAATCAATCAATCAGCCAATCAGTCAATCAACTTCAATTCACAATAGTGTTCACCTCCTCCAAACTGAACATTTGCAGCGTCTGTATTTTTTGCACTTTTTTCTTGTACTTTTCTTGTTTCTTGTACTTGTTTAAGCAGCATACTAAATACGAAAATTATTAATAATTAATAAAATTGAATTTCATTAATTACGCTAAAGTCCAAAGCCTTCTAAGATACAACAACAAGAGACACGAGAAACGCATCCTTTGAAACGCATTGTGAACTTTTCGGTTGACGATATTTTTGCTGATATTTTAAACTATCTCTCAAGTCGAATTCTCATAATTTTAAGAAACTCAAATTTTTCAACATTGTAAAATTTCTCTTCTGTAGTTTCAACTGATGCATGAGATCAAATCAATAAACTTGGCTGAGATGGAGACAATTTGGGTTGTGAGATAATATTTTTCTCTTTCTTGATATAATTCAGTCTCATGATACTTATTTTGTAATACATACAAGTATAAATATTGTACTTGCTTTGTAAGTTTCTACATATTATTCGACTCGAAAATTCGACTTTTAAGAATTATGTTGAATCGATACCATTATTTAATTATTTCTGAATTTTTTGTAGCGTTTCAAAGCGCATCTCCTCGTATGGCTCGTTGTTTGTCACGCAAACATATTGTGTGCTGCATTTTTTATAACATGCAAGGATTCGTCCGTTTTAGGGTGGTGGTCTTTGTTGTTGTAGTTGTGGGTAGTGGCGATCGTGTTGGTGTTGTTTCTGTTCGACTTGCGTGTTTTTCTTCTTCTTTCTCTTAACACCCTTCGTTTGAGTGGGCAAAGAGCTGTTCCAAGTTCGTATTTGTTTCTGAGTTTTATTTCTGTGTATGTATGTGTGTGATGTGAAATTTTGTTGTTGGTTTGTTTTATGGTAACCTTATACATCTAGTATAGCATTTAAATCTACAGCTTTATAGCAAAAGTTTTTAGAGACTACATAAAATAGCAAGAGCAATACGATGTCTACAGCAGAGCGTCGCTAGGGGAGGGATGGGTGATTAATGGCAACTGCTTGGTTGACCCTTTCGCATCCCTCCCTCCCCGACCCGTTACTATTATTTCACTGACAAATACACTCGCTGGCTTTCGCCCTCCGCTGCTCACAGCGTCAGAACACTCGACTGCATTTACTTCGATTTGTTGGTCTTGAAGCTGACTTGCAGCACCCGGTTGCCCATTGTGTAGCCGTTGAGCGCTCGGATGGCCATCGCGGCCTCGTCGTAGTTGGTCATCGATACGAATCCGTATCCTTTGCACTGATTTGTGGTGGGATCCTTGACTATCTTCACCGACTGTACGGCACCGAAGGGGCCAAACAACTGCCAGAGGGCCGACTCCTCTGATTCGGGCGCCAGGTTGTAAATGAAAATGGGATAGGCCCCGCCTGGCCCGCTGGCGAGCGTAGACGCGGCAGCCGCTGCTGCACCCAAGCCATTGGGCAACATAACGTCCAGCATGTCGCCGGCCATGGGCGAGAAGCGTGCCAAGCCCTTGTTGACTGGTGTGTGCATGGCGCCGCCGATACGACGCACCAGCTGTGGATTTAGAAAGGCCGGAATCTGTGGCTGGATGATTTTACTGGTGCTGCCAGGCGTGTTCGAGAACTTCACCACGATGGGGTCGGTGCAGTTCTTGGGCGTAGTGCCATTGAGCGCTATGATGGCCCGTGTGGCTTCTTCTCGCTTGTCGAAGCGTATGAAGCCGACACCTTTGGTCATCGAGTCGTTGCCCGCGTTCTGCAGAATGCGCGATGTAATGATAGCGCCGAAGGGTGCAAAGATGCCCTCCAACTCTGGTTGCGACATGGACTTGGGTAACCCGGAGACGTAGAGGTTGGCACCCTTGATGGCCTCCGAAGAAGGGCGTGCAAACGACACTTTAATTGTCTTGTTCTGCAGACGTAGACCGTTCAACACATTTACTGCTTGCTCGGCATCTTGTGGCCGCACATAGTTGACAAAGCCGTAGCCTAAACTCTGACCTTTCGGCGTGTTTTGAGGATTCAAGGGATCCATGAACGCTTGCGACTTGTCGCGTATCAACTTCACCGACTCGATCTCGCCGACGCTGGAGAAGAGCGAACGTATCTCGTCCTCGGTCATGGTCTGTGGCAAATAGTTGACAATCAAATTGGTACGCGTCTCGCTGGAACCGTTGCTGCCATTCTGCTGACCGTTGGAGGTTTGTTGTTGAAGCTGCTGGGTCACGGCGGCAGCAGCGGCGGCTACTGCCTGCTGAGTTTGTTGCTGCTGCACCTGAAGAATAGCTTGCTGTACCTGCTGCTGCTGTTGCAGTTGGGCAGCGGCTGCCGCAGCGGCAGCGGGTGAAGCATTTGCAGCAACGGCGGCAGCTGCTGCCGCTGCAGCTGCCGCGGCGGCTGGATTGCTTTGTAGCAATTGAGCCTGAGCGTCGACGCCACCGGCTCCGGTTGCATTAGCCATCATAAAATCCACTGAGCGTAAAAACGGAACACCAAAGAGTAAATTCGTTGAAGAGAACGCGGTGTACAAACACAGGCACACATGAAAAGAGAAGAAAAAATACGGAAATTAGAGAAGAATTAGGAAATATTAAGAATATTTTATTTAATTTTCATCAGAGATGTAATAAATTCATAAGAAGGGTTGATGAAGAGTTCCCAACGATTTTTTTTATTACAATACTTTAATTAACTACTTTTTTAAAAAAATGTCGGTATTGCAACTTATATAAACTGCGTGGCAAAATATAAGTTAAGAACGATAGAATTTGAACTAAACTACATATTTAGAATCTATTAAATCTAATTATTAGATTAATTATTATTATTATTATTATCTAATTATTATAATAAATATGGGTAATATAAACAACCTGTTTTTCATGTTTATAACATTATAATACTTATATGATCGCATGTTCAACTACAAATATATAAAGGTAATTGTAAAAACCATTGAAATCAATCCGTAAACGAAGTACTATAATAGTTTGTTAATTAAAGTTTAATATACATAAAATAATTCATACACGGAATAACATAAAGATAACATTATAAAGAACAAATCTTCGGCGAGCCCACACAACCATGTATTATTATTAATTTTAATTAGTTTATTAACATTTAATTTGATATAAATTTAAATGGTTTAGTTTTTTTTTAAGGTCAATTTATTGATTTAGGTTTGTTTATGTTAAGTTTTAATGTTATTATTGTTCCAACATACTTTCTAACTTTTTTCCTTTTTACTCTTTTTTACTGTTGTTACTTTCCTTCCTTAATTACATTTATTACTGCACAAGTCTCACTACAACTTTTAATGATATAGTATATTTTTTCTATCTGTTGATTAGGTTAATAAAAAAATAGAACAAATTTTTTACTTTCTGTAGTTTCTCAAATATTTTCGAACTTCCCTGCACTCATGCTAAATTTTCTACCAACTACTTTCAAATTAGACCAAAGTCTTGCCTATGAACACACAGAAAAAGTACTTTTTGCTGTCACGACAACCCACTCACTGGAAAGATGCTATTTTTAATGCTCTCTAAATATATGATCTAAATGGTTATTGCTGTCTCTACTTACTTATATTATATGTATGTATTGCTGCGGTCGTCGTTCTTGTTGTTTTTCCGCTGAAGACTACAGGCTAATATGTGTACTAGCAACGGGGTTAAATAATGGGCCGGGTAGAGTGGGGTGCAGTGTTTAAAATAGACACACACCTACACACACACGAAAGCAGGTAATTTTCTTCCCTTGGATTGCAACTCGGCGAATATAACTCCTCTTTGTTATATATACATATAACTATAGATATATATTTATTTTATATGCGTATAGAGAGGGGCAGATGGCTGCCAATCGATTTATTGATTTTTCAGCCAAGCGTCTGGGTCTCTTGCAATTACGAATTTTGCGACGATTACACAATTTTTCGAAGCTATTAAAAACGCGCTTTTGCCACTATTTGGATCAGTTGCAAAAAGATACTTTTCGCCGCACAAAAACACACACGTCTCGAGTGATGAAACACTATGTATAGATTATTGCCTCAATTAATTCTCACAAGATTTTAATTTCCCCTTTTAAATTGCGTTTTAATTATTTGTAAATGAAAACGTTCAAAGTTAGGTTTTAACACTTCGGAAAAGCCGATGAGCTCGATTCAGAATGTTTTAAGGAAAATTCTTTCCAATTTGTTCGCTGCTAAATTTGCCAGATACACTTTTATCGATCGATTTGTGCGCTGCGCCCTTTTTCCTGGATTTTCCGCTGCTTCTTTTTGCACGGTTTGTTGAACTTTTGGCTTGCTTTGCAGGATGCAATAACTTCTTAATTTTATCAGGTGAAATCGGTAGGGGACTTTATGCAAGTGTTTTTTGCTTTAACTTGTGGTTTTGAGAATTATTCTTATTTCTATCTAACGATTGCGACAACGACGAATAACACAACAGCGACGAGTGCGATCCGGACGAGCGATGATAGGAAAATGAGCTCAGAAACCCCTGGCTGCATATACAAGACGGGGAAATCAAAGATGGTGGACAGGAGGGCGCATTTTCCTGTGCGAGTGAAAAGACGCATCTTTGGACTATCGAAGCCATCAGGTGGGAGAGAGAGAGATGAGTTATTTCGCGATTCTTGTCTGGATTAGTGGAATAGACATTGGAAGCCTGGAAGGCGAAAATAGCATTGCAAGTGTTTACTTTTTAGGGATGAGTTTTCCCATGGAAAGTAGTAAGTGAATTTCGTATAATGGAAAGAGTAGTAGAATGGTTGTGAATTCTACTAGAAGTTTATTACTCAAACAGTTTACAGAATTTAGTTTTCATAGCCATTCTGTATGATTCCTAAGACTATTTAAATATATTGAAATCGAAATGGATAAAAATTGCGACACAATATGCTATTAAAAATATTCATTTCGATTAATGACGTACATAAAATCGAAATACACATTAGTTTTTTGTATTATTCATATGCAGATATATAGTTTTTCTTATTTGGATATGTAGTTGTATTAAAATTGTTGCTTATAATGTTCGCAATTATATATAATAGTTTATACAAACTATTGCATATGTAGAATTATATATTTGAATATACTTTATAGTCCCAATATGTTTCTTCTTGCGTGAAATGACGTTTTTAGGGTTTGCCAGCCTTTCAATTATCAAACACAAATCACTACCTTCCTATCTAAAAATTGTACATTCCTAAACTTTAGCAACCCTGGTGGCAGCACAGCACCAGCTATGTTTCCGTATTTCCCCTCATTGTACCTCCGATTCCAATGACTTCTTTTATTCCAGCATTAATTAAATAGACAAACAAATCAGGTTTCCATGCTATATGTAAATAAATATTTACGTTTGCATGTTTGTAAGCAGAATATACATAAGCGTACTTTAGTTTTTTTACTTCAAACTCATCCTAGTAATATGACTGCTTTTATGCATTTTTTCTAATAATGCAGAACATTTGGTTGGTTCATTCACAATAACAACAAATCGTGATGTAGACATCTCTTTTGTCGTGTGATGCAAAAGATTCTGCTTAAAGAAATAGATACAGCTACGGTTCATTACGAACATTTTTTGTAGAAGGAAGTAACAAAACCATACATGCGTAGATACATACATCCATTAATAAATTAAGAATTTTACAATTACTACAGAACCTTTAGAATACTGTGATTATATTCTCGATTCGAAGAAGAACCGAGCAGACGGGGATACAGGAGGGAGTTCGATTCCGCCATATTGCATTGATTACTTTTAGTAATCAAGGATTTTTGTAAATTTGTGTACTGCTTTAAGTAACCGAACCCTTCGTGTTACCAAAAAACAACTTCAGTTTCTCGGGGGAAGAAATGTCTGGAATGCTTAATGAATGGAAGACAAAGAAAAAAGTTCGTCAACCGGTTTATGACGAAACCCAACAACAAAATCAGATTTGCGTGCAGATTTGCACATGTCGTACAATACACAAATTACAGTCCTCCGCGTTCTTCCTTCTGATTATGGGTATTATTTGTCCTTGCGCCTGTGCTGCGGTGGTGGCTGGCTGACTGCTGTCCTAGACGGCCGGGCAGGCATCCTGATTTCACTACAGTTCATTGTGCGCACCGTCGTAGTGCTGCTGCATCCTGTTGTCAGGAGGGGTTGTTTTTATGCACTTCCTGTCCTATTCACTTCTGTGCGATTCCGTTCCTCCTCCCCTTTGTATTGTTAGTGTTTCATTGTGCCGAAAGAACACGTACCACATTTTTTTATTGTTTATACACCCTATAATCTATGGTCTCCATTTGCCCCTTACGTACGCGTGTCTGTGCTTTATCTCTATTGATTTCGAAGGAAACCCTTCGCTTTTGGGTTGTTGGCCGAAACACACCACTACTTCTGATAATAAGTCTTTAGTCAAGCAGGGATTTCTACTCATTTAGAAACATCAGAAACAGCGAATTTTTGGAATATATTAAAAAGTTATCCAAAAATTAGAATTCGCCTTTGTGGAAGCAGCTTTAAATCATCAGGAAGTGGCAGTGGCGTAGATGGAACATGTTAGTGGTATTAATGAACTTAAAAACCAAGATAACGCCGAAGAATTTTCCTCGGAGGCTGAATTTAGTGATCTACGGTAGGATCTCTAGAAATAAAAGAAAACTTAAGAAGACACGAGATATGAAAAGATATATTGGAGGTGTCCAGCTTCCAAGCTTCGTGTCGAATCGCTTTGTATGTATACCTACGCTTCCTGCGAAAAGGATTGGACCTTTTATTTGACCTTCGACATCTCACTCGCAATTCGCACCGCAGGCGAGTGAGACATGACAGAAGCCGATTAAATTTAATTCCCTTTCTATTTAGAATTAAGACCAACTTTGAACACAAAGTTCGTTGGCTATCTGAAGGGCGCTGGTCATATTCATGAGAACGTCCATTTGAGAACTCGTCTATGCCTGAGTTCACAAGGCCCCGTTGCAATCGTGCCTGAAAACTGATTTGAAACGTTTTTAATATCACAATAGCGGAGATCGCTGTGATTTTTTGCCAACGACATGTCAGATGACAATTAATGTCAATGTTTTATTATGAAAAAATGCTCATGCTGTTTGTTTCGTTTTAATAATTTTGCAACAATGAACTTATTGAATGGCTTTCATATGCTCAAAAATTAGGCGTACATACACATAGAAAGTAGCTGGAAGTTAAATAAACTATGGGACTACACGGCTACAGTAAAGATCTAAAATAACCAACCGTAACGTGATATATTGGAATATCATCGAAACGGGACGAAATTCAGTGACACGAAGCATTTATAATTAAGCGGAACATCGTACCGCACAAATAAATATATGTACATATGTATATACTCTATCTATATCACTCATTACATCTTTAGATATTATTATTATACAATATGCGCATACGATACATTTAATTATATGCGTACCGTTTTATTATAATTTCTCGTCGATTGGTTCTTTATATTGCCAAAAAATATCCTATATTATCAGATTTTTTCTATATACAGACATACATATATACCAAATGCATTTGCATTAATAGAAAATGTATAAATTTATCTCATTTATCAGATTCTTCATTATTCTAAAGGAAGAGTAAAATTAGGGGAACATCACGCACGTCATTTAACGGCCAATGGACCTGGCCACACTTGCTGTTACGATGCGTGCAACACTAATTATAATGGGTTGGTCCATGGCTCATGTCACGAATCAACCAATCAGCGTAAGGGACGCGCGCATCGTAATTGCAAGTGTGACATGGGCCGTTATAACAAAAACCCTTGAACGCATTATGGCACATTTTCTGCATTTTGATTCAAATTTAGTTCAACACCTAAGCCAACACTAGAATATAATCGATCAGAGTCATATATAAAATTATATATGAATATGAACGATGAATATAAACGATCAGATAGAAAATGAGGTTATAATGAGTTTTTTATATATGTATTTTATGCCCTACGGTTTTCTATTTATCCATATATGTACGTATGTATCTACATTTAAATACCGACATAGCTAAACATTTACCTTGCCAGCTATCTAATAATTAGTGTTTAACTCGTCGATTGGTTCTTTATATTGCCAAAAAATATCCTATATTATCAGATTTTTTCTATATACAGACATACATATATACCAAATTCATTTGCATTAATAGAAAATGTATAAATTTATCTCATTTATCAGATTCTTCATTATTCTAAAGGAAGAGTAAAATTAGGGGAACATCACGCACGTCATTTAACGGCCAATGGACCTGGCCACACTTGCTGTTACGATGCGTGCAACACTAATTATAATGGGTTGGTCCATGGCTCATGTCACGAATCAACCAATCAGCGTAAGGGACGCGCGCATCGTAATTGCAAGTGTGACATGGGCCGTTATAACAAAAACCCTTGAACGCATTATGGCACATTTTCTGCATTTTGATTCAAATTTAGTTCAACACCTAAGCCAACACTAGAATATAATCGATCAGAGTCATATATAAAATTATATATGAATATGAACGATGAATATAAACGATCAGATAGAAAATGAGGTTATAATGAGTTTTTTATATATGTATTTTATGCCCTACGGTTTTCTATTTATCCATATATGTACGTATGTATCTACATTTAAATACCGACATAGCTAAACATTTACCTTGCCAGCTATCTAATAATTAGTGTTTAATTCGTTTATTATTGAAATTTGTACTCATGCATTTTTACACTTTGATCGCAACCAAACCGAGTGAGTTTCTGTGCGCTAAGCAATCGTATATAGTTTTGTAGGGATAAAAACTTGTATAATTCGTTAAGTTATGAGCTTGAATTTGAATACTTAACGCTGCAGGCGTTTCGAAAATGCTAAATGCGAAATTAAATGCTATTCGCCCGATATGCTGTCTGCTTATCAGAGAAACCCTACCATTTTCCCCTGGTTATTTTGCTTTTGTATACTTATCGTATGTGTATATTTTTTATTTACCTTTCTTATTACTTTTTATTGTTATTATTGCTTAGCCAAGTAGCCGCTGATGGTTGGTTGTATGTTGACCTGGTTCTACACCACCTTCTCTTCTGCACTACCAGAGTTCATGTTTGCGTTTACTTTTGCGTTTGCATTTGCGAATGTGAGAGAATAATGGAGAGGTATTGTTGTTGTTTTATTTAATTTCTGTATTTACTTGTAGTATAGCCCGCCATCACCCACAAACACCAAACTCTCTGTCTATCGTAAATGCATACACATGTACATACATATACGCGTCCGTATACAAAATCGGATCAACAAGATCGGCAGAAGGGTCGTCAGCCGGACGCAATGTGCAAAGTATTAATAAAAAAGAACAAAACAAATAAACAAAATAAGTCTGCAATTCATTGATGGTGCTGTCAGATCGTTTGCAATCGTCAGCAACAAAAACAAAAGCGGTCGATGCAGCAGGAATCACAACCGTATTAACTTTGTTGTTGCTTTCTTGTATTAAACAATGACGTTATTTCCAGGGGTTGTATTGTGAATTGGCCATTGCTAATGCAGTAATGATAGAAGTGCATTTGACTGGATCGTAATTGGCTTGATCCACAGGACTCTGTCGGAAAAAACGGAACCCTACGAAAGCGGCTTGGAAAAATTCTTGAATCAGAATTAAAGCACATATTTTAAACGTTCTAAAAACATATATTTATTAGACACTTATTTATAAACATTCACAATATTAATTTAATTACTTTTTTGTTGCCTTTTAAAATACTGCATTCACCTTGTTACCCTGGTACTTTTTAATTGTATACATTTACATATGTATGTATGTATATATTTGCGAGTATTTAAATGCAATTCTATGTACAGAGTATGTATTTGAAATGCTGTTTCGGTTTTTAATTGCGCTTTGTTGCCTCTGACTTCAACAATTGTTCGAATTCGCTGACTCAATTTATTTAAATACTTACTTTCATAAATTTCCCCCACAAAATTAACATAAATTATGAATAAAAGCCCATGAATTATGGAACGAATGCTGCGCGTTCCGAGCATCATGATCACGTGCAAAAGACTCGACATACTTCCCGAAATCCTAACTTCATCGTGTACACACACATTCTTAGGGCAGGCTTGATTTTGTTACTGCTGTTGTTAATGTTCTTTTTTCTCCCTTCTCTGTATAATGATGTTTGACATTAATCGAGTAACGTTCCAAAGTTTTACTATTTTTGCAGCCTAACCGCCGACCAACTAGTTTACATCGGACTCCGGGACATTGACCCGTACGAGGCCTTCATTCTGCGTAAGCTGGGAATACGTGCCTATTCGATGGATGTAAGTATCTAAGCAGCATGTTGTGTTGTGTTCATTGTCTGCACATGCATTGTTGTAGTTGTTTTTGTTTTGTCACTTCATGCTTTGTAAAAGAAAGGACATCATATCGAATCGAAGGAAGCCTTACAAATATATCGTGTCTACACCGATCTAGATCTAGAACGTGTCCGTGTGTGCATGTGCCTGTGTCCGTTTGTGTATGTGCCTGTGTCTGTGTGTGTTGAGCCCATTGCGGAGGGATGATTTTTGTTACTTCTCGTTAGGGGCTCGGTTACAACGGTTACACCGTCGTTGTTGGGCAGCTGAAATAAGGGTTGATTACCAGAGCTCTTAGTCCTGGAGGGTGCTCAGTTCCGTTTGTAATGAATGAAGGGGAGTTGGTTGTAAATTTGGATTATTTATGGCATGCAAGAAGCGTTGATAAATTCTTAATGTGATCAAAAGAATTTCATGGAAAGTTATTTGGCAGCACAAACGGCCAAATCTATTGTACTTACGAACATATATTTAGCAACTTATATATTTATATAAATTCATACAGATGTACGTTATGTTCTCAGATAGAAAGGTTTTTTGTGGGGCGAAAGGTTCTTTAAAATGTATATGATTTTTAAATTTTTTCTTCTGATTTTATTTCATATCTAAATTTTCCCTTTTGAAATATAATTTTACTCTTAGATATAATTTTGACCTAAAGATCTCTGTCGATTTTTAAAATATTTTCTTACTTAGTATCAACATTATTACACTTTCTACTCGTTTACTTATAAATAATATGATACTCATTAATTAAACATAATATATAATATCCATTCATTATAAATAATATGTAATATCCACTACACATATTAATCAATATTTTAAGAATATTTTGAAAATCTTAGAACAGACCCCTTTTGTAGTTTATTTTTCAAATCGATTGAATTTCCTGAATACATTATTATTTAATATTATTAAAAGATATCCCATTAAAGCATGAAACTTGTGTCATATCTTATTTAATAATGTTGCATTGAATTTAATAATATTCCATATAAAAGATACCATTTTAACTTCCTTTATAATTTCTCCGAACATTGTTGTTTTTTTTATCAGTATCTCATTTAATCAGAATAGTTTTTGTACTTTATTTTGAAAGATTCTATCTTTTTTAAAATTTATGTATTATATATTCTTTTATTACTCATGATTTATTTTTTTTTTACTCATCTTTTATTACTCATCATTGTATATTCTTTTATTTAAATTATTAAATATTCTTTTTCTTATTGTTATTATTAAATATTTCTATTACAATCTTTTCTTTTATGTAAATGCAGCATCAGTGTTTTATATAGTACTATATACATAGTTTTAGTTAGTATGTACATAGTTTTATATATACATGGAAGGCTCTGAGCTATTATAGGAACCATAAAACATTTTCCTGTATTTATTTTAAGCTTCTGTTTTTAATTATAACATCGTTTTAAACGAACCGAATTAAAGTACGATAGGTTGGATTCCTTTTTGTCCCTTTCGACTGAAAGGCAGCAAACTCAGCTGCCCGGACAGAATAACTGACTGATTAACTAGGTTACCAGGTGTTAAAGCAAGGTTTTCTTAATGTAGAATATTTCCTACCTCAACATCTGATAATAAGCGGCTGTGCAGAGTTAGTAATTTCTTGCTTCATTAGCATATGCATTTAATATCCAGTTTCCTTGATTGTCGTCGTCTGTTTATTTATATAGTAGTGGTTTTTTTTCATCGAAAATTTCCTGTTTGCCTTTGATGTACTTTTTAAAAGTTCAGTGTATCTTTTATTTCTATACCACTTTTATTTGCTACATACACGAGATCTCTTAACTTATTTACATTGTTCTTTGTTTTTATCTGATCTGCAGCATATTGACAAGTATGGTATTGCAAAAATCATCGAAAAGACACTCGATGCTTTGAATCCCAACAATAAGCTGCACGTCAGCTTTGACATCGATGCGCTTGACAGCAGCGTGGCGCCCAGCACAGGCACCGTGGTGTCTGGTGGACTCACTTTGCGCGAGGGCATCTCAATTGTCGAAGCGCTGCGTGATACGAACCGTGTGCAGAGCATCGATTTGGTTGAGTTGAATCCTTTCGTCGGCACCGAGCAAGATGTTCAAACGACCATCGTTTCAAGCATGGAAATTCTGAAGAGTTTATGCGGCTACAAACGCTCCGGCAATATTGCCAATATAAATGAGGATGTATTTAGTAGGATAATAAAATAAGCAAATCCCATGCACAGAGTAAGATACGAGTATTAAGAAATATGTTGTATATACGAGTAATTCAAGTTTATCATTCCATCAAGTTTAAAGTCTTTGATATTGTTCAAAAATTGTAATAATAACATTAACAATAATAATAATGAAAGAAAATAAAAGAAAGAAAATACGGATCAAAAGATCACATGGAGTTGAGATTGCATACTTTACGAAAAAAAATGCGTAAATTGTTTTATAGCTTCTGCACACTCGTTATGGGTACAAATAACGTATTCGGCAGACTGTTGTTCAGGCTGTCGACCGACATTTTATTAGCCATGTTAATGAGATGGTTTGTTTTTGACACTGAAACAGGTGGACTGTAGGCAGCAGTCTCATCCATAGCTGCTGCAGGGGAGAATGAGTTTGTTCTGCTTTCAGGAAGATGCTTTTGTGGCTTTTCTAATACCTGCGGCGCCAGAATGGCGACGAGCCACCGCTGAGCACCGACCAGGAACGAGTTTAGTATACCTGTTAAATATTAACGAAGCTCGATAAGAAGTAATATCAAGGATTTCTGAACTATACAAGTACCAACCTGATATAACAATTATACCCGATATAATGGAACATAAACGTATTATAAACTGTATTATGTTATCACGATCCGTACGCACCACAATTTTCAGCGCCGACCAATCGTATTTGAAGTAGATACCAGGTGAACCGTACGAGTTGTGGCTGGAATCTGAAGCGATAGAACAATTCGTCAAAAGCCGCCCTTTACCTCTACCATCCATGGTCTGCTTTGTAGTGCACTCACCCAGCTTTCGCACGTTCTCTGTGACTGAATACTGAAACGTATTGATTGTGGAGAAAGTATTGTGTATGACGGTGGGCACAATTTTCAGAAAATACTGGACTGTCGTAGTCTCATCGGCCACGAAAGTTTCATCGCCCTCCAGCGGCTGTACAATACGATTGGAATATTGGCCGAAATTCAAGCGGTGGATGCGATGTGTAAAATTCGTCTGGACACGCTTGAATTCAATCATCCAGTGGTCTTGGAAAACACCGAAAACGGGCTCGGCACCTCCCACTAAATGCAGTACTCCAGCGACCTGTATTTGAGTAATTCAAGTAGCAATTAAAACAAACACGTGCTTAAACTTTAACCCCTCAAACTCAAACCTTGTTAATGCCTATTGTACCATGCAGGCGGCATGCATCGTACTCCACTTCTGGCAGCGGTTTGCCGTTCACCGGGGACACATCCCGTTCAGCGTTGCCGTTTATAATGTCCTTGAAGAGGATGTCTGCCACCGAATGATACTCTTCACGCAGAAAAGAGTTCATAATCTGCATGCGATCGAATGCTATGCGGTCTTCAGCATTCATATCCCACCAGGTCCCCTCGCGCTGTAACGTACCATAACCAAAAACATCCTGCTGCGTTTCATCCATCAAATCAACTCCCGACAGCGCTGCATTGGTAGAAAAACATTAGTCAAGCATAGAACAGAAATCATCGAGAACATGGGGTTGAACTCCAAGCTTACACTCGCACGGCATGGCCACTGTGATGTCCACATGCATCGGCACCTTGTCGTCCATATCAATGTCAGGCTCAAATTGAAACACAAGATTAGCTTCTTGATAGTAGCGTACCTCCTTGTAGATGAGCAAAATTATAAGCAGACGACTTAAAAGCGAAACTATTGTGTTCGATTATTGTTTGTTGGCAAAATTACGCCATGTTATAGACGATGTATGACGATGTAAACAATAAATTTTATTTAGCTTACGTGTCCCTCCGATTTCTGTGGTTTCCGTGTATTTTTCCGGCACCTTCTTGAATGCATCCAAGTTTTTTGCCAATTCAATTAAATTGCTTTTATTTCCGCGATATCGTAATGTTGCCTTCATATTGCGTGGATTTTATAATAAATAACTTTTATTTAATATTATTTACAAAACTAGTTGGCTGCGAACACGTTCATGCATTGTTTAAAAATCAGCTGTTAAAACAAAAAAGAAAATTTTGACAACAACAATTACTGTTAGGGTAAGCACACACTTACAGCACTTTAAGCAAGCCTGCGGGTAACGGGCAAAATATTTACATGTGCATCTAATATGGATGCAGTCATCTGTTTCCAAACAATCAAAAATTAAATATATGCATGGCGTCTGCATTGTAAATTTTTATGCTAATCAGCAATGATACCAATACGTAAACACAAAAAATCTATCAGTGTTGCAAGAATATTTGTTCTTTTGTGATTGAATTTTTGTTTTATTTTTGTTAAATTTTCACTTTTTATTCATAAACATGTCAAAGACAAATGTGCGCATATATTTACTGTAGTATATTTCCTGCATATATGCATACATATTATATGCACATGTGTTTTTCTCATAACTTTGGAAAGATGTATTTAAAAGTTTTGCCATTTCCTGAGTGCCGTTGCATTTACTTCACATTTGACAAGTCATTAAATTGAAACTGAAATGTAAGAATAATGTTAATATTTAAAAAGATTTGAATCGATGTGTTAGAGTTTAAAACATTTTAATTTTAAATATTTAGTTGCAGTACAACTACAGTACTATGGCACTAATATTACCCAAAATTTTGATTCTTACAACCCTGTTTCCTTAAATGCAGGCTACCCTTTAACATTAGGTAGAATTTTTTTGGCCATAGAATGTTTGACAGCATAAATTGATAATAATTCTGTTGTTGGTCAACCTCGAAGTAGAGTTGGAATTTTTATTTTAATAATTACAAAATAAGTGAAATGGAAAAAACTGAAAGTTCACAAAACACCGGTAGTGTGCCACGTAAAATACTGAATTTAGCCGTCTCTGGCATACTGATGGAGAAAGGATTTGATAACGTCGATAAAGAGTGCCTGGAAACGCTGACGGAAATGTTGCAATGTTGTAAGATTTGTAGTTTTATTTTAGTTTGTTTAATTTTTTGAAATCTATTCACAAGTGATTGTGGAGGTGGGTCAGTCGGCGCGTAGCTATTGCGAAATCTCCGGACGCACCATACCCGTGATAGGCGATGTCGTTGTGGCTTTAATTAATATGGGCATCTCTCTACAAGGCATTAGCGAATTTGCAAAACGTGATAACCGACAAATTATTCCAATGCCTGCACAGATGTCACAACATAAGCAGCTCAATCTGCTGCAAGCGGGCACAAAAAGTTCACATCCACCACACATACCAAGCTATTTACCAGTATTACCAGATCCGCATGCATATGTCAGGACACCGGTAGGGTTGCAATTAATTTTACTTTCTTGTCAAATATCATTTTGTGGGTTATTACAATAAATTCCATATAGACCCATAAGCAACCAGTTACCGAATACGAAGCTATACGCGAAAAAGCTGCCACACAGAAGCGCGACGTAGAAAAAGCACTGACGAAGTTCCTTTCGAAAACGTCAGAGACTCACAGTTTATTCGACACCGAAGATAACATCTTTCCTCGTAAGATTTGTACATTCAGAATACTTGGAGGGTTATAATGATTTCAATTTCTTAGTGATCGCTTGTAAACCCGCATTTCCAACATATTTGGCTGCACTCAATCCTACCGATCAAGTTTTTGATTTTGAGGAATTAGAATACCATTACTTGGTAGCAAATCGCACTGAGGATCTCACTAGTAAAGGTGGTTTTAACTTCTATAAGAAAAATGTCTATGTAGTTAAAATATTCCTATTTCCACGATGATACAGATGATGGTGATGACAATGAAAGCGGCAATGACGAGTATGATTTAGCTGATGCTAAGTCGGAGAAAGCAGAGAAAGAAGTTAAACCCGACAGCGATATTAAGAGGAATTCAAGCACAAATAATGCTATTTTAAATAATCCTAATATTGATAACCCATATTTGCGTGCAGCTACATTGCCCAAACGTTCCAAGCCAGATCTGATTTTGTTAGCTGCAGCAGCCGCAAGTGCTGCGAAAAGATCGAATGGAATTTAGTTCTTATTAATATATTAGTGTTAAGTGTTTTTTATATTAATTGGTAAATAGAACTCAATATATTTATTTAGGCAATTCACAGTTTCCCTCATAAGTCGTCATAAGTCATAAGTTGTCATAACTTAAAACAATTTATGACTGTCGTAAGAAAATTTTTTGTTTTTTGTATGAAAATCTATGTTAGTACGATTACAACACTCGCAGGTATGTATTAGGAAAATTTTTAAAACTTTATTTATGTGCACAGTTCGAAGTCATAACTTAGTATCTCATGCCTTATGAGGGTAAACTGAGAATTGCCCAATTTTTTTGTTAAGAACAGTACAACCTCAAAGAAACTTTTTTCAAGCCGTTGTTTGGTGCATTGTTCGAGAATAGCTATGTCGAATTTAGTTGACCAACAAATCTGCCTGAAATTTTGTGTTTCTAACAAAAAATTCTAACAAAATAACAGCGTTGAAAATGTTAACGGTAGCCTACGGAAATTCGACAATGTCGAAATTACAAGCATACGAGTGGTACAAACATTTCACAGCGGGCTGTACATTTCAACATTTCAATGTTTGGTGCATTGTTCGAGAATAGCTATGTCGAATTTAGTTGAGCAAAAAATCTGCCTGAAATTTTGTGTTTCAAACAAAATATCATGTGCGGAAGCGTTGAAAATGTTAACGGTAGCCTACGGAAATTCGACAATGTCGAAATTACAAGCATACGAGTGGTACAAACATTTCACAGCGGGCTGTACCTTGGTTGATGATTTGCCACGTTCCGGTCGTTCATCCACCTCTGTGAATGACAAAAACATCGAAAAAGCTAGGAAAATCATACTCGAAGGTCGTCGTGTTAGCATCAGAAGATAGCAGCCGATTTTGGTGTCTCGTTCGGATCGGTACAGACGGTTATACATGATGGTTTGGGTGAGAGACGAGTTGAAGCGCCTCCTGTTCCGAGAGGTCGGAATGTTTCGCAGAAAAAGGGAGGGAAGAAAACTGGGAAGACTTTAAAAAATAAAAAAAGTACAAAATAAATAGGTTTGTAAAATATTAAAACTAAATCATTTCACTTTAGCGATGAATGTTGATGAGTTCTAAAAACTAATTGTATGAAATCTAAAGCAAACAAAACAATATATTATTTTATACAGATTACAGATGTAATTTGTATTACATTATATTATAGTAGAAATGTAATACAACCTAGAATTAAACGCAATTATGAATAAATGAAATCGAAATAAAAGTAAAGACCATGTACAATTTTTGTGGATTTAATTTCTTCTATAGAATTAAAGACAATATTTATATATGGTATAAATTTAAAAGGATCTTGAACATTACTCGGAAGTTCTTTTGTATAGTTCCGAATTTCTCAAGCGCACGAACTTCTGCACAATCTGCTCTTTCGCAGATTTTCCTACTGTGGTGGCAGCAGTTGCAAAATTGTCTATTGCAGTAGAATTACAAACTGAAATGGGTTTTTTGAACTTAAAGTGAAACTTTTAAATTTTTACCAACAATTTGTAGTTAATAATCAATATTGTTATTTAATAAACTCGAGACAAAAACCAATTAAAACTGTTTCAATAAATTATATTACATCACATTTTCGAAAATATGCCCAAACAAATGTTCAATTTCCATTGAATTCGAAATTCAATTTTATCTTAATTTTGTCACAATAATCTGCTGTATTTGTAGAGCTGTAGTTGTAAGAATAATTAAGACCCGTTCATCATTTATCGAACCTTCTCAACCCAGCAGCACTTTGCGCATCATATAACCACTTGCACCGGAAGTCTGAGGACGCATCTGCTCCGGTTCGATGCACTTGGACGAACAGAGATACTGCAAAAGCGGAACGCGATATTTTCCACAAAAGTCGACAAATTTAATGTGCTCCACACGATTGTCGAAAAAGACACCCTTACATTTGGGATTCACGCAGCAGTTCGCGCTCTTCAGATACTCCAAGACGGTGCGTGGAAGATCGGCGGGACCGCACTCAATAGCAGTCGATTTCACAACACGTGCTGCCAGCTCCATCATGGTGGGTGGATTTAAAGCGATGTCCTGAACGAAACGCACCACCAAAGGATTATCACGCAAACTTAGCTAGCATTGCGTCAAAATGTGGAGTGGTAAATACAATCTTTAAAATATATTTATTAAAACAATATTGATTTCAATGTCCTACCTCAGTTAGGTTCTTCAGCGCCACTATATCCTTGGGTAAATGTTTTAGGCGGTTTTTGTGAATCATCAGTGATTTCAGGTTCTTCAAACGCGCTATGCTTGTGGGCAAGATCTCAATCAGGTTGTCACAGATCACGAGGGCCTGCAATTGGCTAAGTAAGCCGACAGCATCTGGTACCTCGTTGATGAAATTTCCTCCCATGGAGAGAACTTGGAGGCTGCAAGGGAATTATGGAAACATTATGGAAAATATGAAGTCAAATTTAAAATCGTTGTACACTATATTAATTATTGTATAGTAAAAAATTATATGTGATTATAGTACAGTTGAACCTCGATTACCGAACCGTTGGACCGAGTTATACTGGATTGGGCTAATTATAGGAGGTTATAAACAAACATTCATAAATATTATTATTATCAATTATTTTTAACATGATCAGGTGAATTTTCACCTATAAACACAACACATTAATAGAGGTATAAAATCAACCCTTATCATCCCGGTTATCAGATGTTCCCGGTTGATGGAGATCCTGATAATCGAGGTTCAACTGTATGTATGTATGTTTGTATACATATCAGAGAAAAAGAGTGGAAATGTTTTTGGTATCGGTTTTTTTTAAAAAACGTGTAAAGAAGTAATACATATATTAACAATACACATAAAAAATACAGCAATTTTTCCATGATAAACCTTTCGCACGGGTCAAGAGAGAAAGAAAGAAAAAATAGCGCCAGAAAAAGAGAGATAAGGAACGGAGTTGATAGTGTAATGATAATAATAATAGACTTTGTTAATAATCTTTAAATGAGTATATTGAACGAAGCGATAACACTACAGCATTATACTCCACAATAAAGTATAATATTTTGCTTCTCTTGAATAAAATTCTACTACAAATTGAATTACAAAATAAACGACATCGCTTTTTTCTAATTTACGAATTTTCTTTTAAAAGTTTTCCACCAACCTTTGCATTTTCCAGATTTCTTTTGGAATCGCGCTTATTTTATTGCCACCCAAATAAAGATATCTCAAGTGACTCAATGAGATCACTTGTTCCGGGAAGTGTGTCAAAAGATTGCCACTCAAATTTAACTCCTTGAGGAAGGAGTTCTTCATCAGGAACGTTTTGGGCAAAGATTTATTGGTTAAATGATTATTTTTGGCTATCAATGTGACCAGAGGCAACTGACAGATAGCTTCCGGCAACTCGGTCAAGCAGTTGGAACTCAAATCCAAAACTTTCAGATTGACAAACTGCTTTATGGCCGGCGGCAGATGCGTCAGACGATTGTGATTGAGCAGCATGGTTTCGATGTCCTTCTGTGATTTAAGCCGACTCTTGTTTTCCGAGTAGAGATCATCTTCGAGCGTGATCTCAGTGAGATTCATGCGACCATAATCCAAAGTCTTTTGCTCGCGTGAATCCGTATCGCTGCTGTCCGAAGTGTAGACTTCCATAATGCTAAATTGACTGTTTTTATTGAGCGATGATTATGTAATCAATTAAGGTTTTGAAGTTGTAATATATAATATATAAAACATATATGTATAATATATGCTCTGATTTCGTTTATTGTAAATATATGTATATATTTTGAATTTTTTTGTTTTATCCTGTTTATTATTTATTTTGCAGCTTTCACTTCAATCCGATCTATCTATAAATTTTCTTATCTATGTACGTAGTTTCTTAACTTTGTTGCACATACTTTGAAATCACTTTCACATATGTAACTGTCCATCGATGATGCTACGTTGTTCAACGCGCTGTCCGTCCTCTGTTGTTCCCACTATTTGGACAAGTAACTGGCGACGCGTTATACTCGGCTTGAAACTGAATGAATACTGAACTCATATGCTTTGCATACGATCATAGAACTTATAATTGCTTTTTCAAATTCGAAAAATATTTAAACTAACACATTGATAAGAGTGAACAGCACAAAAGATCGGGTTTGTATCTGCCTCAATACAGGCTCTGAAGTCAACAGGACCGTGTAGATAACCGACCTGATAACATTTAATTAGTTTGTTTCTTTGTTTGTTTATTTAATAAATATCTCGAATTCAAATTGAGTAAAAATGGCAAGTTGAAGAATACAGTAATTTTGACATACATACATACATGTATGTATGTATACAGGGTGTGGTAAAACTATTCATGCAAAACTGCTTTTCTTTCCTACTTTAATCTTTTACAAATACTATAATATATATAAAAATTAAGAAATTTATACAATTATTGTTTCCGATTGGTTTATAGTCGCATTCAGACTGATTATGAATTCATTAATTATATCATATTAACAATAAAACGTATTGAATAGCTATACTATAACGGTATATAATAAGTACTAAATAAATAAAAGGCAACCAATACTAGAAATATTATACATACTCGTATATGTATATACTATACTTATTTTACGTTATTATATATGTAAATACTAGAAGTAAGTACGATATTCGTATAATATGGCAACTAAAGCAAATAATTGTGCAACTAAAGAAATTGTATTTTTCTGCATTAGCTTTTGGTTACAAAAAAACCTATGTATCTTTATAAAAAATTGAGGTTTGGTCAATTGAGCAGAAACAACCTGCTAATAATCCCTCGGTTTAGCACATTAATCTCATCAAGACTCTTCTTTGTGAATGCCATAAGATTGTGGAACTCCTTGCCACAAACGTTGAAAACTATCTCCCATGGGACGCGTTTTAGGGATGCTGTTCTGAAGTACTACATGTCTAGATAACAGCTGCTGCTCAGCTTACCTCCACACTGCACCTTTCTTCTTCTTAATTCTAACTCTTCACTCTACTTTCGTCTCAGCTCTCCACTACTCTATTCTGTGTTATTCTTTCTATAACTCTTTATAGTATTCATTTTCTTCTTCCTTGATATTTTTGTCCTTTTAGTAATAACTAGATTCTTATGTATGTAAAAATTAATATGTATGTAAGAATTCTTAAGAATATATATTTGATCTCAATCTGTTAACATAAGCAATTCGTTGTACGTTAAAAGAGCCATGCTCTTATTGTGCATATATATATACGAAAATAAAAATAAATAAATAAATAAATAAAGAAAATAAAAACAAATTTGTTTATTAAAAAATTGCTTGCTCGTTACGTTTTATTATTAATTTTTTTAATTTACATCCTTTAATTAGCTATAAAGTGTGGTTTTGGTTGTTGAGTTTCTTTTCTAAGTTTTGCATTATTACTTTTTTGCGTCACCGCGACGATTCATTTCCTTCAGTTTTTCAATAAGGGTTTCTATGCTATTCGCATCGGTGAGTCCAATGAATTTGTCGATAACGACACCATTTCTAAAAGCCAGAACTGCAGGCACAGCTTTAACCTCGAACGTTTCAACCAAATCGGAATTCTCATCCACATCAATTACTGCTAAATCGATTTCATTAGAGTTCTCGAGTAATTCAGACATTTTTGGAGTGAGTATTTTGCACGGATCGCACCATTCGGCATGGAAATTGACAATTACTGGATTATTGCTGTTGATAACCTGCAAAAGAGGATATAAAATAATGAGTAAAAGAAAAAAATAAACATATATTAAAAGCATAATTAATTAAAAGAGTAATAAACTATACTTATAAAAAGTTTAAATAAAAAGTTTAAGGGTGAAGGAAGGGTATCTTAACTTAACCAGTAACCAGGTTAGGCATATAACACTTAAAAGACACAAATATTAAAGACCAAAAAATGTAAATATACAGTGAATCATTTATATAAGACTTGATTATCAATCACCTTCTGATCAAAATCATAATGATCCTTTATGACGAATTTCCGCGCACACGATTGCGATTGTGAGAGATATTTTTGAGTGGCTGTAGCTGCAGATGGAGCCATTTTTGTACATCCACTTTGAACACTAGAACTTATGCAGGTAATCAAACGAGGCGCCACACCTTGAGAAGCTAATTTTAACATGTTGGCAGCTGAGATTTTTTTGGAATTTATAGTCGGTTTTAACCAGATTTTGCCTGTTTTTGTGATTGCATATATGTCGTAGCTTCATGCGTTGTTCCTGTTGTGGCACGTTGGATGAGCAAAATGTTTGCGCTCTAGTTTATCTGTCACGTGGAAAAACAAACACTTTAATACATATTATAAATACATAATATGGTAATTTGATTCAAAGAAACAAACAAATAGTAAGTTTTTAAAATAGGTGATGACGATAGTTTATTGTTTATGGATGTTTATGAATGAATTAGAAACAGCTGTTTTCTTCTACAGGTATTACCTTGCTGATGTCTCAATTTCTGCAAACTGTGCAAAAATATTGAAATTGTTTCTTATGTGGCTACGTTACATTTCAATCATGTTGAATTCAGTTCAAATTGAAAGTGTATTTTATATAATCTGTGGCAAACTATAGAAGATTCATTGAAAATTTGAAGGAATTCAAAGAATTTTAACAATTTATATATAAATGAATGACAACCATAATATGTCAAAAGTATTGCCAACAGCAAAAGTTACACTATACCTTGCAGTTGCTAGAGAACAATTCCACAGGCTGTATCAAAAATAATGAAAAACCAGTTGATTTACAACTAAAGCTAAAATTGCAGAGAAAATTAGTCTTTTTTTATGAAAACATCAAAAATGAAAGAATTTGTTAGTAGTTACATATATAGCAATTTTGTGGTTTCAAATGCTTAAAATTATTTGCTTAATTAGGTAGTTAATTATTTACTTAGTAAATAAAAATTTTTTGAAATATTTTTTACTATAAATATGTTAATGGCTTAAAATGAATATTCTTCTTCTGCTGTAATGTTAAAGTATGAAGTATAACGTGTATAAATGGGTATAAACAGATAAGAGTTATTAAGATAGAAGTTATTGATTTATTATTATTATTATTATTACACTCTTGTTATTCTATAGTGAATATTATTCAAACCATTAGCAGTATACAGTGTATAAAAAACTTCAGACGTTGTTATTATGTATTCAAAAAATAATATATTATATAAAATTTCCTCTCACCTACATTCTCTCTCATTCCGAGACATTTAATTATAATTTTTGTTTTATTAATATTATTATTGTTTTAGTTTCTGTAATTTTTTATTTTATTTATCTTTCTAATTACTCATATCCACAATGAACTCATATCATGCAGTCTAAGTAGTTAAAAAAATGACACAAGAATGTGCTAGTGAATATAATGTATGTAAATACATTATAATATTACAAAGAGTATAACAGGGTAAGTAACAAATATTTTTGTTTATTTCAAAAAGTAATTTAAAGATGCCCGAACATGTGTCTTAATTTAATATTTTTGAATCTAGTGTGCATTTTAAACTTCATGTTAAGCCTTATTAAACTTTAGTTGCTTGCATTCATGGGGATTTCGTTGGTGTAACTCAACATAAGACCTAGCACCCTGTAAAGCTAAGTAGTCACGTACATATATATTATACAATATAACTGCAACTTTTTTTAACACTCCCTCACTAATTGCTACGCTCTTTCTTTTAAGTCGACTTCAAAATCTCTCCAGCGAATTCGTACGTTCGTTTACACTGAATAAAAGTGCCAGTCAATATTGCAATATCACAGAAACAGGGAGGACATTCTACATAAAATATAGTTTATAAAAAGCGGCCATTCAATTTGATTTTTGAATGCATTCATGTAATCAATGTTTGATAACATATCGAGTACAAAGAAAAAGAAAAACGACAACAAGTGAAGCGTTATCGCTCTTCATATTAAATGGAAGTAAGTAACTTGATTCCACGGAGCAAGCAAGCAAGTTCACTAACTTAGTAACTGCTGAGAGTCTCGCAAACATGAGTTGGGCTCAAAACGGAAAAAGCGTTGAGTCAACAACGGATCGTCTTCAGTGTATGAAGACAGCTCTAATTAATCTGTGTTTGTTGTTTAAATAATTCATACTCCTGAATGAAATAAGAGCAATAAAACAACTCGAACCACTGAAAGAACTGATTAAATCCGTCGTCATGCAGTCCACGCCCTGCGCTTCTGACTCATCGGGACGATTTTTGGTCACTGTAGACAAACGCAACAAAACAATTCTGAACTGTTTTCGCGATCGGACACCGCGATCGCATACGAATCGCGACTTCCGCGACCCACTGAGATATCGCAGCAACCATAACAACAACAATAACAACAACGCGAATGCCGCCAACAATCAAGTGGGAGCTGTTGTACTGAGAGAAGCGTCTCGGACGCATATCAATAGATTGGCTTTGTTAAAGAGCTCCAGCACACACGACCTCAGACGTTTCCTGGCAGAAGCAGCTGCTGTTGCTGCTAAATCATCGAATTCGTCAGCAGCATCATCGACGGCATCGTCGGCAACCTCCGCGTCGTCATCATCATCATCTGTGACGTCTTCTGCTGATTCCCACATGGAGCAGAATTCAGTCAGATCTCTTCAGGAAGTGGAAAATCGTGTAAAAAAATTGGAGAAGGAGTTAAACAATCAACGAATCTATACGCAATCATTGGAAACTCAAGTCATCGAATTGACCCAAAAAATTGACGAATTGTATGCGTTGAAACAGACAACGGAAAAACCCAAGAAATCTGCGGATAGCTTTCGTAAAAAGCCGCCATCCGTCGCCAATCAAAACGTGGTGCAGCCATCAAAACTGGTGGCTTGGATGAAATTATCGAATCTATGGAAACATCGACCCAGCATTGAAACGCTAAAGCAACAAAATATTTATAACGGTAAGTGTAGAAATATAGGATGGGCCATCGGCTGGTTTCTTCTTGTGTTATTTAATTAAATTTAAAAATAATTAAAGAATAAATCTAACTTATCAACCGATACTCGTTGAAACTGCGGCTAATAAATCGTTGTCTTGTGCAACTTTTTTAAATTATACACTCGTTGCTTCGCTTATCTTTTAGCTTCGAAACGGATAATAGTTATCGTAAAAATGGGTATTGTTTAATAAAAAAAAATTTTAGGTTAAATAAATATTTACGTAGAAAAACACAACAAAAACAAGCATGATTTGTCAAGAGTTCCACTCAATGAATCAAATGTTTTGACCCAAATTAA
This sequence comes from Myopa testacea, assembly GCA_949629155.1. Classification (NCBI taxonomy): domain Eukaryota; kingdom Metazoa; phylum Arthropoda; class Insecta; order Diptera; family Conopidae; genus Myopa; species Myopa testacea. The sequence continues at coordinate 29,823,132 of OX451345.1, read as the reverse complement.
GGTAAATTATACAGAAAATAAAATATGTAAATGTTTCGTTAATTTAATTTTTACTATGGTATAAAAATGTCTTTAAAAATTGTCTACAAAAATAATTGTAATCTTTATTCAATTGTTTTGAGTATGTACGCGTCTTTATTTTAGTAGTTTAGTAGTTATTTTAAATTTCAGGTAAAATATACCAAAAATAAACATGTTCATGCTTATGATCAATCATATTTTCCCCTTCCAGATGAACCTTGTTTTGACACCGAAATCGAACTGGTTCTCAAACATGAAGTTTATAAAACGATACCGAAAATAATTGTCGACTGCTGCGATCTCATCGAGGAGAAATTCCGCAAATCTGGAGAACCGATCGAGGGAATTTATCGTCAATGCGGTGACTATAACAAAATTCAAATGTTACGCTTCCGAATCGATGCTAATGACTACGAAGCTTTGCGTAAATCGAAAATCGATGTCCACACTTTGACGGGGGTTTTGAAGCTGTTTCTGCGAGAGATTAAAAGTCCTTTGATTAAAACAAACGAAGCAAGAACTTTTATCGGGAAACCCAATCATTGGTGTAGGTTGAATGATGGTGCTGAGAATGATATGCTTTTAAATCATTTACTATATGGTTTATATATATACTCCTAATATATTTCTTTCGAATAGTATTGATGGCTTTTCCTGCAAAAATTGAAATTTTAAAAAGACTGATCCGTTCATTGCCGGAGGTAAATCGGGATACCATGCAATATTTATTCACACATTTTAATAGGTGAGTATGTGGATGGGTACTAAAAAGACGGTAACTATGTGTATCTCTCTATATATGTACGTACATACATACATATGTACCACAGATAGGACAGGAGCAAAGATAGTTTTGTATAAAAAAAAACAGTGAAAAGAATGGACGAGATCATATCATTCCCATGGCGAAGATATCGTGCAATGTGTCATCTGTCCAAAATCAATTATTTACAAAATCATGATCATGAGGATCCAAAATAATGAGATGCCTATTCTTACCACTTTTGAGAAGTTTTAAAGCACAATTTATTTATTTATTTATTTCTCCATGTTGTACAAAATAAGGTCGTACGACCTTCACTTAATTGTACTAGATTAATATAATTCACAAAAGCAATATAATACATAGCAATTCAATTTATTCAGTTCCAGTATATTCTTATTTCTACTCGATTTCTATTTCAATTGTACATGAATTTCCTCTCTTTTTTTCAGGCTAACAAAAGTTCCCTTACAATCGATTAGCGCCGAAACCCTATCGATATCCGTGACTCCATCCATCTTTCACACTGTACAGCAAAGTGTTCACATGCAGGATATCCACGTGCTTCTAAAAGAAAGCGAAGTACTCGCCGATTGTGTGAAAATCATGATCGATTATTATGGCAGAATTTTTGAGTAAGGTTTATTTTGATTTCATCACATTTTCTGCCAACTATCAAATAATTAATGAAATTAACTTCACATTAAAAAGTTCATCAAATTCTACATATCCACTTCGTTCATAACAACTTTAGGTGTATCGCGGAATGCCGACAACAACCTCTACAAAGGCGAAAACTAAGGAAAACCTTATCGTATCCCAATATGTTTATGAAACATTTATTTTGAGTACTAAAGTTATAATAATTTCACTTAAATGCATGCAATATTAAGGAGATTTATGTATGTGAGACCTCATTAAGAGGTCAGTCAGGTGCCCTAACCTAACCTAACCTAAATATATGTAAATACAGACACATACGAGTATAAAACACTTCAGTGTGTCATACATTTTAGAAGGTGTTTCAATAACCGTGTCAGAACTCTAAATTCAAGTAGAGTCAAAAACGTTAATGCGAGAAGGGAAATTTTTAAGTTATTTTGAAGCAAATTCCTTGTCATTAATTAATTAAAAAAGTTAATCTAGAGAAACATTAAGTAGTCTTATGGTGCGGTTAATTTTGGACGATCTATTGAAATATCTTCTAAATGTTATATAAGAAAATGTTATAAAATTATAATTATTTGTATTAATAATCCGAAAAAGTCTTTTAAAACTTTATTAAAATATTCTAATAGTAATATTAATAAAACATACAATTTACATCAATCTAAAGCAACAAAAGTTAAATAAAAGAATTCATTATTGCAAATTGATAAAGAATTGATGAACAAAACTTCTTGGTTTTGTTTTCTTTGCTTAGAGCAGGATTTTAATGCAGGTGGTTTTGAAATATTGTGTGGGGGCCAGGAGAAGGGGTTGGGGTTGGTTATGGAGGGAGAAGAGAAGGAGACGAGTTGGGATCAAGGGATGCGGAGATCGAAAGAAAACTTCTCGTAATTCTTGATGATATTTTTGTTTGATATTTTATAAACATTTATTTTATCAATTTTTTATTAAAAGTTGATTACTTTTGCAAGGTATTTTAAGTAGATTACTTTTTGCAAGGTATTTTAATTAGCTTTTTTCTATTTAACTTGTGTCATGTCTTTCATCGTTATTTATTTATCAACAGGAGAAAACCACCTGTTGCTGGTTCGAAGAGATGCATCCAACAGATACTCGTACCTCAAAAGCACTTGAAATGAGAAAAAAATGCAAAAAAAGCAAAGAAGTGGCCGTGAAAATCAACACAACAACATCACCAAAAAATAACAAACATAAAAACAATAATAAACACAACAGTAATAAAATAACAACAAAACAGCAACAAAATAAAATAATAACAACAACTACTGATGAATAACAACTCTGAAAAGCTTTAAAAGTATTTATTTTGGTTTATTTCTAAAAAAAGCTCTCTCTTTTTTCTCTGCTAACTCTTTTCCTCTCTCTTATATCCCTCTTCTGTCTCTTTCAAGTGTGCAGTCATTCATGCATTTCAACGACAGCTTTTATTTGCACCGATGGCCGATGTCAGATGTATTATCATGATGCATGCATCAGTCACGTTGGCTTGATTTCGAAAAGTGGAAAACCTTTCGATCCTCAAAGAAAAAATTGTTAGACCCTGCTTCGAATTCTATATGCATGTGCTTGTGTTTGATGCTCGTGAGGCAGCCTCTATTTTTTTCGTCTAAAGTCGTCATCAAAGAAAAAACTAAAGGCCCAACCATGCAATGCATATGCATGTTAAGTTTTATGAGAGAGCTCAACGAAAAGCAAGCTATTCATTCCATGCATCAGTAGAACGACCAAGCATTGCATGAAATTTAAAGCAATTAAAACAGCTGTTTCATAGTTCAGAAAAGCACCACATATGTTTTCTTCTGCTTTTAAGGGTTGCCTAGCCTCACATGAAAAGTTGAGAATCGCGTAGTACGCCTCCTCAAAACTGAAGAAATTGTTTAATGTTGCATAAAATTAATTAAAAACTTTAAAGACAGTCATGTAGTATTTTTTTTATAACTTTTAATAGTTTTCTGGGACTTTTCAATAGGAAAACACTAAATAAAAAAAATAAAATTTTAGGTTGCAAAAATTTAAGTTGCAAATTCGTATGCGGTGGTAACTCTTTTTCCGTTGCTTGTTACGGAAAGTACGATCCAGACCGCATATTCTTATTCACGCTATGCAAGAAGAGAGAGAACGAACTTGACGAAACTATGCATGTGCAGAGCATGTATGTTCATGGGTGCGCAAATGGGATTCAGTGTATTCGTAGTTTCTCTCTTTTCATGCATAGCATGCATATGCATTGCATGGTTGGGCCTTTACTCAAAACATCAATTTTTGACGGAATTCCCCCTGCTCTTTTTCGATCAATTCTTTTAGCATGTAAATTTTTACAACTTAAAAATGATTGTTGGAACATTTTTTACTTGAAAGTGATTGTAAAAGCTGGCGAAAATGTAGTATACACTGAAGGTCATTAGAAAAGCAACAAATTTAACAATTTGTGAGTAAATTACTCATGAAAGCCGTTCTATAGAAAATCTCTTTTATACTTTCAACCCCTGTACACGAATGTGAGTCATGAATAATTTTTGAAGTGTGCCAGCGAGAAACTTTAGAGCTTTGTTTGAAGCACGCATCGTAGTGACACGTGTGACACCGGTCGATGTAACCGTGAAGGCGTAAATTGTAACGCGATGGGGAAAAATGAGTAAAGAATGAGTTAAAGCATTTTTCTTTCTCTTTTTGCTATTGTTGTTGCTGTTTTTATACACTTCTTCCGTTTTGTGCCAAATCAGAAATCCAATCGACGGTTGTAGTGCTTTTCTTTTTCGGTTTGTTATTGTTTTTGCTTCGGCTGCTTTTTTTAGTCAAGTCCAAGTTTAAGAGTTCGTTCAAGAATCAAAACAGTTTTTGTTGTCAAAGCGTCAAGTTCACATGGCGTGCGTTTGTCGACTTGTTGTTGTACCTAATTTCTGTAATTTTTAGTGTTTTGCTGTTGTCATTTAAAGGAATCCTTAAAAAAATAAAAAAGCGCGAGACTCGTTTCGGTGGAAGAGTTGGAAGAGTACAAAAATATTATCGAAATTCCTATAAAAAATTAAAATTTAGGTAAAAAAATTACAGAAAAAAAATTTTTTAAAAAACCGATGTTCTAAAAAAATTATTATAAATAGTTCTATAAAGATCTTAAAGTGGAAATATTAACAGAAAACCAAAAATTATAAAATACATAAAATAGAAAAAAGGAGAAATAAAAGAAAATACATATAAATTAAATAATAAAATTAATAAATGAAAATAAATAAATAAATAAAAGTATGATTGAAATCAATGCAAAAAACGGAATTTTTGGAAACCATTAATAGTGACTAAAAATAACATAAATAAAATAATAAAAAATTTATATTATGTATCGTAATTAAAAAATAGTTTTATTTTTATTATTAAATATTATAAATAGAAATAAATAATAAATGAAATAGAATTAAATTCCATACACGAAAAATCATTAATATTTTGTTTTTAGTTTTTATTTGAAATAAAGAGTAAATAAAGTTTATTTAAAATAACAAAAAGAAACATTAACTAAAATATTAAATTTAACAATTAATTCACCTTAATTTGATACATTTTTAACATTTAATTAAAATATTGAAAAGAAATTCATAAACAACTAATTATTGTACATAATATGAATTTTTTCCAAATATTTTCGCGAATTGCAGTAAATTATAAAAAAAAAGGAATTAATTATAATTTTTCTTCAAAATATTTTCGATATTTTCGGACACAAAACAAATTTGTCATCAGTTAATTATTCTGTAAAATTCCAAGTTCCCCCGAAAATTGTTTAAATGTCAACCGAAAACCACCTCCATTTTCAAGGTCACTCAGATGAACGTGTAGATACTGCGGTCTCGTTGTTGTTGTTGTCAGATTTATTTTTATTTTGTTGTTGTTGTTGTGTAACTGTTGTTGCTTCCTTCATATTTTTTAGTATAACAAAAATTTTACAGCAATTTTAAAGGATTCTTTTCATAACGTGCAACTCATTCTCTCTTACTCTCTTTCTCCCTCTGTCTCCCTCTCTCCTGAACTTTAATTTTTTCCGACTTTCTTCAACTTGTCAAGAAATTGCATACTTTTAGGCGCCTTTAAAAATGTCAAAGGCGACTTTTATATTAAATGATACTCTTTATACTAAATCAAGACTATGTTATTTTAAACGTCAGACTATGTGTTTCTTAATTGATCTTTCGTTTATGTATTTTTGATTTTAACTCCTCGAATAAGTATCAAATCAACAATGTTTTTCTGACAACGTTTTCGACAAACATTTGAAACTTTTTTCTTTGCTGGAAGTGTATTTCACCTTTCATAGTTAGGCAACTTATTAAATGGCCTTCATAAATAATTATCATAATTAATAAATAAAGTGCACTTGAAATAATTAAAAAGGAAGAAGCAGAACAACGGAGAAATTAATAGAAAAACATAATAGAATTTATATAGAATATAAATGAAGCGGACCATGAGCTGGTTTCTTTTTGAAAATGTATTTTTTTACAGCCGAATTCAAAATTTTTAAAATTTTTTTTATTTATTATTAAAGAAAAGAAATATATAAGAAAGCTGATGGTTCACCATTTTGAAGAATGAAGATTAAAACTTTAATAAATTAAAAATAATAACATATTATATTAATAAATAAATAAATAAAACAAATAAATTGAAAACAATAAAAGTCCATAGAATTATATACATAAAAATTAGTTTGCCATTAAATTTAAGATGTAGGGGTTATTCTCCACTTCTTGATATTATTTATTTTCGATGAACGAATAATAGTTCATAATAGTTCACTGTCTAAAATAAATTTATTGTCGAGCGGTGCAAATTATTCGATAAAATGCATTGGGTTCAAATCATAATGTTGATTAAAACTATTTAATGACATGTTTAATGAAGAATAATAATATTTGTTGGTTTTATACTCCCAATAAAGGCTCTGTTAAGTCCCAGAAAGGCTTGTTCAATCTTTCGCATTCATTTACTATTATTATTAAGTGTGAAGCAAAGAATGAGTAGAAAAGGGAGCTTGTACAAGAATGTTAAACATATAAAATATAATAATAATATTAAATATAACACAATCTTAAAAGAAACCTGAAGGGATCAATGGCAATAAATAAAAATAATTGGCAAAATACAAAAGCAATAAGAAAACAAATAACTCGGTATGCGAAAAGATTGCAAGAACTGAATAAATTATGCAAATAAATTATTAACACAAGCTGAGCACACTTCATCAAAGTCGTTTTCTAAAATGTAAAAATGTAAAGAAAGAAAAATCTATATATATAAAATCCCTGTGCGTTTCTGTTAGCAAAATATGCCCGGGACTTTTTTTTGGACTTCCACATCTCTTAGAAACCTGAAACCTTTCACAGATGTTTCTGGGCACCTAATGTTGATGAGAAAAATCGCAAATTTCAAAAATCCAAACGGCTTCGCCGTTTTTTTGCAAAAAATCGGATTGGGAGGAAATTTGTATTTTTTTCCTAGATTGTGCTAATTAATTTGTCAGATTTTACTATGAAAAATTTTACAATTTAAAAATTTAATAATTTAAAAGTTTAATAATTTAAAAATTCAATAATTTAAAAATGTAATAATTTTTCATAATAATTTAATTTCATTGAATTTGTTTTGTTTGTGACTATTTTTGGCGGTGTTGTGTATAGTTGCTTAGAAAATGAACATTAGTATATCGGAAGGTGGGCGATATCATCTAAGACTACTTCTATTACATGTGACAGGAGATATCAGTTTTGAGAACTGTGCACGAGGTCACATTCAATACATTCAAAGAGGCATGCAAGGAGTTGGGTATCTTAGAAGACGATTCTGTTTGGGAAGCCACACTGGCTGGGAAGCCAGAGAATTGTTTGCTTTAATCTGTGTTTTTGGGTGCCTACTTGAGCCGCAGAAGACCTACCTGGAAAACACCCTGATCATTGTAGAACACACGCAGACTGTGAAAATTAGCTGTGAAATGTTGCTTTTAAAGACATATTCTCAAGCAATATTTGAATCATATTCAAACAATCGATATTAATTGCGATTAATTTTTTACTTTTGATGCTCCAAAATAAATAAACTAAAAAAGTGTAAGGTTAGAAAGTCCAAAAGACTTCGCAATTTTTTTTACGAAATAAATAAAAAATGATAACTTCCTGGCGAAGTCAGGCTTATATACTAGTATAATATATAAAAACAACATAACATAACATAACATAAGATACGATAGTAAAACTATAACATAACGTAACAAAAACATGGTATGTTTACAGTGTGTTAACTCAGGTTGTCAACATTTCATTTAAAAGTGAGTTCAGTAACTTTGTTTGTTTGCTTGTTTGTTTTAAATCGGAAATTTTTTAGTGTCAATTTTAGAGCATTGATGTTAACTTAGTTAAAGTAGCCAAGTTAATTAAGTTGACTATGTTGCTTAAGGTGGTTAAATGAGTTCAGTTGCAGTGAAGTTTAACGAAGAAGAGAAAAAAAATTAACATTACAGTGATGAGGAGTCAAAGGAAAGAGAAAGAGCGAAAGAAAGAGAGATAGATAGAATAGGGACAGATATAGAGAAACAGAAACAGAGACAGGAATGGAGGGAGGGACAGACAAACAGACAGACAGAGAGGGACGCAGAGAGAGAGAGAGAGAGACAAACTGAAGAACAAAGAAATTCTTGTATACGGTTTAGTTTTTATTGAAAAACTATTATTCTTTAGAATAGTTACATAATCTCTAAATTAATGTTCAGTTAGGATTTTCTTACTTTTGGTATTGTTATTTTTATGATACAATAGAATTCATTTATAGCGACCTCTTCTATAACAACAATATTTCTGTTATAACGATCGACTGTTCAAATTCCATCATTTAAACTTCAGTTGTTGTGTTCTTCTTTGGATGAATTGTTGATGAATGAATTCCTGATGAATTGTTGATGAGTGAATTTTGGATGAATTAATTCCTGATGAATGAACTGTTAATGAATGAATTCCTTATGACTGCATTGTTGATGACTGTATTGTTGATGAATGAATTGCTAATGAATGAATTCCTGATGAATGAATTCCTGATGAATGAATTGTTGATGAATGAATTGCTAATGAATGAATTCCTGATGAATGAATTCCTGATAAATGAATTGAAAAGTTGATCTTTTTTTTTTTTTATTTTTATTTAAAATTTAGAATTTAATAATAAGTATATAAATAGTTGAATTCCTTCATTAAGTTTCAATACAATCTTAATAAGCAACTTGTTCTAAAAATATTTTTGTGACGCTTTTTCTGTCTTGCTAATTTTGTTCGCAGTGTTTTTAGATGCAACGAAATGCATGAGGAATTTATTATCACGAAAGTCAGGGAATATATATTTTAATGCATTTTGATTTTTAGCTTCGCTTCCGATTGAGAGGCCTTCGAACGCGTTGATTTTGTGTCGTATGTCAACCACCTCTTTTTCAGGCCCCTTTTCGCAGCCTCCTCCTCTGGGCCACCTGTTTTGTGACTACTTTTTTGCAACCAATTGACTTCTGTGATGGGTTTTTTCATTTATTTATTATTATACACTATTTATTTAGTTATTTATTATTTAATTTCATAATAAATGAAATATTTTTCGCTTCTCACATGAAATCTCATCGGAATTAATTAGTTTTTTATTTGCTCGTAGTTAATCGGTAGATTGAATTACGAAACTTTGATCAATCACTCATAACCAAAGTCGTTTATTAAAGAGGCTTGCTTTAGGCCAACCCAAACTAATTCAAGTTGAAGCTTTTGTTAAAAAAGCCAACGCCTTTTTGATTAAACTTGCCTTTGAGATTTTGATAGGAGTGGTTGTTGTTGGTGTTTTTATCAAAAAAACAGCGGCAATAAAGTGAACCCTGCCATTGCAACTGATGCCAAAACCGTAGTAAAAATTGCGTAGTTGCTGCTCGATGTTCTTTTTAATGGTGGTGGTGTTGTTGTTGTTTTAATTACTCGTTTTTAATCTAGGTGATCTTTTTGTTGGAACTTTTATGATCTCATTTCATGTCCTTCTAAATCGGTGAATGTTTGAAATATTATCTGGTGACCTTTCGTAATTTTTTATGACCAGAAAATGCTTGTTTATACTTTTATTTACAATCCTAATAATTATTTATTTACAATCTTAGTACATATGTATGTCAGTTAAATTTTTAAAATATATCTGTCATATTTTTGTCTAAACATTTCTTTGCAGCCTTTGCCAAAAAACATAGAATATTTTTACTCAGTAAGATTAAAAATAAAAAATGAAGCCGTTTTTGTATTTATTAAAGGCATTTTTTTTTCGACAGGTTTCCTTTAACATTTTATAATTTACAAACTTTAGAAATGTAACTTTTACAGTTTCAAGACACGATGTCTCATTTGTTGTTGTTCCGATCACTTGATGATGATGAGTAAAGAAATTTGATTGAGAAATCAAAAAATATGCAGATTTGAAACAAAACAGATTTGAAAAACGTTCATTAATTATTAAATCCCATCAATAATTTGATTGTTCGTCGCATCCATCCGTCAGAGATGAATGACATTCGTAGACCAGAAACTGATAAAATATAATAAAATAAGAAAAAAAAAAGAAATAAACGTAACTCTGATTAATTGCTCACAATTTAAAATGTTTCAGTTTTCACATCACTGAAATGTTTCACGGTTGAACTTCGCAGGAAAAAAAGTACAATTAAAAAAAGTAAAAAAAAATAAGTCATTCGAAGTAAAGAAAAAAGAAAAAAAATTAAATGCGAACACAAACAAAAACAACATCCCGTGTTGTTCGTTAGACTCTAACCGAACACGTCAAATTTATATACGTCATTATTATGTCTTTAAAGTTTAAAGAAATATAATTCAATGTCAATGTCTGGCCAATTCTGAGACCATGATACAGGGTGAGCAAACCCTATTGACTTAATACTCAAATGAATTCGTCACGAATTTTAATGAATACTTGTATTTATGAACATTTAATGATTACTTAATAATTGTATCATTTAAACTTTTATTACTTTACTGTTACTATTGACCTTTTTACTAATAGTCTTAATAATATGTAATGCATATTTTAAGAATATTTGCCTGATTAATGCCTACTGAATGTTTGATGAATGTCTAACGAATGTCTAATGAATACCTGATGAATGTTTGATGAATGTCTAATGAATGCCAGATGAATGTCTAAATGAATAAATGATATTAATGAATGCATTCTGTGAATGGATGAATGAATGTATCTATTGAACACTGTAAGGAATATTTTATGAATGTTAAAAAGTAGGTTTAATAGGAATAAAAAAATAACATTGAATAAAGGCTTTATGATAGTCCAATCAATGATTATTGAATGGAAAGTTTAATGAATGGATATGAAACTAAAATTTGAAAGAAATTAAAATGAAATTTAATAATGGTAACTATATGAATTTAAGACCTTAACAAGCTTAAAGTAGAAATTAAGGTTAAAAATACACTTCAATGTTATTTTTAGTTACTACTTTAATAAATGTTTAATGGATACTTTTAATAAATGAATGATGAATTCTTTCCTTGAAATAAGAAAGAAAACCCCAGATAAAGACGACAGCAACAAAAGCAACAACAACTAGGAAGCGTAAATAGCACAAACACGAGTATAAAAGCTAATAGAAAAAAATTGTGACACATGTCAATTGAGAAACCTTTGAATTATTGAAAACAACAAAAACAAGCACAAAACGAAAAACAATTAGATTCCATTGATTTTCATCGCGTCATCATTTAAAGTGCAACAACAACAAAAAATAAGGGAACAAAAAAAAAGAAAAAAGAACAAAAGAAAATCTCTAAAAATTACAAGTTTTGAATAAGTGAACAAAGTATTTAAAAAAAGACATAAGCAAAGAAAATACAGAAAAGCGGTAGAACAAAATAAAAAAAAAACAAACGAAACAAAACGAACAGTTAAAAAATCGAAACTGAACTAAAAAATGAAACTAAAATATAAAGAAAGAAAAATACAACTAAAATAAAAACAAACCAGAAAGAGTCGTAACTTCGGCCTACACACGTTTACTTAAAAATTAGGCGTGGCAATGGTCTATTTTTTTCCTTTTCAATTTGAAGTAGCCTGTGATGACAGAGAATATTCGTAGCAAATTTGATTAAGATATCTCTATTCGTGCTTCTGTAATCGAGTTTTATTTAATTATTGGGCGGACCACGCCCATTTTGTGATCTGTTTTGGTCAGAGACAGTGGACTTCTGGACAAAATTTCAACCGGAAATTCGTTCTACAAGCTGAGAAACTTAGCTATTAGCATGGATGAATTAGTATTCACTATAAAAAGTAGGAGTGGTAATGGTCCGATTTTGCCAATTTTCAATACCAATGAGTTTCTAATGATAGACAATATTCGTGCCAAGCTTGATGAAGATAATCGTTCTCTTGTAATCGTGATTTCCACAGACGGACAGACAGACAGACGGACGGATAGGGCTAAATCGACTCAGGAGGTGATGCTGATCAAGAATATATATACTTTTGTATACCTGTCACGCCTCCTTTAATGCGTTACAAACGGAAGCAGTAAGTGAATATACCCTCATCACTTCGTGTGTATGGTATAAAAAGAACAAAAAAGGTGTTGAAAAAAGTGAAAAATGGTTTTGTGTAAAAATAATTGGTTACCAAAAGAAAAAAGAAAATAAAAAAAAATCACAAAAAACAATGAAGAAAACATCGCTTAACAAGACTAAGCTTCAGTGAATGTTTAGACGAGCACAAAACTTGTGATGCAATCAATATAATCACTCAAGCATTTAAGAAAAATTACGGCAACAAAAGAAACAACAAGAAAACATTTGAAAATAAACGCAAGCTGAACAACCAAACGGTTAATCGTTACTTTCGATAGAGAAAAAAAATCTATAAAATATTTCATCATTGATAACAATATCGCCCTTTTAAATGCAGTTTAAAGTAAATCGAAATTTGATATAATAATTCAAATTTTTTTTACTTCTAATATTTGTACATACATATATGCAAATAAATAAAAATAAAACTGAAGTGGAAACCGAATTCAATAAAATACCAGAAAAGTTTTCCAACTAGAAAAGGTTTTTTATTAAATTTTATGTTCCATTTGTTCAACATTAAGATAGAAGAAAGAAGGTTACAGTTACTCAGCCTCTGATTCTTCGCTTCGGGTTGTTCACACGGGTGTGTGTGAGTATTTAGTAAATACTATTTACGAGTTACCGTGGATTTTTTTAAGTACTCTTTAAATTAAGTCGTTTTATTGACGAAGGTCCAAATGTGACAAAAGCTCAACAAGAATGTGAACTGAACTAGTCGAGTTGAGTTGAGTTCAGTTTAGTTGAACTGAAAATGAACTGTAAGTGAACTGAAAACGAATTGAAAATGAATTGAACTTAAAAATGTTCATAGGCAAAACAAAAAAATAGTAATAAAGTATGTGACATTGACACGGTCACAGACAACAAATAAAGTAATCATAAAAAATTCCTTATAATAAAAAATTTTTTACTCATATTTAGTGTATGCTATGTAAAAAGAGCAACTGGTTTTTACCAGCAGGTAATCGTTAGAAGCAGTTTTTTTCTCCACTAAACCATAAAGATTATCTTCTGAAAATGAAAATAAAAATGAATTTAATACTATGTTTCAAGTTCAAATGATTTACGTGATAAAGTAATAAAAAATCGTATATTTCTTTAAAAAAAAAAAATTTAACACAACAAAAGAATTAACATAAAATGTTAATAAAATTAATAAATCTAAATGAAATAAAATTAAATCTTATATTAAGTTTACTCAATTTATTTAATTCAATTGTTTAATAAATTTTACAATGATTTAAAATTAACTATTTTAAAAATATTATTGAACAATAGTTAATCGATTCATTCAGTTGGCCTCTCAAATGTCAACTTTTTTCTCATCTAAAATTAAATTGCTATATAATAATAAATAGAAGGATTTTGAAAACGGTCTCATTTTTCGATTAACTCTCAGAATGTCGCAAGCTTGCGTTTGGCTGCCCCTGCTTTTCGTTGTCACTTTATTATTTTTGGCCGCTTCGCAGATTCGAAGCACAGCCGGCTCCGCGGTGCTCATCTCGGATAACGCAATGTCCGTCATGGTGGAACTGTCATCTCGACATCCGTTCTGTCGAATGCATACCGACAGGTAAGTCACCAATTACAACAACAACAAAATTTAAAAAAATTAAAACTGCATAAAATATATAAATTTTATGAACAACAATAAATTCTTTCTTGCGATTTGAACCGGCACCATTTTTAGTAATGAAAGAATAACAAACAGCAGTTTAACTCATTCAGCCACCACAGCTCACATAAAAAAAAAAAATTTTTCCTGTTTATATTCTGTGAAGGTAAAACCGGAACCGAAACTTTCATTTCCGGTCTCTAAATTTTAATTTCCGGCTAATCATTATCCATTGAGTAGCAAAGATTGTGGTGAATATATAATTGAATATATATATATATGTTACTAGGATGAGTTTGAAGTAAAAAAACTAAAGTACGCTTATGTATAATCTATATTCTGCTTACAAACATGCAAACGTAAATATTTATTCACATTTCACAAAAAATTTGAAATTCCAAACATAGTAAAAAGTAAGGTTTTTGTTTGAAATTCAACGCGATATAAAACTGCATATTATTAGCAGCTCTCTGAACCGTCAACATCAGCTGTTACTATGAACCATTCACAATAGCTGTGACAATATTTAGGGAAACGGATGGGAAATTTATATAACCAATAAATTCTTTAATTTGTTTTAAAGAAATTAAATGAAATTAAATATTAAAAAAAATTATTTGTCATCATCGACAGGGGCTACATCCAACGTATGCTGCTGCAGTCCGACCCACGGCGTATTCGTCAGGTTCCGCGCGACTCTGTTATGGAGCTGGAGGATGTCTGCCGGAAGTCAGGCTCGTATGGCCATGAGTTCCGGGGTGGCCTGGGTTTCATCTACCCATCGACCAAGTGGTGCGGTCCTGGTAGGTTCAGTCGTTAATGGGCATGACTGTGTATAGATCACTATAGTAACAGCTGAATCCTTCACAGGCAACATCGCCGCCGACTACAACGATTTGGGTCAGCATGTAGACGAGGATCGCTGCTGCCGCGAACACGATCTCTGTCCGAATGTATTGAATGTGGGTGAATGTAGGCGTGGACTCTGTAACACTGGCACCTTCACACGTTCGCACTGTGACTGCGATGCACGTCTGCGTCGCTGCTTGCAGTCGGTGAATTCGGGTGAGTGATCGATGAGGTCGAATAAACATCGAAAATTTTGCTATATTATTAATGCTAAGCTTTTTCTGATTTTTATGATTCACTTTTTTCCATAGAGACGGCCAACACTATAGGCGCCATTTTCTACAACGTCGTCCAGGTGACCTGCTTCCAGGAACGTAGCCCCTGTTCGGCCCATCAAAGGTTCGGCCCTGATTTTTATTACAAGACCACTGAGTGTGCCCTCGAATTCCGTCCCGCTGAGCCGTACATCCCGCGCAGCGCAGACAACCTGATTAGGAAAATTCTTGCGCAGACGCATGGTTTTACAGTCGACCCGCCTTCCTTCCCACCACAGACGCAACTGTCGCCATTTAGTCGGCACTACGCTGGCCGCGCCCTACGAGGGCTCTCACACTCTGATCCGCCCACTTTTGCACAACAATTTAATCACTTTAGCCGCCGATTGAGCATCAGATTGGCGTCATTCGGTTTGGCTGCGGTGAATATTTTCCAAGAGATCATTCGAAGTCCGCGTGTCATCTGGGAAAGTTTGAGTGGTGGAGGGGATAGGGGAGAAGAGAGGGGGAGGGAAGGTCTGAAACTAATCGGTCGCGAGCAGATCACGAATGATCTTAATGAAGGATACATTCTCAGCAAGGGAGGGGAGAGGGAGCGACAAAACGGTTACGCTTATCGAAGTTCTGCATCGCACGATAATTTTTGGTCGGGTTGAGAAGAGGGCGGGGGGTCGTGGGGTCCTTAAAGATGTTGTATATATGTACATATATGAGATATCCGTTTTCAATAGTATTAATTTGTATTTTAATAGTTCCTATTTTAGATATTGTTTCAGTTTACTCCATTTCATTTTTCTTTCATTTGCTTCCTTGTCTCCTTAAAATTTAAAAACTATATTACTCTTGCTTAAGACATTCAGATTAATTGCTTATAAAGAGTTACAAGTGCTTTATAATTTAAACACAATACATTTATTTGTTACTATTTATTTTAAGATTACAGTTTTTATATTTTTCGTTGCGTTGTCCGATCCATTGAATTTATTTATCGATATTTTTTATTTTAACTTTACGAATATAATAATTAAAAGTTGTTGTTTGTATGTGTTTTTGTTGTATAAAACCTCTGTTTTTCTTAAACCTTCTCTTCAAATAAATATTACTTGATGTAGTGTAATGAAAAATTAATATTATTTATCTTTACGAATTTTGAAAGCGTTCAAAAGAGAAACAAATATTTTAGAAAACAAGCATTTCTTCTTTAGAGCCGGCTACAATCAGACCGAACAGGATGAAATCTGTGCTCAGTGGCAATATCAACCCTCCGAGAAATACGTGCCCAGTGCTCCTGGACGAGAATAAGACAGAAACGCGAAGAACAAAGAACTCACCAGACAAATGAACAAGTGATGATTCCGGTTACAGCAGAAGATAATATTTTGAAAACTTAATGTTAATAATTTAAAGAATTATTCAACTTCAGATTTAAAAGTTTAATCAGTTTAACTTTGTGCCAAAAAGCAATTTCAGGAAATAATATTTGTTAAATATATTAATAGGTGTAGGAATTAATAATGCGGATTTAGATAACAGATGGTGTAACTAGCGTTATGTGCATCAGAGCACGAGGAATCAAATAAATGCCATTTGCAAGCCAAAAAATCAGCATTATTAATTCCTACAGCTAATATATAAACAAAATAGCAATTGAACTCATTCTTATATCTAAAAGTTGAAAATATTTAAATATTAGGATTTAAAGAACATTATTTAAGTATACCAAATATTCGTTAATCTTTTATGAGAATATGAGGAAAGTTCGAATGATAGCATATTAGTATTACGGATATTACACTACGAACATTGTTCGACATAACTGTAAAATTGTTATTGCTTTCTGTACAAAGTTTTCAACCTTACGCTCTCAGGTTTCACAGTTGAGTTCATCCAGAGAGGATGAACTTCTGCGAAGCAAAACGAAATGTTTATGGTCGACGAGGACGAACTTCGATTAAAACGGTGTTCTAGTGTGGTGAAACGTAATAGTACTCGTGTTTAGGATTGAGATAACTGCACTTTTATTGATAAAAGGTACTTCATGTAAGAAAAAAAATTAACAAAACAACTTTGCTTTGTATTTGTAAATATTGATATTTGTTTGCTCTATGTGTAATCACAATTCTGAACAAAATTTTGAGAGAGAGAGCAGAAACGGTTCATCGACGACAAACAATGTTCGTAGTGTAATATCCGCGTATCAAATAAATAAATAATTCAGTTTTTATTCTCAATTAAGCATTTTGTTGTTTTAATTTCCAAGAACTTTTTCACTCCATCTTTCTCACTTCTTCTTAATTATCGTTAGTGTATTTCTGTGGTCATACACTAAAACCGTCTAAGATTTGCTCAAAAACTTTGCTTATACCATCAACAGACAATTACGACAGATACGAATTCTGTAAACACTAAAATAATACAAAATTTGAACATTACGCGAATAAATTAAAATATTAGTATAATTAATGTACATCGGCACAATGCAGTTTGTGATGGTAATATATGGGAAATCGTTGCATACTGTCAAGGATATGAATGTATCAGTGGTGTTGAAACTGCTTGAAAAAGAGTACGATGGGCATCAGTGAAGGCCCGCTGAAAACAGAAGCTCAAGAAGTTGCAAGTTTCTAAAAATCAAAACTATTATTTTAATATTTTCGTTCGATAGAGTTACGGAGATGTGTTGTTTAAATGCAACCAAATTTAGAATAACCGAAGTTCTGTTGTGCCAACATAATCAAACGCTGTCCAGAAAGAAACAAATAGAAACTGATTTCAACTGATATCAGAGTAACTAAAACTCCCAAAAGATCGGCAATAAATAAAACACCCATTTTCACCGTCTCCTTCACCCACATAAATATTTTGTGTATTATATCTGCCATTTGAAGTACTGTAAATAATTTAAAAAAGGTAAGTAAACATTTTCTTCTTCCTGAATTATTTCGCGTAAGAAAAACCGTAAATTGTATAAATGTCAACCGAAAACCACCTCCATTTTCAAGGTCACTCAGATGAACTTCGTTCCCGTTGTTGTTGTTGTCAGACTTTTGTGTTATTTTGTTGTTGTGCAGCTGTTGTTGCTTACTTCCTTCATATTTTTTAGCATAGCAAAAATTTTACAGCAGTTTTCAAGGACTATTTTCATAATGCACAACGCTATCTCTTTCTCTTATTATCTCTGTCTACCTCTGTTCCACTATCTCACTCTCGGTCTCTTGTGAACTTTAATTTATGGTGTTATGAACTTCTTCGACTAGCCAAGAAATTGCATACTTTTAGGCGTCTTTAAAAATGTTAAAGTCGTCTTTTATATTAAATGATACTGAATGAATATTATATTAATTGAAGACTAAGTTATATTAATCGCCAGATGATGTGTTTCTTAATTGATCTTTCATTTATGAATTTTCGATTTGAACTCCTCGAATAAGCATCAAAACAACAACGTTTTTCTGACAACGTTTTCGACAAACATTTGATATTTCTGAGATGTCACATGACATTAATGTAATCAACTCAAGTTATGTGTGCTTCACGTCAGTTAGTCGTACGTTAGTCAGTCTCACATCACTGTCAATTAGTCACTCAATCAGTCAGTCAGTCAATCAATCAGTCATTCAGTCAATCAGTCAATTAGTCACACAGTCCCAATTGCATGTTCCGCGCTGTCCACTAATTGTCACGCTTGATCTACTTTTTTCTTTGCTGGAAGTTTATGTCATCTTTCATATTTAGCTACCTTATTTAATGGCCTTCACACTTAGTTATCATAATTAATAAATAAAACATACCCTAAGAAATGCAATCAAAATAATTAAAAAGACTGAAGCGGAACAACGGAATTATGTATGTATATACATATATGTATATTTATAAAAACTAAAGGAAGCGGGCCATCGCCTGGTTTCTTTTTGAAAATTTAATTTTTTACAATTCAATTTAAAATTTTTAATGTTTACAATTAAAAATAAAATACTAAGAATTTATTGAAAATACAAGAAATATTAAAGAGAAAGCAGCTGAAGGGCCACCATTTAGAAGAATGTAAATGGAAACTTCAATAAATTAAAAATATTAACTTAATTATTGGTATAGACATAAATTGAATAGAATAAAAATCTATAGAAATATGTATATCAAATAACAAATGCATTTTTGGGAAAATATATTAAGGAAGGAAGAAACATTTTATAGAATTATAAATAAATATCAAAACACAAAAATGTCCGGAATTCCGCATGCTCTGTTTCCAGAGCCCTTTCACCCTTTCAACATATTAATTATACCCTACACCTTAAGGTTAAGGTGTTTCACTTTGTCACGAAATGTGTAACGCAGAGATATAGAGACGATAGGTATAGAAAAGTATATACATATATTCTTGATCAGCGTCACCTCCTGAGTCGATGTAGCCATGTCCGTCCGTCTGTCTGTCTGTCATTCCTGGGTATAGAGTAGCATTATCAGTTAATATGCCAAATATGGGCATGATCCGCCCACTTTTAGGGTACACAGGCAAACGAGGGTCTTAAATGGTTATATTGTTAAATATCAAAACTTCCTGCATAAAACTTTACATAACAACTTACTTTCCAATCAAACATTGAAACACCAAATCTGGGCTCGGTTCGCCCGCTTTTACACTACTTATAGAGTATAGCTCATGAAAACATAGTTATTATAATACCACGGAAATAAAGTTTAAATTTGAACACAATAATAAAGCTACTAAGCTAGTCATTTCATTTTGAAAACAGGCAACGACCACGCCTACTATACAGGTGCGTAGCTAGGAATCATAAAGCCCGGGACGGTTAATCAACTTGCAGTCCCAAAATACCTAGAATTTAATAAGTGAATACTTGATTTCCAAAACTGCCGCCCGGGGCCGACCACCAACCCCGCTCCACCCTAGCTACACCATCCGACTGTGATCAAATATTATTAAAAGATAGGCTTAGGTAAGGCTTTCCTTATAACCACATATTTTCTCTAGTATAATATTGTGTTTCACTCTATAATGTTGTTGTTCTTCAATGAAAAATGTAAATAAATTAAAAATTTAAATAAATAAAACTGCGTTCAATTAAACTTTTTCAAAAGTTTTAGGTGTAGGGTATAAGATTCGGCGAGGCCGAATATAGAATTCTTACTTGTTTTAACTTAAACATGATTTTTGGAACATGTTTTTCTTGGAAATGATTGTAAGCTGGCAAATATATAGAACACTGCAGATCATTAAATAAAGCAAAGGAACATTTTTAAATATTTGTGAGTAAATCACTAATGAACGCCAGGTAGAATATCCGTTAAGTCCTCCGTTTTATAGACAATCTGTTTTATATTTTCAATCCCTTACATGTACACGAATTTGAGTCATGAATAATTTTTTAAGTGTGCCAACGAGCAACTTTAGAGCTTTTTTGAAGCTCGCATCGTGATGAGACGTGTGACATCGGCCGATGTAACCGTGAAGGCGTGAATTGTAACGCGAAAAATTAAAATTAAAGCATTTTTCATGCTCTTATTGCTATTATTGTTGCTGTTTTTATTTACTTCTTCCGACTGGTGAACAAATGAAAAATCCAATCGACGTTTTTAATCAAGTCCAAGTTTAAGAGTTCGTTCAGGAATCAAAACAGTTCTTGTTGTCAAAGCGTCAAGTTCACACTAAACTCTGTAATTTTTAGTATTTTCTTCTTGTCATTTAAAAGAATCCTTTTTCAGCACGATTCAGTTGAATAAGAAAAGCTTTACTATTCTATGAACGACAATTAAAAAAATATTGAAACTGAACTGAAAAGATAAATATTACAAAAAAAAATTATAAAAGCCAAATTCAAAATAGAAAAACTAAAATAGAAAATCTTCTTCTTTCTTGTATTTTAATTTAAAATTAAATAAATATAGATTCGATAATCAAATAAATAAATTAAAATAATTGAATAAAAATTGATAAATAAATCAAAAGTGTGATTGATATTAAAGAGAAATATTTTTAAAATCATTTAAGAGCGATTTGAAATTAAAAAAATAAAACAATAAAAAGTTTATTCTATATAAAGGTTTGAAAAGTGATTAAAAAATAGTTTCATATTTATTATAAATGGAATTTATTATTATTATAAATGGAAAAATATAATAAACAAAATAGAAATAAATTCCATACAGAAAAAAGTAAAAATCATCAACATTTAGTTGTTAGTTTTTATTTTTAAAGCAAATAGTTTAAATAAAGTTCAATTAAAAGAATAGAAAAAAACATTAACTAAAACTTAATTACAATTTTAATTTAATTCCAATTCAAATTTTAATTTTGTTTATATTTATTTTAATATATTTTCTTATCTAATGAAGGAATCTGTCATCAGTGAATTATTCTGTCTTTTGAAGTGCTCTTAATAATTTAAAAAAAACGTAAGTAAACATTTTCTTCTTCCTGAATTTTTTCGAGGGAAAAGGATAATAAGAAATAGAATGATTTTGAAGACTGTCTTATTTTTCGATTTACCCCCAGGATGTCGCGAACTCACATTTGGCTGCCCCTGCTTTCAGTCGTCACGTTTGTATTTTTGGCCGCATCGCCGATTCGAAGCGCAGCCGGCTCTGGGTTGCTCATCTCGGATGAGACAATGTCAGCCATGATGGAACTGTCACTTCAACATCCGTACTGTCGAATGCATACCGATAGGTAAGTCATCAATTACAACAACAATAATAGCAACAACAACACGAAGACGCACAAACATCCATAAACTAATGATTCATGGTGCTTTTCGACTGCTATGTCAATCAGCTGTGTTCCCATGGCTCTGTCGTTTATTAAAAGTATATTAAAGCAATGCTTTAATTAAATGCATGCTTTATTAAAGCAATGCTTTAATAAACTTCGACAAGCATCCGACGGGCTTCAGCCACACTTTTCTTCCAATTAAACCAGAAAATCAAAAGCTGCTGCAAATGCTGCTGGGCTAGCACAAAATTCGACATTCAAACAGAGTATAAAGCGAGGTTTTTGTATAAAACTCAAAGCGTTATATACCTTATATTATTAGAAGCTCTCTGAAACGTCAAAATCAGCGGTTGGTATGAATGATTCACAATAGCTGGAGCAATCCTTAGGGAAACTGACCATACCAATATATAAAACTAATAATTTCTTTAATATGTTTTAAAGAAACGAAATGAAATTAAATATTAAAAATGATTTGTCTTTAATGACAGGGGTGACATCCGACGCATGCTGCTGCAGTCCGATCCACAGCTTATTCATATGGCTACGCGCGACTCTGTCATGGAGCTGGATGTTGCTTGCCGGACGATTGGCCCTCGTGGCATTAGCACTATCTTGAAGTTACTCGGCAAGGGATTGCACTATGTCGTTACTCAGTTGCTTCCCGTATTATTGACTGACTCTCACCGCCAACACGGTTACCCTTATCAAAACTCTGCATCGGAGGATAATTTTTGGATGGATTGAGAGGGGTTAAGAGGAGTGTGGGAGCGGACTTAAAGATGTTGTATTGATGTATATGATATGTATATTTTTGGTATTATATTTGAATGTGTACTTTAATGGTTCCTATTTTAGATACTATTTCAGTTTACTCCATTTAATTTTTGTTTTATTTGCTGCCATGTCTCTTTAAAATATAAAGACTAGAGTGCCCTTGATTAAGATATTCAGATGAACTGTTAATAAAGAGATACAAGTACTTTACAATTGAAATATAAATACATGTTATTACTTATTTTACGATTACAGTTTTTATACCTTACACACGAAGTGAATAGGGTATATTCACTTACTGCTTCCGTTTGTAACGCATTAAAGGAAGCGTGACAGGTATAGAAAAGTATATATATTCTTGATCAGCGTGACCTCCTGAGTCGATTTAGCCCTATCCGTCCGTCTGTCTGTCTGTGGAAATCACGATTACAAGAGAACGAAAGAGGTATCTTCATCAAACTTGGCACGAATATTGTGGTTCATTAAAAGCTCATCGGTATTCAAAATGGGCAGAAGTCCACTATCTCTGACCAGAATAGATCACCAAAAATGGGCGTGGTCCGCCCACTAATTAAATAAAACTCGATTACAGGAGAACGAATAGAGATATTTTTATCAAATTTGGCAAGAATGTTGTCCATCATCAGAAACTCATTCGTATTGAAAATGGGCAAAATCGGACCCTTGCCACGCCTACTTTTTGTAGTAAATATAAATTAATCCATGCTTATAGCTCAATTTCTCAGCTTGTAGGACGAATTTGGGGTTGAAATTTTATACAGAAGTCAACTGTCTCTGACAGATCACCAAAAATGGGCGTGGTCCACCCACTAATTAAATAAAACTCATCAAATTTGGCACAAATATTCTCTGTTATCACAGGATATTTGAGATTAAGAAAGGAAAAACATTAGACCATTGCCAGCCCTAATTTTTAAGTAAACGTGTGTAGGGTATATGAGCTTCGGCCAGGCCGAAGTTAACACTCTTTGTGGTTATAATTTTCGTTGCTTTGTTCGCTGTCCGATCGATTGATTTTATTCACCGATATTTTTTATTTTCACTTTATAATAATTTTAAGTTGTGGTTTGTATGTTGCTGTATACAACCTGTGCTATAATAAAAAAATAATATTATTTATCTTTAAAAATTTCAGTTCAAAAAAATAATATTATTTATCTTTAAAAATTTCAGTTCAAAAGAGAAACAAATATTATAGAAAACAAGCATTTTTTCTTTAGAGCCGACTACAATCAGACCGAACAGGGCAATATCAACCCTCCGAAAAAATATGTGCCGATTGATCCCGGACGACAATAAAAAAGAAACGCGAAGAACAAAGAACTCACCGAACAAATGAAGGAAGATGATTCCGCCGAAGAATACAGCAACAACAACGAAACTTGAGCATTTTGTTGTTTTAATTTTCTTTTTCACGCCATATTTTTCACTTCTTCTTCTTACCGTTATTGTATATTTCTGTGGTCACAAACTAAAATCGTATAAGATTTTCTTAAAAACTTATCCTAGCCAGGGACCGCCTCTTCAAGAAAAACAGGTTTATTCTTTGATTTGCAATTTGTGTTGTGTGTGCCATTGTCTGTAAACAGGAAATTTCAAGTTTTAGTGCTTTGTGACTGAGAACAATAATGAATAATAACAGCTGGGACATGAACCATCACCAGACAATTACGACGGATACAAATTCTGTAAACACTATAATAATGCACAATATTAACACTGCGGGAATGAATTAAAATATTCGCATAGTTAATGTACAGCAGCACAATGGAGTTTGCGATGGTATATATGGGAAATCGTTGCATACTCTCAAGGATATGAATGTATCAGTGCTATTGAAACTGCTTGAAAAAGAGTACGGTGGGGATCAGTTAAAGGACAGTTCTCCATTTCGAACATTGACCAACTCCTTACAGCAACAGGCCGGTTGAAAACAGAAGTTCGACGTTCGACAGTTCAGGCTATGGTTTTACTATCAGTACTACAATCATACTAGTAGTAGGAACAACACAGAGAAGAATCAGCTCTGGCTGTCTGTCAGAAACAGATAAACTAATTATTTTGCATAATATAAATTGCTTTCCAAATATTTTCTCGAATATAAATTTTTTCAAAATATATTCGATATGTTTGTTGAATTTGTCAACAGTGAATTATCCTGGCATTTGAAGTGCTGTAAATAGTTTGAAAAAGTTAAGTAAACATTCTCATCTTCCTGAATTATTTCCCCTAAGATAAAACGTAAATTGTATAAATGTCAACCGAAAACCACCTTTATTTTCAAGGTCACTCAGATGAACTTCGGTCCCGTTGTTGTTGTTGTCAGACTTATTGTTATTTTGTTGTTGTGCAGCCGTTGTTTCTTGCTTCCTTCATATTTTATAGCATAGCAAAAAATATACAGCAGTTTTCAAGGATTATTTTCATAATGCACAACGCTATCTCTTTCTCTTACTATCTCTCTCTACCTCTGTTCCTCTATCACACTCTCGGTCTCTTGTGAACTTTAATTTATGTCGTTATGAACTTCTTCGACTAGCCAAAAAATTGCATACTTATAGGCGTCTTTAAAAATGTCAAAGTCGACTTTTATATTAAATGATACTCTTTATATTAATTGAAAACTAAGTTATATTAATCGCCAGATGATGTGTTTCTTAATTGATCTTTCGTTTATGAATTTTCGATTTGAACTACTCGGTCGTTTAGTCTTACGTTAGTCAGTCTCACATGACTGTCAATCAGTCAATCATTCAATCAGTCAGTCAGTCAATCAGTCACGCAGTCCAAAATGCATGTTCCGCGCTGTCCACTATTTGTCACATTAATCGACTTTTTGCTTTGCTGGAAGCTTATGTCACCTTTCATATTTAGCCACCTTATTTAATGGCCTTCACACTTAGTTATCATAATTAATAAATAATAAATAAAACATACCTTAAGAAATGCAATCAAAATAATTAAAAAGAGTGAAGCGGAACAACGGAATTATATACATACATATGTATATACATATATTTATATAGAATCAAAGAAAGCGGGCCATCGGCTGGTTTCTTTTTGAAAATTTAATTTTTTATAATTCAATTTAAAATTTTTAATGTTTACAATTAAATTTAAAATACTAAGAATTTATTTAAAAGACAAGAAATATTAAAGAGAAACCAGCTGAAGGACCACCATTTAGAAGAATGAAAATGGAAACTTCAATAAATTAAAAATATTAACTTAATTATTGGTATAGACATATATTGAATAGAATAAAAATCTATAGAAATATGTACATAAAATGAATATAGCCTTATCCTTAAGGTGAAGGGTCTAACAGAACCGTAGAATAGCATTTCGGAAGAGGCGTTTAGAGAATGTGAACAAAATTAAGGAGTTATTCCCAAATCAAGGTATATTATACAGAAAATAAAGTTCAATGTTTAATTAACTTAATTTTTACTTTGGTATAGAAAAATCATTTAAAAATTGGGTACGAGGTACTTTAATTGTGTTCTTTATTCAATTACTTGGTTTTAGTTAATGTAGATATCAGGAAAATGTATCAAAAATAAACATGTTCATGATTATAATCAAACATGCAGTTTATAAAACGGTATCCAAAATAATTGTTGACTGCTGCAATGTCATCGAGGAGAAATCGTCAATGATCGTCAATATCCAAATAACAAAACAATTTTGTTGGAAATTTTATTAAGGAACGAAGAAACATTTTATAGAATTATAAATAAATATCAAAACACAAAAATGTCCGGAATTCCGCATGCTCTGTTTCCAGAGCCCTTACTTTCACCCTTTCAACATATTAATTATACCCTACACCTTAAGGTTAAGGTGTTTCACTCTGTCACGAAATGTGTACCGCAGAGATATAGAGACGATAGGTATAGAAAAGTATATACATATATTCTTGATCAGCGTCACCTCCTGAGTCGATGTAGCCATGTCCGTCCGTCTGTCTGTCTGTCTGTCATTCCTGGGTATAGAGTAGCATTATCAGTTAATATGCCAAATATGGGCATGATCCGCCCACTTTTAGGGTACACAGGCAAACGAGGGTCTTAAATGGTTATATTGTTAAATATCAAAACTTCCTGCATAAAACTTTACATAACAACTTACTTTCCAATCAAACATTGAAACACCAAATCTGGGCTCGGTTCGCCCGCTTTTACACTACTTATAGAGTATAGCTCATGAAAACATAGTTATTATAATACCACGGAAATAAAGTTTAAATTTGAACACAATAATAAAGCTACTAAGCTAGTCATTTCATTTTGAAAACAGGCAACGACCATGCCTACTATACAGTGGCGTAGCTAGGAATCATAAAGCGGGACGGTTAATCAACTTGCAGCCCCAAAATACCTAGAATTCAATAAGTGAATATTTGATTTCCAAAACTGGGGCCGACCACCAACCCCGCTCCACCTTAGCTACACCATCCGACTGTGATCAAATATTATTAAAAGGTAGGCTTAGGTAAGGCTTTCCTTATAACCACATATTTCCTCTAGTATAATATTGCGTTTCACTCTATAATGTTGTTGTTCTTCAATGAAAAATGTAAATAAATTAAAAATTTAAATAAATAAAACTGCGTTCAATTAAACTTTTTCAAAATTTTTAGGTGTAGGGTATCTAGGATTCGGCGAGGCCGAATATAGAATTCTTACTTGTTTTAACTTAAACATGATTTTTGGATCATTTTTTTCTTGGAAATGATTGTAAGCTGGCAAATATATAGAACACTGCAGATCATTAAATAAAGCAAAGGAACATTTTAAAAATTTGTGAGTAAATCAGTAATGAACTCCAGGTAGAATATCCGTTAAGTCCTCCGTTTTATAGACAATCTGTTTTATATTTTCAACCCCTTAGTCATGAATAATTTTTTAAGTGTGCCAACGAGCAACTTTAGAGCTTTTTTGTAGCTCGCATCGTGATGAGACGTGTGACATCGGCCGATGTAACCGTGAAGGCGTGAATTGTAACGCGAAAAATTAAAATTAAAGCATTTTTCATGCTCTTATTGCTATTATTGTTGCTGCTTTTATTTACTTCTTCCGACTTGTGAACAAATGAAAAATCCAATCGACGTTTTTAATCAAGTCCAAGTTTAAGAGTTCGTTCAGGAATCAAAACAGTTCTTGTTGTCAAAGCGTCAAGTTCACACTAAACTCTGTAATTCTTAGTATTTTCTTCTTGTCATTTAAAAGAATCCTTTTTCAGCACGATTCAGTTGAATAAGAAAAGCTTTACTATTCTATGAACGACAATTAAAAAAATATTGAAACTGAACTGAAAAGATAAATATTACAAAAAAAAATTATAAAAGCCAAATTCAAAATAGAAAAACTAAAATAGAAAATCTTCTTCTTTCTTGTATTTTAATTTAAAATTAAATAAATATAGATTCGATAATCAAATAAATAAATTAAAATAATTGAATAAAAATTGATAAATAAATCAATAGTGTGATTGATATTAGCATAAAGAGAAATATTTTTAAAATCATTTAAGAGCGATTTGAAATTAAAAAAATAAAACAATAAAAAGTTTATTCTATATAAAGGTTTAAAAAGTGATTAAAAAATAGTTTCATATTTATTATAAATGGAATTTATTATTATTATAAATGGAAAAATATAATAAACAAAATAGAAATAAATTCCATACAGAAAAAAGTAAAAATCATCAACATTTAGTTGTTAGTTTTTATTTTTAAAGCAAATAGTTTAAATAAAGTTCAATTAAAAGAATAGAAAAAAACATTAACTAAAACTTAATTACAATTTTAATTTAATTCTAATTCAAATTTTAATTTTGTTTCAATACATTTTCTATATTTGATGAAGGAATCTATCATCAGTGAATTATTCTGTCTTTTGAAGTGCTGTTAATAATTTAAAAAAAACGTAAGTAAACATTTTCTTCTTCCTGAATTTTTTCGAGGGAAAGGGATAATAAGAAATAGAATGATTTTGAAGACTGTCTTATTTTTCGATTTACCCCCGGGATGTCGCGAACTCACATTTGGCTGCCCCTGCTTTCAGTCGTCACGTTTGTATTTTTGGCCGCATCGCCGATTCGAAGCGCAGCCGGCTCCGGGTTGCTCATCTCGGATGAGACAATGTCCGCCATGATGGAGCTGTCACTTCAACATCCGTACTGTCGAATGCATACCAATAGGTAAGTCATCAATTACAACAACAATAATAGCAACAATAACACGAAGACGCACAAACATCCATAAACTAATGATTCATGGTGCTTTTCGACTGCTATGTCAGTCAGCTGTGATCGCATGGCTCTGTCGTATAGAAGTTGCAAGCTGTTCTTGCGTTTCACTCTGTTCTTCTTCGAGCAATGCTTTAATAAACTTCGACAAGCATTGGACGGGCTTCAGCCACACTTTTCTTTCAATTAAACCAGAAAATCAAAAAATTCTGCCACCGCTAGCACAAAATTCGACATTCAAACAGAGTATAAAGCGAGGTTTTTGTATAAAACTCAAAGCGATATATACCTTATATTATTAGCAGCTCTCTGAAACGTCAAAATCAGCTGTTAGTATGAATGATTCACAATAGCTGGAGCAATCCTTAGGGAAACTGACCATACCAATATATAAACCCAATAATTTCTTTAATATGTTTTAAAGAAATGAAATTAAATATTAAATTTGATTTGTCTTTAATGACAGGGGTGACATCCGACGCATGCTGCTGCAGTCCGATCCACAGCTTATTCATATGGCTCCGCGCGACTCTGTCATGGAGCTGGATGTTGCTTGCCGGACGATTGGCCCTCGTGGCATTAGCACTATCTTGAAGTTACTCGGCAAGGGATTGCACTATGTCGTTACTCAGTTGCTTCCCGTATTATTGACTGACTCTCACCGCCAACACGGTTACCCTGATCAAATATCAGCATCGGAGGATAATTTTTGGATGGATTGAGAGGGGTTAAGAGGAGTATGGAAGCGGACTTAAAGATGTTGTATATACATATGTACATATATGATATGTATATTTTTGGTATTAGATTTGAATTTGTATTTTAATGGTTCCTATTTTAGATACTATTTCAGTTTACTCCATTTAATTTTTCTTTTATTTGCTGCCATGTCTCTTTAAAAAAGACTAGAGTGCTCTTGGTTAAGATATTCAGATTAACTGTTAATAAAGAGTTACAAGTACTTTACAATTGCAACATAAATACATGTTGTGTTTTATTTTGCGATTGCAGCTTTTATATTTTTCATTGTTTTGTAATTCGCTGTCCGATCGATTGATTTTATTCACCGATATTTTTCTTTTCACTTTATAATAATTTTAAGTTGTGGTTTGTATGTATTTTTGTATGTTGTTGTATAAAAGCTCTGTTATAATAAGAAAATAATATTATTTATCTCTAAAAATTGTGAAAGTGTTCAAAAGAGAAACAAATATTATATTTTAGAAAACAAGCATTTCTTCTTTAGAGCCGGCTACAATCAGACCGAACAGGATGAAATCCTAAGTGGCCATATCAAACCTGCGAGAAATATATGCCCATTGCTCCCGGGCGGCAATAAGAAAGAAACGCGAAGAACAAAGAACTCACCGACAAATGAACGAAGATGATTCCGCAGAAGAATACAACAACAACAACAACGAAACTTGACCATTTTTTTGTTTTAATTTTCTAAAAACTTTTTTACTCCATCTTTTTCACTTCTTCATTACCGTTATTATATTTCTGTGGTAGCAAACTAAAACCGTCTAAGATTTTCTTAAAAACTTAATCCCAGTCAGGAACCGCCTTTTCACGAAAAATAATTTATTCTTCGATTTGCAATTTGTGTTGCGTTTGCCATTCTCTGTAAACGGGAAATTTCAAGTTTTAGTGGTTTGTGACTGAGAACAATATAAACCATCAGCAGACTATTACGACAGATTCGAATTCTGTAAACACTAAAATAATTCAAAATTTTAACACTACGAGAATAAATTAAAATAAGAGTATAATAAATTAATGTACAGCGGCAACAATGGAGTTTGTGATGGTAATATATGGGAAATCGTTGCATACTGTCAAGGATATGAATATATCAGTGGTATTGAAACTGCTAGAAAAAAAGAACGGTGGATCAGTACAAGAAAAGTTCTCCAATTCGAACATTGACTAACTCCGTACAGCAACAGGCCCGTTGAAAACAGAAGTTGAATTGCTTTCCAAATATTTTCTCGTATTGCATGAAAAAACATTAATTATAAAATTTTTCAAAATATTTTCGATATGTTCTGACACAAAGCGAATTTGTCATCAATGAAATTATTCTGCCATTTGGAGTGCTGTAAATAGTTTAAAATGGTATGTAAACGTTTTGTTCTTCCTGAATTATTTCGCGTAAAAAAAAGTAAATTGTTTAAATGTAAACCGAAAACCACCTCCATTTTAAAGGTCACTCAGATGAACGTGTAGATACTGCGGTCCCGTTGTTGTTGTTGTTAGATTTATTGTGCAGCTGTTGTTGCTTGCTTCCTTTATATTGTTTAGTATAGCAAAAATTATACAACAATTTTAATGGATTCTTTTCATAATGCACAACGCCATCTCTTTCTTTTACTATCTCTCTCTCCCTCTATCTTACTCTCTCTCTCTCTCTTTCTCTCTCTCGGTCTCCTGTGAACTTTAATTTATGTCGTTGTGAACTTCTTCGACTAGTCAAGGAATTGCATTCTTTTAGGCGCCTTTAAAAATGTCAAAGGCGACTTTTATAAAGGGTTTTCCAATAAGAGGTGTAATTTTTATATTCAAAGAAAAATGTCATTTTTTGAGATAAATTATGCGTGTTTATTTCGCAATAAAGAGGAAGGTATGCCATTAGTAATGAAAAACAACATCAGCCAAATGGCCACCACGACCACGCTTACAGGACCATATCCTTTTCAGGAAATTTTCCATGACCAAATCACAAAGTGCCTGCCCTATGTCCTCGATAGCCTCAGGAATTCCATCTTTGAGGTCTTGAATCGACGCTGGGCTGTTGGCGTAGACCTTATCTTTCACGTGGCCCCAAAGGAAGAAGTCGCAAGGTGTTAAATCACAAGATCTCGGTGTCCAATTGTGATCACCTCTTCGAGAGATAACACGGTCAGGAAACCTTTCCCGTAAAAGATCAATGGTTTCGTTGCTTGTGTGTCACGTAGCGCCGTCTTGTTGAAAGTAAACGTTGGCCAGCTCAATACCACCTAACTCCGGCCATAAAAAATGATTAATCATCTCTCGATAGCGCAATCATTCACCGTAACTGTTGATCCAACCTCATTTTCGAAAAAGTAAGGTCCAATGACCCCGCCCGACCATAAACCGCACCAAACAGTCGCACGTTGAGGATGGAGCGGCTTCTCAACAATAACTCTTGGGTTTTCCGAGCTCCAGATGCGACAATTTTGCTTGTTGACGTAGCCACCGAGGTGGAAATGGGCCTCATCAGTCAAGATGATTTTTCGATGGAATTCCGGATCATTTTCATGCATTTCTATTACCCAATCAGCAAAGACACGACGTTGTTGATGATCGGCCGGCTTGAGTTCTTGTGTTAACTGAACTTTATAAGCCTTAAGACCCAAGTTTTTATGCAAAATACGGTATACTGAAGTTTGTGGAATGACCAATTCCAAAGAACGACGAGGAATGTACGAACCTGGGTTTTCCTAAACACTTTGAGCTTACAGCAGCAATATTCTCAGTTGTTCTTGAGTGACGTGCACGGGTTTTATTCTTCACATCACTAACTTGTCCCAAGAGCTCGAATTTTTCCTCCAATTTCTGTATTGCGGTCCGACAAGGTGCTTCACGACAACCCAAAAATGCTTTAGTTTTGCGAACTGTGACTGCAAAATTTTCACAATTTTTGTAGTGAATTTTAATAATTTCAATGCGTTGTTGCAGCATGTGTCGTTCCATTTTTGGTAATGGCGTAGTTTCTACTTGTCAAATGTCAAAAATAACAGCTTCAAAAGTGACAGCTACCGAAATAGCGGGCTATTCAAAATTACACCTCTTATTGGAAAACCCTTTATTAAATAATACTCTTTATACTAACTGAAGACTAAATTACAATATATTAATCGACAGATGATGTGTTTCTTAATTGATCTTCTCGAATAAGCATCAAAACAACAACGTTTCTCTGACAACGTTTTCGACAAACATTTGATATTTCTGAGATGTCATATGACATTAATGTAATCAAGTCAATTTATGTGTGCTTCATTCCGGTTAGTCGTACGTTAGTCAGTCTCACATCACTGTCAATCAGTCACTCAATCAGTCAGTCAGTCGCACAGTCCCAATTGCATGTTCCGCGCTGTCCACTAATTGTCACACTTGATCTACTTTTTGCTTTGCTGGAAGTTTATGTCACCTTTCATATTTAGCCACCTTATTTAATGGCCTTCACATTTAGTTATCATAATTAATAAATAAAACATACCCTAAGAAATGCAATCAAAATAATTAGAAAGGCTGAAGCGGAACAACGGAATTATATATTATATGTATGTATATACATATATTTACATATATAGAATCAAAGAAAGCGGGCCATCGGCTGGTTTCTTTTTGAAAATTTAATTTTTTATAATTCAATTTAAAATTTTTAATGTTTACAATTAAATTTAAAATACTAAGAATTTATTTAAAAGACAAGAAATATTAAAGAGAAACCAGCTGAAGGACCACCATTTAGAAGAATGAAAATGGAAACTTCCATAAATTAAAAATATTAACTTAATTATTGGTATAGACATAAATTGAATAGAATAAAAATCTATAGAAATATGTACATAAAATGAATATAGCCTTATCCTTAAGGTGAAGGGTCTAACAGAACCGTAGAATAGCATTTCGGAAGAGGCGTTTAGAGAATGTGAACAAAATTAAGGAGTTATTCCCAAATCAAGGTATATTATACAGAAAATAAAGTTCAATGTTTAATTAACTTAATTTTTACTTTGGTATAGAAAAATCATTTAAAAATTGGGTACGAGGTACTTTAATTGTGTTCTTTATTCAATTACTTGGTTTTAGTTAATGTAGATATCAGGAAAATGTATCAAAAATAAACATGTTCATGATTATAATCAAACATGCAGTTTATAAAACGGTATCCAAAATAATTGTTGACTGCTGCAATGTCATCGAGGAGAAATCGTCAATGATCGTCAATATCCAAATAACAAAACAATTTTGTTGGAAATTTTATTAAGGAACGAAGAAACATTTTATAGAATTATAAATAAATATCAAAACACAAAAATGTCCGGAATTCCGCATGCTCTGTTTCCAGAGCCCTTACTTTCACCCTTTCAACATATTAATTATACCCTACACCTTAAGGTTAAGGTGTTTCACTCTGTCACGAAATGTGTACCGCAGAGATATAGAGACGATAGGTATAGAAAAGTATATACATATATTCTTGATCAGCGTCACCTCCTGAGTCGATGTAGCCATGTCCGTCCGTCTGTCTGTCTGTCTGTCATTCCTGGGTATAGAGTAGCATTATCAGTTAATATGCCAAATATGGGCATGATCCGCCCACTTTTAGGGTACACAGGCAAACGAGGGTCTTAAATGGTTATATTGTTAAATATCAAAACTTCCTGCATAAAACTTTACATAACAACTTACTTTCCAATCAAACATTGAAACACCAAATCTGGGCTCGGTTCGCCCGCTTTTACACTACTTATAGAGTATAGCTCATGAAAACATAGTTATTATAATACCACGGAAATAAAGTTTAAATTTGAACACAATAATAAAGCTACTAAGCTAGTCATTTCATTTTGAAAACAGGCAACGACCATGCCTACTATACAGTGGCGTAGCTAGGAATCATAAAGCGGGACGGTTAATCAACTTGCAGCCCCAAAATACCTAGAATTCAATAAGTGAATATTTGATTTCCAAAACTGGGGCCGACCACCAACCCCGCTCCACCTTAGCTACACCATCCGACTGTGATCAAATATTATTAAAAGGTAGGCTTAGGTAAGGCTTTCCTTATAACCACATATTTCCTCTAGTATAATATTGCGTTTCACTCTATAATGTTGTTGTTCTTCAATGAAAAATGTAAATAAATTAAAAATTTAAATAAATAAAACTGCGTTCAATTAAACTTTTTCAAAATTTTTAGGTGTAGGGTATCTAGGATTCGGCGAGGCCGAATATAGAATTCTTACTTGTTTTAACTTAAACATGATTTTTGGATCATTTTTTTCTTGGAAATGATTGTAAGCTGGCAAATATATAGAACACTGCAGATCATTAAATAAAGCAAAGGAACATTTTAAAAATTTGTGAGTAAATCAGTAATGAACTCCAGGTAGAATATCCGTTAAGTCCTCCGTTTTATAGACAATCTGTTTTATATTTTCAACCCCTTAGTCATGAATAATTTTTTAAGTGTGCCAACGAGCAACTTTAGAGCTTTTTTGTAGCTCGCATCGTGATGAGACGTGTGACATCGGCCGATGTAACCGTGAAGGCGTGAATTGTAACGCGAAAAATTAAAATTAAAGCATTTTTCATGCTCTTATTGCTATTATTGTTGCTGCTTTTATTTACTTCTTCCGACTGGTGAACAAATGAAAAATCCAATCGACGTTTTTAATCAAGTCCAAGTTTAAGAGTTCGTTCAGGAATCAAAACAGTTCTTGTTGTCAAGGCGTCAAGTTCACACTAAACTCTGTAATTTTTAGTATTTTCTTCTTGTCATTTAAAAGAATCCTTTTTCAGCACGATTCAGTTGAATAAGAAAAGCTTTACTATTCTATGAACGACAATTAAAAAAATATTGAAACTGAACTGAAAAGATAAATATTACAAAAAAAAATTATAAAAGCCAAAATCAAAATAGAAAAACTAAAATAGAAAATCTTCTTCTTTCTTGTATTTTAATTTAAAATTAAATAAATATAGATTCGATAATCAAATAAATAAATTAAAATAATTGAATAAAAATTGATAAATAAATCAAAAGTGTGATTGATATTAGCATAAAGAGAAATATTTTTAAAATCATTTAAGAGCGATTTGAAATTAAAAAAATAAAACAATAAAAAGTTTATTCTATATAAAGGTTTAAAAAGTGATTAAAAAATAGTTTCATATTTATTATAAATGGAATTTATTATTATTATAAATGGAAAAATATAATAAACAAAATAGAAATAAATTCCATACAGAAAAAAGTAAAAATCATCAACATTTAGTTGTTAGTTTTTATTTTTAAAGCAAATAGTTTAAATAAAGTTCAATTAAAAGAATAGAAAAAAACATTAACTAAAACTTAATTACAATTTTAATTTAATTCTAATTCAAATTTTAATTTTGTTTCAATACATTTTCTATATTTGATGAAGGAATCTATCATCAGTGAATTATTCTGTCTTTTGAAGTGCTCTTAATAATTTAAAAAAAACGTAAGTAAACATTTTCTTCTTCCTGAATTTTTTCGAGGGAAAAGGATAATAAGAAATAGAATGATTTTGAAGACTGTCTTATTTTTCGATTTACCCCCAGGATGTCGCGAACTCACATTTGGCTGCCCCTGCTTTCAGTCGTCACGTTTGTATTTTTGGCCGCATCGCCGATTCGAAGCGCAGCCGGCTCTGGGTTGCTCATCTCGGATGAGACAATGTCAGCCATGATGGAACTGTCACTTCAACATCCGTACTGTCGAATGCATACCAATAGGTAAGTCATCAATTACAACAACAATAATAGCAACAACAACACGAAGACGCACAAACATCCATAAACTAATGATTCATGGTGCTTTTCGACTGCTATGTCAATCAGCTGTGTTCCCATGGCTCTGTCGTTTATTAAAAGTATATTAAAGCAATGCTTTAATTAAATGCATGCTTTATTAAAGCAATGCTTTAATAAACTTCGACAAGCATCCGACGGGCTTCAGCCACACTTTTCTTCCAATTAAACCAGAAAATCAAAAGCTGCTGCAAATGCTGCTGGGCTAGCACAAAATTCGACATTCAAACAGAGTATAAAGCGAGGTTTTTGTATAAAACTCAAAGCGATATATACCTTATATTATTAGAAGCTCTCTGAAACGTCAAAATCAGCGGTTGGTATGAATGATTCACAATAGCTGGAGCAATCCTTAGGGAAACTGACCATAACAATATACATATAAACCTAATAATTTCTTTAATATGTTTTAAAGAAACGAAATGAAATTAAATATTAAAAATGATTTGTCTTTAATGACAGGGGTGACATCCGACGCATGCTGCTGCAGTCCGATCCACAGCTTATTCATATGGCTACGCGCGACTCTGTCATGGAGCTGGATGTTGCTTGCCGGACGATTGGCCCTCGTGTCATTAGCACTATCTTGAAGTTACTCGGCAAGGGATTGCACTATGTCGTTACTCAGTTGCTTCCCGTATTATTGACTGACTCTCACCGCCAACACGGTTACCCTTATCAAAACTCTGCATCGGAGGATAATTTTTGGATGGATTGAGAGGGGTTAAGAGGAGTGTGGGAGCGGACTTAAAGATGTTGTATTCATGTATATGATTTGTATATTTTTGGTATTATATTTGAATTTGTACTTTAATGGTTCCTATTTTAGATACTATTTCAGTTTACTCCATTTAATTTTTGTTTTATTTGCTGCCATGTCTCTTTAAAATATAAAGACTAGAGTGCCCTTGATTAAGATATTCAGATGAACTGTTAATAAAGAGATACAAGTACTTTACAATTGAAATATAAATACATGTTATTACTTATTTTACGATTACAGTTTTTATACCCTACACACGAAGTGAATAGGGTATATTCACTTACTGCTTCCGTTTGTAACGCATTAAAGGAGGCGTGACAGGTATAGAAAAGTATATATATTCTTGATCAGCGTGACCTCCTGAGTCGATTTAGCCCTATCCGTCCGTCTGTCTGAATGTGGAAATCACGATTACAAGAGAACGAAAGAGGTATCTTCATCAAACTTGGCACGAATA
Organism: Myopa testacea; assembly: GCA_949629155.1. Lineage (NCBI taxonomy): Eukaryota > Metazoa > Arthropoda > Insecta > Diptera > Conopidae > Myopa > Myopa testacea. The sequence continues at coordinate 29,785,671 of OX451345.1, read as the reverse complement.
TTGTGGTTCATTAAAAGCTCATCGGTATTCAAAATGGGCAAAATCAGACCATAGCCACGCCTACTTTTTGTAGTAAATATAAATTAATCCATGCTTATAGCTCAATTTCCTAGCTTGTAGAACGAATTTGGGGTTGAAATATTATACAGAAGTCCACTATCTCTGACCAGAATAGATCACCAAAAATGGGCGTGGTCCGCCCACTAATTAAATAAAACTCGATTACAGGAGAACGAATAGAGATATTTTTATCAAATTTGGCACGAATGTTGTCCATCATCAGAAACTCATTTGTATTGAAAATGGGCAAAATCGGACCCTTGCCGCGCCTACTTTTTGTAGTAAATATAAATTAATCCATGCTTATAGCTCAATTTCTCAGCTTGTAGAACGAATTTGGGGTTGAAATTTTTTACAGAAGTCAACTGTCTCTGACAGATCACCAAAAATGGGCGTGGTCCACCCACTAATTAAATAAAACTCATCAAATTTGGCACAAATATTCTCCGTTATCACAGGATATTTGAGATTAAGAAAGGAAAAACATTAGACCATTGCCAGCCCTAATTTTTAAGTAAACGTGTGTAGGGTATATGAGCTTCGGCCAGGCCGAAGTTAACACTCTTTGTGGTTATAATTTTCGTTGCTTTGTTCGCTGTCCGATCGATTGATTTTATTCACCGATATTTTTTATTTTCACTTTATAATAATTTTAAGTTGTGGTTTGTATGTTGCTGTATACAACCTGTGCTATAATAAAAAAATAATATTATTTATCTTTAAAAATTTCAGTTCAAAAAAATAATATTATTTATCTTTAAAAATTTCAGTTCAAAAGAGAAACAAATATTATAGAAAACAAGCATTTTTTCTTTAGAGCCGACTACAATCAGACCGAACAGGGCAATATCAACCCTCCGAAAAAATATGTGCCGATTGATCCCGGACGACAATAAAAAAGAAACGCGAAGAACAAAGAACTCACCGAACAAATGAAGGAAGATGATTCCGCCGAAGAATACAGCAACAACAACGAAACTTGAGCATTTTGTTGTTTTAATTTTCTTTTTCACGCCATATTTTTCACTTCTTCTTCTTACCGTTATTGTATATTTCTGTGGTCACAAACTAAAATCGTATAAGATTTTCTTAAAAACTTATCCTAGCCAGGGACCGCCTCTTCAAGAAAAACAGGTTTATTCTTTGATTTGCAATTTGTGTTGTGTGTGCCATTGTCTGTAAACAGGAAATTTCAAGTTTTAGTGCTTTGTGACTGAGAACAATAATGAATAATAACAGCTGGGACATGAACCATCACCAGACAATTACGACGGATACAAATTCTGTAAACACTATAATAATGCACAATATTAACACTGCGGGAATGAATTAAAATATTCGCATAGTTAATGTACAGCAGCACAATGGAGTTTGCGATGGTATATATGGGAAATCGTTGCATACTCTCAAGGATATGAATGTATCAGTGCTATTGAAACTGCTTGAAAAAGAGTACGGTGGGGATCAGTTAAAGGACAGTTCTCCATTTCGAACATTGACCAACTCCTTACAGCAACAGGCCGGTTGAAAACAGAAGTTCGACGTTCGACAGTTCAGGCTATGGTTTTACTATCAGTACTACAATCATACTAGTAGTAGGAACAACACAGAGAAGAATCAGCTCTGGCTGTCTGTCAGAAACAGATAAACTAATTATTTTGCATAATATAAATTGCTTTCCAAATATTTTCTCGAATATAAATTTTTTCAAAATATATTCGATATGTTTGTTGAATTTGTCAACAGTGAATTATCCTGGCATTTGAAGTGCTGTAAATAGTTTGAAAAAGTTAAGTAAACATTCTCATCTTCCTGAATTATTTCCCCTAAGATAAAACGTAAATTGTATAAATGTCAACCGAAAACCACCTTTATTTTCAAGGTCACTCAGATGAACTTCGGTCCCGTTGTTGTTGTTGTCAGACTTATTGTTATTTTGTTGTTGTGCAGCCGTTGTTTCTTGCTTCCTTCATATTTTATAGCATAGCAAAAAATATACAGCAGTTTTCAAGGATTATTTTCATAATGCACAACGCTATCTCTTTCTCTTACTATCTCTCTCTACCTCTGTTCCTCTATCACACTCTCGGTCTCTTGTGAACTTTAATTTATGTCGTTATGAACTTCTTCGACTAGCCAAAAAATTGCATACTTATAGGCGTCTTTAAAAATGTCAAAGTCGACTTTTATATTAAATGATACTCTTTATATTAATTGAAAACTAAGTTATATTAATCGCCAGATGATGTGTTTCTTAATTGATCTTTCGTTTATGAATTTTCGATTTGAACTCCTCGGTCGTTTAGTCTTACGTTAGTCAGTCTCACATGACTGTCAATCAGTCAATCATTCAATCAGTCAGTCAGTCAATCAGTCACGCAGTCCAAAATGCATGTTCCGCGCTGTCCACTATTTGTCACATTAATCGACTTTTTGCTTTGCTGGAAGCTTATGTCACCTTTCATATTTAGCCACCTTATTTAATGGCCTTCACACTTAGTTATCATAATTAATAAATAATAAATAAAACATACCTTAAGAAATGCAATCAAAATAATTAAAAAGAGTGAAGCGGAACAACGGAATTATATACATACATATGTATATACATATATTTATATAGAATCAAAGAAAGCGGGCCATCGGCTGGTTTCTTTTTGAAAATTTAATTTTTTATAATTCAATTTAAAATTTTTAATGTTTACAATTAAATTTAAAATACTAAGAATTTATTTAAAAGACAAGAAATATTAAAGAGAAACCAGCTGAAGGACCACCATTTAGAAGAATGAAAATGGAAACTTCAATAAATTAAAAATATTAACTTAATTATTGGTATAGACATATATTGAATAGAATAAAAATCTATAGAAATATGTATGTACATAAAATGAATATAGCCTTATCCTTAAGGTGAAGGGTCTAACAGAACCGTAGAATAGCATTTCGGAAGAGGCGTTTAGAGAATGTGAACAAAATTAAGGAGTTATTCCCAAATCAAGGTATATTATACAGAAAATAAAGTTCAATGTTTAATTAACTTAATTTTTACTTTGGTATAGAAAAATCCTTTAAAAATTGGGTACGAGGTACTTTAATTGTGTTCTTTATTCAATTACTTGGTTTTAGTTAATGTAGATATCAGGAAAATGTATCAAAAATAAACATGTTCATGATTATAATCAAACATGCAGTTTGTAAAACGGTATCCAAAATAATTGTTGACTGCTGCAATGTCATCGAGGAGAAATCGTCAATGATCGTCAATATCCAAATAACAAAACAATTTTGTTGGAAATTTTATTAAGGAACGAAGAAACATTTTATAGAATTATAAATAAATATCAAAACACAAAAATGTCCGGAATTCCGCATGCTCTGTTTCCAGAGCCCTTACTTTCACCCTTTCAACATATTAATTATACCCTACACCTTAAGGTTAAGGTGTTTCACTCTGTCACGAAATGTGTAACGCAGAGATATAGAGACGATAGGTATAGAAAAGTATATACATATATTCTTGATCAGCGTCACCTCCTGAGTCGATGTAGCCATGTCCGTCCGTCTGTCTGTCTGTCTGTCATTCCTGGGTATAGAGTAGCATTATAAGTTAATATGCCAAATATGGGCATGATCCGCCCACTTTTAGGGTACACAGGCAAACGAGGGTCTTAAATGGTTATATTGTTAAATATCAAAACTTCCTGCATAAAACTTTACATAACAACTTACTTTCCAATCAAACATTGAAACACCAAATCTGGGCTCGGTTCGCCCGCTTTTACACTACTTATAGAGTATATGTAGGTCATGAAAACATAGTTATTATAATACCACGGAAATAAAGTTTAAATTTGAACACAATAATAAAGCTACTAAGCTAGTCATTTCATTTTGAAAACAGGCAACGACCACGCCTACTATACAGTGGCGTAGCTAGGAATCATAAAGCCCGGGACGGTTAATCAACTTGCAGCCCCAAAATACCTAGAATTCAATAAGTGAATACTTGATTTCCAAAACTGCCGCCCGGGGCCGACCACCAACCCCGCTCCACCTTAGCTACACCATCCCACTGTGATCAAATATTATTAAAAGGTAGGCTTAGGTAAGGCTTTCCTTATAACCACATATTTTCTCTAGTATAATATTGCGTTTCACTCTATAATGTTGTTGTTCTTCAATGAAAAATGTAAATAAATTAAAAATTTAAATAAATAAAACTGCGTTCAATTAAACTTTTTCAAAAGTTTTAGGTGTAGGGTATCTAGGATTCGGCGAGGCCGAATATAGAATTCTTACTTGTTTTAACTTAAACATGATTTTTGGAGCATTTTTTTCTTGGAAATGATTGTAAGCTGGCAAATATATAGAACACTGCAGATCATTAAATAAAGCAAAGGAACATTTTAAAAATTTGTGAGTAAATCAGTAATGAACTCCAGGTAGAATATCCGTTAAGTCCTCCGTTTTATAGACAATCTGTTTTATATTTTCAACCCCTTAGTCATGAATAATTTTTTAAGTGTGCCAACGAGCAACTTTAGAGCTTTTTTGTAGCTCGCATCGTGATGAGACGTGTGACATCGGCCGATGTAACCGTGAAGGCGTGAATTGTAACGCGAAAAATTAAAATTAAAGCATTTTTCATGCTCTTATTGCTATTATTGTTGCTGCTTTTATTTACTTCTTCCGACTTGTGAACAAATGAAAAATCCAATCGACGTTTTTAATCAAGTCCAAGTTTAAGAGTTCGTTCAGGAATCAAAACAGTTCTTGTTGTCAAAGCGTCAAGTTCACACTAAACTCTGTAATTTTTAGTATTTTCTTCTTGTCATTTAAAAGAATCCTTTTTCAGCACGATTCAGTTGAATAAGAAAAGCTTTACTATTCTATGAACGACAATTAAAAAAATATTGAAACTGAACTGAAAAGATTAATATTTCAAAAAAAATTATAAAAGCCAAAATCAAAATAGAAAAACTAAAATAGAAAATCTTCTTCTTTCTTGTATTTTAATTTAAAATTAAATAAATATAGATTCGATAATCAAATAAATAAATTAAAATAATTGAATAAAAATTGATAAATAAATCAAAAGTGTGATTGATATTAGCATAAAGAGAAATATTTTTAAAATCATTTAAGAGCGATTTGAAATTAAAAAAATAAAACAATAAAAAGTTTATTCTATATAAAGGTTTAAAAAGTGATTAAAAAATAGTTTCATATTTATTATAAATGGAATTTATTATTATTATAAATGGAAAAATATAATAAACAAAATAGAAATAAATTCCATACAGAAAAAAGTAAAAATCATCAACATTTAGTTGTTAGTTTTTATTTTTAAAGCAAATAGTTTAAATAAAGTTCAATTAAAAGAATAGAAAAAAACATTAACTAAAACTTAATTACAATTTTAATTTAATTCTAATTCAAATTTTAATTTTGTTTCAATACATTTTCTATATTTGATGAAGGAATCTATCATCAGTAATTATTCTGTCTTTTGAAGTGCTGTTAATAATTTAAAAAAAACGTAAGTAAACATTTTCTTCTTCCTGAATTTTTTCGAGGGAAAAGGATAATAAGAAATAGAATGATTTTGAAGACTGTCTTATTTTTCGATTTACCCCCAGGATGTCGCGAACTCACATTTGGCTGCCCCTGCTTTCAGTCGTCACGTTTGTATTTTTGGCCGCATCGCCGATTCGAAGCGCAGCCGGCTCCGGGTTGCTCATCTCGGATGAGACAATGTCCGCCATGATGGAGCTGTCACTTCAACATCCGTACTGTCGAATGCATACCAATAGGTAAGTCACCAATTACAACAACAATAATAGCAACAATAACACGAAGACGCACAAACATCCATAAACTAATGATTCATGGTGCTTTTCGACTGCTATGTCAATCAGCTGTGATCCCATGGCTCTGTCGTATAAAAGTTGCAAGCTGTTCTTGCGTTTGACTCCGCTCATCTTCGAGCAATGCTTTAATAAACTTCGACAAGCATTCGACGGGCTTCAGCCACACTTTTCTTCCAATTAAACTAGAAAATCAAAAGCTCCTGCAAATGCTGCTTGGCTAGCACAAAATTCGATATTCAAACAGAGTATAAAGCGAGGTTTTTGTATAAAACTCAAGGCGATATATACCTTATATTATTAGCAGCTCTCTGAACCGTCAAAATCAGCTGTTAGTATGCATCATTCAAAATAGCTGGAGCAATCCTTAGGGACATGGACCAAACCAATATATAAATGCAATAATTTCTATAATATATTTTAAAGAAATGAAATGAAATTAGATATTAAAAAATGATTTGTCTTTAATGACAGGGGTGACATCCGACGCATGCTGCTGCAGTCCGATCCACAGCTTGTTCATATGGCTCCGCGCGACTCTGTCATGGAGCTGGAGAATGTCTGCCGGTTTGTTGGCGTGCATGCCATTAACAGTCTCTTCAAGTTAGTCATCAAGGGAGTGGGCTATGCCCTTACTGAGTGGCTTCCCAAATTGCTCACTGACTCTCACCGCCAACACGGTTACCCTTATCAAATATCAGCATCGGAGGATAATTTTTGGATGGATTGAGAGGGGTTAAGAGGAGTATGGAAGCGGACTTAAAGATGTTGTATATACATATGTACATATATGATATGTATATTTTTGGTATTAGATTTGAATTTGTATTTTAATGGTTCCTATTTTAGATACTATTTCAGTTTACTCCATTTAATTTTTCTTTTATTTGCTGCCATGTCTCTTTAAAAAAGACTAGAGTGCTCTTGGTTAAGATATTCAGATTAACTGTTAATAAAGAGTTACAAGTACTTTACAATTGCAACATAAATACATGTTGTGTTTTATTTTGCGATTGCAGCTTTTATATTTTTCATTGTTTTGTAATTCGCTGTCCGATCGATTGATTTTATTCACCGATATTTTTCTTTTCACTTTATAATAATTTTAAGTTGTGGTTTGTATGTATTTTTGTATGTTGTTGTATAAAAGCTCTGTTATAATAAGAAAATAATATTATTTATCTCTAAAAATTGTGAAAGTGTTCAAAAGAGAAACAAATATTATATTTTAGAAAACAAGCATTTCTTCTTTAGAGCCGGCTACAATCAGACCGAACAGGATGAAATCCTAAGTGGCCATATCAAACCTGCGAGAAATATATGCCCATTGCTCCCGGGCGGCAATAAGAAAGAAACGCGAAGAACAAAGAACTCACCGACAAATGAACGAAGATGATTCCGCAGAAGAATACAACAACAACAACAACGAAACTTGACCATTTTTTTGTTTTAATTTTCTAAAAACTTTTTTACTCCATCTTTTTCACTTCTTCATTACCGTTATTATATTTCTGTGGTAGCAAACTAAAACCGTCTAAGATTTTCTTAAAAACTTAATCCCAGTCAGGAACCGCCTTTTCACGAAAAATAATTTATTCTTCGATTTGCAATTTGTGTTGCGTTTGCCATTCTCTGTAAACGGGAAATTTCAAGTTTTAGTGGTTTGTGACTGAGAACAATATAAACCATCAGCAGACTATTACGACAGATTCGAATTCTGTAAACACTAAAATAATTCAAAATTTTAACACTACGAGAATAAATTAAAATAAGAGTATAATAAATTAATGTACAGCGGCAACAATGGAGTTTGTGATGGTAATATATGGGAAATCGTTGCATACTCTCAAGGATATGAATGTATCAGTGGTATTGAAACTAGAAAAAAAGAACGGTTGATCAGTACAAGAAAAGTTCTCCAATTCGAACATTGACCAACTCCGTACAGCAACAGGCCCGTTGAAAACAGAAGTTGAATTGCTTTCCAAATATTTTCTCGTATTGCATGAAAAAACATTAATTATAAAATTTTTCAAAATATTTTCGATATGTTCTGACACAAAGCGAATTTGTCATCAATGAAATTATTCTGCCATTTGGAGTGCTGTAAATAGTTTAAAATGGTATGTAAACGTTTTGTTCTTCCTGAATTATTTCGCGTAAAAAAAAGTAAATTGTTTAAATGTAAACCGAAAACCACCTCCATTTTAAAGGTCACTCAGATGAACGTGTAGATACTGCGGTCCCGTTGTTGTTGTTGTTAGATTTATTGTGCAGCTGTTGTTGCTTGCTTCCTTTATATTGTTTAGTATAGCAAAAATTATACAACAATTTTAATGGATTCTTTTCATAATGCACAACGCCATCTCTTTCTTTTACTATCTCTCTCTCTCCCTCTATCTTACTCTCTCTCTCTCTCTCTCTTTCTCTCTCTCGGTCTCCTGTGAACTTTAATTTATGTCGTTGTGAACTTCTTCGACTAGTCAAGGAATTGCATTCTTTTAGGCGCCTTTAAAAATGTCAAAGGCGACTTTTATAAAGGGTTTTCCAATAAGAGGTGTAATTTTTATATTCAAAGAAAAATGTCATTTTTTGAGATAAATTATGCGTGTTTATTTCGCAATAAAGAGGAAGGTATGCCATTAGTAATGAAAAACAACATCAGCCAAATGGCCACCACGACCACGCTTACAGGACCATATCCTTTTCAGGAAATTTTCCATGACCAAATCACAAAGTGCCTGCCCTATGTCCTCGATAGCCTCAGGAATTCCATCTTTGAGGTCTTGAATCGACGCTGGGCTGTTGGCGTAGACCTTATCTTTCACGTGGCCCCAAAGGAAGAAGTCGCAAGGTGTTAAATCACAAGATCTCGGTGTCCAATTGTGATCACCTCTTCGAGAGATAACACGGTCAGGAAACCTTTCCCGTAAAAGATCAATGGTTTCGTTGCTTGTGTGTCACGTAGCGCCGTCTTGTTGAAAGTAAACGTTGGCCAGCTCAATACCATCTAACTCCGGCCATAAAAAATGATTAATCATCTCTCGATAGCGCAATCATTCACCGTAACTGTTGATCCAACCTCATTTTCGAAAAAGTAAGGTCCAATGACCCCGCCCGACCATAAACCGCACCAAACAGTCGCACGTTGAGGATGGAGCGGCTTCTCAACAATAACTCTTGGGTTTTCCGAGCTCCAGATGCGACAATTTTGCTTGTTGACGTAGCCACCGAGGTGGAAATGGGCCTCATCAGTCAAGATGATTTTTCGATGGAATTCCGGATCATTTTCATGCATTTCTATTACCCAATCAGCAAAGACACGACGTTGTTGATGATCGGCCGGCTTGAGTTCTTGTGTTAACTGAACTTTATAAGCCTTAAGACCCAAGTTTTTATGCAAAATACGGTATACTGAAGTTTGTGGAATGACCAATTCCAAAGAACGACGAGGAATGTACGAACCTGGGTTTTCCTAAACACTTTGAGCTTACAGCAGCAATATTCTCAGTTGTTCTTGAGTGACGTGCACGGGTTTTATTCTTCACATCACTAACTTGTCCCAAGAGCTCGAATTTTTCCTCCAATTTCTGTATTGCGGTCCGACAAGGTGCTTCACGACAACCCAAAAATGCTTTAGTTTTGCGAACTGTGACTGCAAAATTTTCACAATTTTTGTAGTGAATTTTAATAATTTCAATGCGTTGTTGCAGCATGTGTCGTTCCATTTTTGGTAATGGCGTAGTTTCTACTTGTCAAATGTCAAAAATAACAGCTTCAAAAGTGACAGCTACCGAAATAGCGGGCTATTCAAAATTACACCTCTTATTGGAAAACCCTTTATTAAATAATACTCTTTATACTAACTGAAGACTAAATTACAATATATTAATCGACAGATGATGTGTTTCTTAATTGATCTTCTCGAATAAGCATCAAAACAACAACGTTTCTCTGACAACGTTTTCGACAAACATTTGATATTTCTGAGATGTCATATGACATTAATGTAATCAAGTCAATTTATGTGTGCTTCATTCCGGTTAGTCGTACGTTAGTCAGTCTCACATCACTGTCAATCAGTCACTCAATCAGTCAGTCAGTCGCACAGTCCCAATTGCATGTTCCGCGCTGTCCACTAATTGTCACACTTGATCTACTTTTTGCTTTGCTGGAAGTTTATGTCACCTTTCATATTTAGCCACCTTATTTAATGGCCTTCACATTTAGTTATCATAATTAATAAATAAAACATACCCTAAGAAATGCAATCAAAATAATTAGAAAGGCTGAAGCGGAACAACGGAATTATATATTATATGTATGTATATACATATATTTACATATATAGAATCAAAGAAAGCGGGCCATCGGCTGGTTTCTTTTTGAAAATTTAATTTTTTATAATTCAATTTAAAATTTTTAATGTTTACAATTAAATTTAAAATACTAAGAATTTATTTAAAAGACAAGAAATATTAAAGAGAAACCAGCTGAAGGACCACCATTTAGAAGACATAAATTGAATAGAATAAAAATCTATAGAAATATGTACATAAAATGAATATAGCCTTATCCTTAAGGTGAAGGGTCTAACAGAACCGTAGAATAGCATTTCGGAAGAGGCGTTTAGAGAATGTGAACAAAATTAAGGAGTTATTCCCAAATCAAGGTATATTATACAGAAAATAAAGTTCAATGTTTAATTAACTTAATTTTTACTTTGGTATAGAAAAATCCTTTAAAAATTGGGTACGAGGTACTTTAATTGTGTTCTTTATTCAATTACTTGGTTTTAGTTAATGTAGATATCAGGAAAATGTATCAAAAATAAACATGTTCATGATTATAATCAATCAATCCCCTTCCAGATGAAGTATCCTTGTTTTGACACCGAAATCGAACTGGTTCTCAAACATGCAGTTTGTAAAACGGTATCCAAAATAATTGTTGACTGCTGCAATGTCATCGAGGAGAAATCGTCAATGATCGTCAATATCCAAATAACAAAACAATTTTGTTGGAAATTTTATTAAGGAACGAAGAAACATTTTATAGAATTATAAATAAAATATCAAAACACAAAAATGTCCGGAATTCCGCATGCTCTGTTTCCAGAGCCCTTACTTTCACCCTTTCAACATATTAATTATACCCTACACCTTAAGGTTAAGGTGTTTCACTCTGTCACGAAATGTGTAACGCAGAGATATAGAGACGATAGGTATAGAAAAGTATATACATATATTCTTGATCAGCGTCACCTCCTGAGTCGATGTAGCCATGTCCGTCCGTCTGTCTGTCTGTCTGTCATTCCTGGGTATAGAGTAGCATTATAAGTTAATATGCCAAATATGGGCATGATCCGCCCACTTTTAGGGTACACAGGCAAACGAGGGTCTTAAATGGTTATATTGTTAAATATCAAAACTTCCTGCATAAAACTTTACATAACAACTTACTTTCCAATCAAACATTGAAACACCAAATCTGGGCTCGGTTCGCCCGCTTTTACACTACTTATAGAGTATAGCTCATGAAAACATAGTTATTATAATACCACGGAAATAAAGTTTAAATTTGAACACAATAATAAAGCTACTAAGCTAGTCATTTCATTTTGAAAACAGGTAACGACCACGCCTACTATACAGTGGCGTAGCTAGGAATCATAAAGCGGGACGGTTAATCAACTTGCAGCCCCAAAATACCTAGAATTCAATAAGTGAATACTTGATTTCCAAAACTGGGGCCGACCACCAACCCCGCTCCACCTTAGCTACATCATCCGACTGTGATCAAATATTATTAAAAGGTAGGCTTAGGTAAGGCTTTCCTTATAACCACATATTTCCTCTAGTATAATATTGCGTTTCACTCTATAATGTTGTTGTTCTTCAATGAAAAATGTAAATAAATTAAAAATTTAAATAAATAAAACTGCGTTCAATTAAACTTTTTCAAAAGTTTTAGGTGTAGGGTATCTAGGATTCGGCGAGGCCGAATATAGAATTCTTACTTGTTTTAACTTAAACATGATTTTTGGATCATTTTTTTCTTGGAAATGATTGTAAGCTGGCAAATATATAGAACACTGCAGATCATTAAATAAAGCAAAGGAACATTTTAAAAATTTGTGAGTAAATCACTAATGAACGCCAGGTAGAATATCCGTTAAGTCCTCCGTTTTATAGACAATCTGTTTTATATTTTCAATCCCTTACATGTACACGAATTTGAGTCATGAATAATTTTTTAAGTGTGCCAACGAGCAACTTTAGAGCTTTTTTGTAGCTCGCATCGTGATGAGACGTGTGACATCGGCCGATGTAACCGTGAAGGCGTGAATTGTAACGCGAAAAATTAAAATTAAAGCATTTTTCATGCTCTTATTGCTATTATTGTTGCTGCTTTTATTTACTTCTTCCGACTTGTGAACAAATGAAAAATCCAATCGACGTTTTTAATCAAGTCCAAGTTTAAGAGTTCGTTCAGGAATCAAAACAGTTCTTGTTGTCAAGGCGTCAAGTTCACACTAAACTCTGTAATTTTTAGTATTTTCTTCTTGTCATTTAAAAGAATCCTTTTTCAGCACGATTCAGTTGAATAAGAAAAGCTTTACTATTCTATGAACGACAATTAAAAAAATATTGAAACTGAACTGAAAAGATAAATATTACAAAAAAAAATTATAAAAGCCAAAATCAAAATAGAAAAACTAAAATAGAAAATCTTCTTCTTTCTTGTATTTTAATTTAAAATTAAATAAATATAGATTCGATAATCAAATAAATAAATTAAAATAATTGAATAAAAATTGATAAATAAATCAATAGTGTGATTGATATTAGCATAAAGAGAAATATTTTTAAAATCATTTAAGAGCGATTTGAAATTAAAAAAATAAAACAATAAAAAGTTTATTCTATATAAAGGTTTAAAAAGTGATTAAAAAATAGTTTCATATTTATTATAAATGGAATTTATTATTATTATAAATGGAAAAATATAATAAACAAAATAGAAATAAATTCCATACAGAAAAAAGTAAAAATCATCAACATTTAGTTGTTAGATTTTATTTTTAAAGCAAATAGTTTAAATAAAGTTCAATTAAAAGAATAGAAAAAAACATTAACTAAAACTTAATTACAATTTTAATTTAATTCTAATTCAAATTTTAATTTTGTTTCAATACATTTTCTATATTTGATGAAGGAATCTATCATCAGTGAATTATTCTGTCTTTTGAAGTGCTGTTAATAATTTAAAAAAAACGTAAGTAAACATTTTCTTCTTCCTGAATTTTTTCGAGGGAAAAGGATAATAAGAAATAGAATGATTTTGAAGACTGTCTTATTTTTCGATTTACCCCCAGGATGTCGCGAACTCACATTTGGCTGCCCCTGCTTTCAGTCGTCACGTTTGTATTTTTGGCCGCATCGCCGATTCGAAGCGCAGCCGGCTCCGGGTTGCTCATCTCGGATGAGACAATGTCCGCCATGATGGAGCTGTCACTTCAACATCCGTACTGTCGAATGCATACCAATAGGTAAGTCACCAATTACAACAACAATAATAGCAACAATAACACGAAGACGCACAAACATCCATAAACTAATGAGCCACACTTTTCTTTGAATTAAACCAGAAAATCAAAAGCTGCTGCCAATGCTAGCACAAAATTCGACATTCAAACAGAGTATAAAGCGAGGTTTTTGTATAAAACTCAAAGCGATATATACCTTATATTATTAGCAGCTCTCTGAAACGTCAAAATCAGCTGTTAGTATGAATGATTCACAATAGCTGGAGCAATCCTTAGGGAAACTGACCATACCAATATATAAACCCAATAATTTCTTTAATATGTTTTAAAGAAATGAAATTAAATATTAAATTTGATTTGTCTTTATTGACAGGGGTGACATCCGACGCATGCTGCTGCAGTCCGATCCACAGCTTATTCATATGGCTCCGCGCGACTCTGTCATGGAGCTGGATGTTGCTTGCCGGACGATTGGCCCTCGTGGCATTAGCACTATCTTGAAGTTACTCGGCAAGGGATTGCACTATGTCGTTACTCAGTTGCTTCCCGTATTATTGACTGACTCTCACCGCCAACACGGTTACACTGATCAAATATCAGCATCGGAGGATAATTTTTGGATGGATTGAGAGGGGTTAAGAGGAGTATGGAAGCGGACTTAAAGATGTTGTATATACATATGTACATATATGATATGTATATTTTTGGTATTAGATTTGAATTTGTATTTTAATGGTTCCTATTTTAGATACTATTTCAGTTTACTCCATTTAATTTTTCTTTTATTTGCTGCCATGTCTCTTTAAAAAAGACTAGAGTGCTCTTGGTTAAGATATTCAGATTAACTGTTAATAAAGAGTTACAAGTACTTTACAATTGCAACATAAATACATGTTGTTATTTATTTTGCGATTGCAGTTTTTATATTTTTCATTGTTTTGTAATTCGCTGTCCGATCGATTGATTTTATTCACCGATATTTTTCTTTTCACTTTATAATAATTTTAAGTTGTGGTTTGTATGTATTTTTGTATGTTGTTGTATAAAAGCTCTGTTATAATAAGAAAATAATATTATTTATCTCTAAAAATTGTGAGTGTTCAAAAGAGAAACAAATATTATATTTTAGAAAACAAGCATTTCTTCTTTAGAGCCGGCTACAATCAGACCGAACAGGATGAAATCCTTAGTGGCCATATCAAACCTGCGAGAAATATATGCCCATTGCTCCCGGGCGGCAATAAGAAAGAAACGCGAAGAACAAAGAACTCACCGACAAATGAACGAAGATGATTCCGCAGAAGAATACAACAACAACAACAACGAAACTTGACCATTTTTTTGTTTTAATTTTCTAAAAACTTTTTTACTCCATCTTTTTCACTTCTTCATTACCGTTATTATATTTCTGTGGTAGCAAACTAAAACCGTCTAAGATTTTCTTAAAAACTTAATCCCAGTCAGGAACCGCCTTTTCACGAAAAATAATTTATTCTTCGATTTGCAATTTGTGTTGCGTTTGCCATTCTCTGTAAACGGGAAATTTCAAGTTTTAGTGGTTTGTGACTGAGAACAATATAAACCATCAGCAGACTATTACGACAGATTCGAATTCTGTAAACACTAAAATAATTCAAAATTTTAACACTACGAGAATAAATTAAAATAAGAGTATAATAAATTAATGTCCAGCGGCAACAATGGAGTTTGTGATGGTAATATATGGGAAATCGTTGCATACTCTCAAGGATATGAATGTATCAGTGGTATTGAAACTAGAAAAAAAGAACGGTTGATCAGTACAAGAAAAGTTCTCCAATTCGAACATTGACCAACTCCGTACAGCAACAGGCCCGTTGAAAACAGAAGTTGAATTGCTTCCCATATATTTTCTCGAATTGCATGAAAAAACATTAATTATAAAATTTTTCAAAATATTTTCGATATGTTCTGACACAAAGCGAATTTGTCATCAATGAAATTATTCTGCCATTTGGAGTGCTGTAAATAGTTTAAAATGGTATGTAAACGTTTTGTTCTTCCTGAATTATTTCGCGTAAAAAAAAGTAAATTGTTTAAATGTAAACCGAAAACCACCTCCATTTTAAAGGTCACTCAGATGAACGTGTAGATACTGCGGTCCCGTTGTTGTTGTTGTTAGATTTATTGTGCAGCTGTTGTTGCTTGCTTCCTTTATATTGTTTAGTATAGCAAAAATTATACAACAATTTTAATGGATTCTTTTCATAATGCACAACGCCATCTCTTTCTTTTACTATCTCTCTCTCCCTCTATCTTACTCTCTCTCTCTCTCTCTTTCTCTCTCTCGGTCTCCTGTGAACTTTAATTTATGTCGTTGTGAACTTCTTCGACTAGTCAAGGAATTGCATTCTTTTAGGCGCCTTTAAAAATGTCAAAGGCGACTTTTATAAAGGGTTTTCCAATAAGAGGTGTAATTTTTATATTCAAAGAAAAATGCCATTTTTTGAGATAAATTACGCGTGTTTATTTCGTAATAAAGAGGAAGGTATGCCATTAGTAATGAAAAACAACATCAGCCAAATGGCCACCACGACCACGCTTACAGGACCATATCCTTTTCAGGAAATTTTCCATGACCAAATCACAAAGTGGCTGCCCTATGTCCTTGATAGCCTCAGGAATTCCATCTTTGAGGTCTTGAATCGACGCTGGGCTGTTGGCGTAGACCTTATCTTTCACGTGGCCCCAAAGGAAGAAGTCGCAAGGTGTTAAATCACAAGATCTCGGTGTCCAATTGTGATCACCTCTTCGAGAGATAACACGGTCAGGAAACCTTTCCCGTAAAAGATCAATGGTTTCGTTGCTTGTGTGTCACGTAGCGCCGTCTTGTTGAAAGTAAACGTTGGCCAGCTCAATACCATCTAACTCCGGCCATAAAAAATGATTAATCATCTCTCGATAGCGCAATCATTCACCGTAACTGTTGATCCAACCTCATTTTCGAAAAAGTAAGGTCCAATGACCCCGCCCGACCATAAACCGCACCAAACAGTCGCACGTTGAGGATGGAGCGGCTTCTCAACAATAACTCTTGGGTTTTCCGAGCTCCAGATGCGACAATTTTGCTTGTTGACGTAGCCACCGAGGTGGAAATGGGCCTCATCAGTCAAGATGATTTTTCGATGGAATTCCGGATCATTTTCATGCATTTCTATTACCCAATCAGCAAAGACACGACGTTGTTGATGATCGGCCGGCTTGAGTTCTTGTGTTAACTGAACTTTATAAGCCTTAAGACCCAAGTTTTTATGCAAAATACGGTGTACTGAAGTTTGTGGAATGACCAATTCCAAAGAACGACGAGGAATGTACGAACCTGGGTTTTCCTAAACACTTTGAGCTTACAGCAGCAATATCCTCAGTTGTTCTTGAGTGACGTGCACGGGTTTTTTTCTTCACATCACTAACTTGTCCCAAGAGCTCGAATTTTTCCTCCAATTTCTGTATTGCGGTCCGACAAGGTGCTTCACGACAACCCAAAAATGCTTTAGTTTTGCGAACTGTGACTGCAAAATTTTCACAATTTTTGTAGTGAATTTTAATAATTTCAATGCGTTGTTGCAGCATGTGTCGTTCCATTTTTAGTAATGGCGTAGTTTCTACTTGTCAAATGTCAAAAATAACAGCTTCAAAAGTGACAGCTACCGAAATAGCGGGCTATTCAAAATTACACCTCTTATTGGAAAACCCTTTATTAAATAATACTCTTTATACTAACTGAAGACTAAATTACAATATATTAATCGACAGATGATGTGTTTCTTAATTGATCTTCTCGAATAAGCATCAAAACAACAACGTTTCTCTGACAACGTTTTCGACAAACATTTGATATTTCTGAGATGTCATATGACATTAATGTAATCAAGTCAATTTATGTGTGCTTCATTCCGGTTAGTCGTACGTTAGTCAGTCTCACATCACTGTCAATCAGTCACTCAATCAGTCAGTCAGTCGCACAGTCCCAATTGCATGTTCCGCGCTGTCCACTAATTGTCACACTTGATCTACTTTTTGCTTTGCTGGAAGTTTATGTCACCTTTCATATTTAGCCACCTTATTTAATGGCCTTCACATTTAGTTATCATAATTAATAAATAAAACATACCCTAAGAAATGCAATCAAAATAATTAGAAAGGCTGAAGCGGAACAACGGAATTATATATTATATGTATGTATATACATATATTTACATATATAGAATCAAAGAAAGCGGGCCATCGGCTGGTTTCTTTTTGAAAATTTAATTTTTTATAATTCAATTTAAAATTTTTAATGTTTACAATTAAATTTAAAATACTAAGAATTTATTTAAAAGACAAGAAATATTAAAGAGAAACCAGCTGAAGGACCACCATTTAGAAGACATAAATTGAATAGAATAAAAATCTATAGAAATATGTACATAAAATGAATATAGCCTTATCCTTAAGGTGAAGGGTCTAACAGAACCGTAGAATAGCATTTCGGAAGAGGCGTTTAGAGAATGTGAACAAAATTAAGGAGTTATTCCCAAATCAAGGTATATTATACAGAAAATAAAGTTCAATGTTTAATTAACTTAATTTTTACTTTGGTATAGAAAAATCCTTTAAAAATTGGGTACGAGGTACTTTAATTGTGTTCTTTATTCAATTACTTGGTTTTAGTTAATGTAGATATCAGGAAAATGTATCAAAAATAAACATGTTCATGATTATAATCAATCAATCCCCTTCCAGATGAAGTATCCTTGTTTTGACACCGAAATCGAACTGGTTCTCAAACATGCAGTTTGTAAAACGGTATCCAAAATAATTGTTGACTGCTGCAATGTCATCGAGGAGAAATCGTCAATGATCGTCAATATCCAAATAACAAAACAATTTTGTTGGAAATTTTATTAAGGAACGAAGAAACATTTTATAGAATTATAAATAAAATATCAAAACACAAAAATGTCCGGAATTCCGCATGCTCTGTTTCCAGAGCCCTTACTTTCACCCTTTCAACATATTAATTATACCCTACACCTTAAGGTTAAGGTGTTTCACTCTGTCACGAAATGTGTAACGCAGAGATATAGAGACGATAGGTATAGAAAAGTATATACATATATTCTTGATCAGCGTCACCTCCTGAGTCGATGTAGCCATGTCCGTCCGTCTGTCTGTCTGTCTGTCATTCCTGGGTATAGAGTAGCATTATCAGTTAATATGCCAAATATGGCCATGATCCGCCCACTTTTAGGGTACACAGGCAAACGAGGGTCTTAAATGGTTATATTGTTAAATATCAAAACTTCCTGCATAAAACTTTACATAACAACTTACTTTCCAATCAAACATTGAAACACCAAATCTGGGCTCGGTTCGCCCGCTTTTACACTACTTATAGAGTATAGCTCATGAAAACATAGTTATTATAATACCACGGAAATAAAGTTGAAATTTGAACACAATAATAAAGCTACTAAGCTAGTCATTTCATTTTGAAAACAGGCAACGACCATGCCTACTATACAGTGGCGTAGCTAGGAATCATAAAGCGGGACGGTTAATCAACTTGCAGCCCCAAAATAACTAGAATTCAATAAGTGAATACTTGATTTCCAAAACTGGGGCCGACCACCAACCCCGCTCCACCTTAGCTACACCATCCGACTGTGATCAAATATTATTAAAAGGTAGGCTTAGGTAAGGCTTTCCTTATAACCACATATTTCCTCTAGTATAATATTGCGTTTCACTCTATAATGTTGTTGTTCTTCAATGAAAAATGTAAATAAATTAAAAATTTAAATAAATAAAACTGCGTTCAATTAAACTTTTTCAAAAGTTTTAGGTGTAGGGTATCTAGGATTCGGCGAGGCCGAATATAGAATTCTTACTTGTTTTAACTTAAACATGATTTTTGGAACATTTTTTTCTTGGAAATGATTGTAAGCTGGCAAAAATTTAGAACACTGCAGATCATTAAATAAAGCAAAGGAACATTTTTAAAAATTTGTGAGTAAATCACTAATGAACGCCAGGTAGAATATCCGTTAAGTCCTCCGTTTTATAGACAATCTGTTTTATATTTTCAATCCCTTACATATACACGAATTTGAGTCATGAATAATTTTTTAAGTGTGCCAACGAGCAACTTTAGAGCTTTTTTGAAGCTCGCATCGTGATGAGACGTGTGACATCGGCCGATGTAATCGTGAAGGCGTGAATTGTAACGCGAAAAATTAGTCAAGAATGAATTAAAGCATTTTTCGTGCTCTTATTGCTATTATTGTTGCTGTTTTTATTTACTTCTTCCGACTGGTGAACAAATGAAAAATCCAATCGACGTTTTTAATCAAGTCCAAGTTTAAGAGTTCGTTCAGGAATCAAAACAGTTCTTGTTGTCAAAGCGTCAAGTTCACACTAAACTCTGTAATTTTTAGTATTTTCTTCTTGTCATTTAAAAGAATCCTTTTTCAGCACGATTCAGTTGAATAAGAAAAGCTTTACTATTCTATGAACGACAATTAAAAAAATATTGAAACTGAACTGAAAAGATAAATATTACAAAAAAAAATTATAAAAGCCAAAATCAAAATAGAAAAACTAAAATAGAAAATCTTCTTCTTTCTTGTATTTTAATTTAAAATTAAATAAATATAGATTCGATAATCAAATAAATAAATTAAAATAATTGAATAAAAATTGATAAATAAATCAATAGTGTGATTGATATTAGCATAAAGAGAAATATTTTTAAAATCATTTAAGAGCGATTTGAAATTAAAAAAATAAAACAATAAAAAGTTTATTCTATATAAAGGTTTAAAAAGTGATTAAAAAATAGTTTCATATTTATTATAAATGGAATTTATTATTATTATAAATGGAAAAATATAATAAACAAAATAGAAATAAATTCCATACAGAAAAAAGTAAAAATCATCAACATTTAGTTGTTAGATTTTATTTTTAAAGCAAATAGTTTAAATAAAGTTCAATTAAAAGAATAGAAAAAAACATTAACTAAAACTTAATTACAATTTTAATTTAATTCTAATTCAAATTTTAATTTTGTTTCAATATATTTTCTATATTTGATGAAGGAATCTATCATCAGTGAATTATTCTGTCTTTTGAAGTGCTGTTAATAATTTAAAAAAAACGTAAGTAAACATTTTCTTCTTCCTGAATTTTTTCGAGGGAAAAGGATAATAAGAAATAGAATGATTTTGAAGACTGTCTTATTTTTCGATTTACCCCCAGGATGTCGCGAACTCACATTTGGCTGCCCCTGCTTTCAGTCGTCACGTTTGTATTTTTGGCCGCATCGCCGATTCGAAGCGCAGCCGGCTCCGGGTTGCTCATCTCGGATGAGACAATGTCCGCCATGATGGAGCTGTCACTTCAACATCCGTACTGTCGAATGCATACCAATAGGTAAGTCACCAATTACAACAACAATAATAGCAACAATAACACGAAGACGCACAAACATCCATAAACTAATGAGCCACACTTTTCTTTGAATTAAACCAGAAAATCAAAAGCTGCTGCCAATGCTAGCACAAAATTCGACATTCAAACAGAGTATAAAGCGAGGTTTTTGTATAAAACTCAAAGCGATATATACCTTATATTATTAGCAGCTCTCTGAAACGTCAAAATCAGCTGTTAGTATGAATGATTCACAATAGCTGGAGCAATCCTTAGGGAAACTGACCATACCAATATATAAACCCAATAATTTCTTTAATATGTTTTAAAGAAATGAAATTAAATATTAAATTTGATTTGTCTTTATTGACAGGGGTGACATCCGACGCATGCTGCTGCAGTCCGATCCACAGCTTATTCATATGGCTCCGCGCGACTCTGTCATGGAGCTGGATGTTGCTTGCCGGACGATTGGCCCTCGTGGCATTAGCATTATCTTGGAGTTACTCGTCAAGTTGCGCTATGTCGTTACTGAGTTGCTTCCCGTATTATTGACTGGCTCTCACCGCCAACACGGTTACGCTTATCAAAACTCTGCATCGGAGGATAATTTTTGGATGGATTGAGAGGGGTTAAGAGGAGTGTGGGAGCGGACTTAAAGTTGTATTTATGTATATGATATGTATATTTTTAGTGTTATATTTGAATTTGTACTTTAATGGTTCCTAATTTAGATACTATTTAATTTAATTTTTCTTTTATTTGCTGCCATGTCTCTTTAAAATTTAAAGACTAGAGTGCCCTTGGTTAAGATATTCAGATGAACTGTTAATAAAGAGATACAAGTACTTTACAATCGAAACATAAATACATGTTGTTATTTATTTTACGATTGCAGTTTTTATATTTTTCTTTGCCTTGTTCGCTGTCCGATCGATTGATTTTATTCACCGATATTTTTATTTTCACTTTATAATAATTTTAAGTTGTGGTTTGTATGTATTTTTGTATGTTTTTGTATAAAAGCTCTGTTATAATAAAAAAAACCAGAAAGAGTGTTAACTTCGGCCTGGCCGAAGTTCATATACCCTACGCACGTTTACTTAAAAATTAGGCGTGGCAATTGTCTAATTTGTTTCCTTTTCAATCTCAAATAGCCTGTGACGACAGAGAATATTCGTGCCAAATTTGATGAAAATATCTGTATTCGTTCTCCTGTAATCGAGTTTTATTTAATTAGTGGGCGGACCACGCCCATTTTTGGTAGTCTGTTTTGGTCAAAGACAGTTGATTTGTGAATAAAATTTCAACCTCAAATTCATATTACAAGCTGATAAATTAAGCTATAAGCATAGATGAGTTTATATTCACTATAAAAAGTAGGCGTGGTAATGGTCCGATGTTGGCCATTTTCAATATCAATGAGTTTCTGATGATAGATAATATTCATGCCAAATTTGATGAAAATATCTCTATTCGTTCTCCTGTAATCGAGTTTTATTTAATTACTGGGCGGACCACGCCCATTTTTTGTGTTTTTTTTTGGTCAGAGGCAATGGACTTCTGGACAAAATTTCAACCCCAAATTCGTTCTACAAGCTGAGAAATTGAGCTATAAGCATGGATGAATTGATATTCAGTATAAAAAGTAGGCGTGGTAATTATCCGATTTTGCCCATTTTCAATAGCGATGAGTTTCTAGTGATATAGAATATTCGTGCAAAGTTTGATGAAGATATATCTATTCGTTCTCTTGTAATCGTGATTTCCACAGACAGACAGACAGACAGACAGATAGACAGACGGACATGGATAAATCGATTTAGGAGGTCACGCTGATCAAGAATATACATATATACTTTTCTATACCTGTCACGCCTCCGTTAATGCGTTACAAACGGAAGCAGTAAGTGAATACCTATTACCTATACCCTATTCACTTCGTGTGTTGGGTATAATATTATTTATTTTTAAAAATTTGAAAGACTTCAAAGGAGAATCAAATATTTTAGAAAACAAGCATTTTTTCTTTAGAGCCGGGTACAATCAGACCGAACAGAATGAAATCCTTAGTGGCCTTATCAACTCTCCAAGAAACATGTGCCCATCGCTCCTGGACGACAATAAAAAAGAAACGCGAAGAACAATGAACTCACCGAACAAATGAACGAAGATGATTCCGCTGAAGAATACAACAACAACAACAACAACGAAACTTGAGCATTTTGTTGTTTTAATTTTCTTTTTCACGCCATATTTTTTACTTCTTCTTCATTACCTTTATTGTATATTTCTATGGCCACAAACTAAAACCGTCTAAGATTTTCTTAAAAACTTATCCCAGCCAGGAACCGCCTTTTCAAGAAAAACAAGTTTATTCTTCGATTTGCAATTTGTGTTGTGTGTGTCAATGTCTGTAAACAGGAAATTTCAAGTTTTAGTGGTTTGTGACTGAGAACAATAATGAATAATAACAGCTGGGACATAAACCATCACCAGACAATTACGACGGATACAAATTCTGTAAACACTATAATAATGCAAAATATTAACACTGCGGGAATGAATTAAAATATTCGCATAGTTAATGTACAGCAGCACAATGGAGTTTGCGATGGTAATATATGGGAAATCGTTGCATACTCTCAAGGATATGAATGTATCAGTGCTATTGAAACTGCTTGAAAAAGAGTACGGTGGGGATCAGTTAAAGGACAGTTCTCCAATTCGAACATTGACCAACTCCTTACAGCAACAGGCCGGTTGAAAACAGAAGTTCGACGTTCGACAGTTCAGGCTATGGTTTTACTATCAGTACTACAATCATACTAGTAGTAGGAACAACACAGAGAAGAATCAGCTCTGGCTGTCTGTCAGAAACAGATAAACTAATTATTTTACATAATATAAATTGCTTCCCATATATTTTCTCGAATTGCATGAAAAAGAAATTAATTATAAATTTTTTCAAAATATTTTCGATATGTTCTGTCACAAAACGAATTTGTCATCAGTGAATTATTCTGATGAAAGGTCTTCTAGGGCACAAATTTTTATTTCATATAAGTTTTTATTTAAACGCAGTTAACAGTTCAGAATCGAAATTATGAATATAAATTTTTAGGAAAATAATTTTAAAATAAAATTATTTCTCACAAGCAAACCATAGATACATCGATAGATTTAATAACAAGTACATTTGAGTAAAGTATATTTCCAACATTCCTACTCAAACATTAATATTTAAATAAACTAATCATTTTAAATTCAATGAATTTGCAAATTTTACATGTTTGATTTTCGGTAGATTCTTTGTGAATATATCACTAACATTATGTTCTGAAGGACAGTAAATCAATTCATCCTCTTTAGATTTTACCACCTCTCTTATATAATGATATCTTATGCTAATGTGTTTAGTACGGTTGTGATAAATTGGATTAGTTGCTAGTTTCATTGCTCCTTGATTATCAACATTAAGAATAACACTCTCGTCATTCCCAAATCCTAGTTCTTGAAGTAATCTGCGCAGGTAAACCGTTTCTTTCGATGCGTACGATGTCGGTAATTGACTTCCACCACATTATTTAAGTAATGTGGAACTTTCCTTGGTCTTCCAGGCTTTCCAATCCGGATAATCTTTGGCCTTGTTTCACAGTTCCATTAGTAATATGCTCCTCCTCGAGCGAAATGTCATCACTTATGTCCTCTTCGCGATGTATTTCTTCATTAACAGCAGTGTCTACGTTTTCTTCAGCTACTGCAACTGGTTAGAAATCATCTTCTGGTTCAGAATTGATTCTTCCAAGGGCTTCAGTTTCACCTTTTTTTTCGTACGCTATCGTTTTCAGGGGTGAATGTAATAAAATTGTAATTAGATGTACAGTTATCTCCATCCCATTTATGATTATTGCATTTTTCATCAAACCGGACATCACGACATTCAATAATTACTTGTCTCTTCTCATCGTATAAACGATAAGCCTTAGACACTGGTGAATATCCCACTATTACGAAATTTGAAGCTTTAGCAGCAAATTTACCTCTCTGTTTGTTTTTGTCAAGGACAACAGCATATGAACCGAAGACTTTAAGATGACTTACATTTGTTTTACGACCAGTCCAAAGCTCATGTGGTGTTTTGTCTGTCACTGCCTTTGTAGGACATCGATTTCGCAAGTAAACTGCTGTGTGTACAGCTTCTGCCCACAATCTTATGCTCAATCCTGAATGTATTAGCATTCAGCGCGCCATTTCCACTAACGTTCGGTTCGCTCTCTCAGCGACACCGTTTTGCTGGGGGGTATAAGGTACGGTAAGTTGACGTTGGATGCCGTCCTTTTCGAGATAAGAAATGAAAGCCTTGTTCACATATTCTTCGCCATTGTCATTTTTTAGACACCTTATTTTATGATAAGTTTGACTCTCCACCATTGCCTTGAACAAATTAAATGTCTCAAATACCTCACTCTACCATTTCAGGAAATAAACGAATACCCTTCGGGAGATGTCGTCATTAAACGTTAAGAAATATCTAGAGCCGCCTACGGAATCAACATTCATGGGACCACACAAATCGTAATGAATGAGCTCCAACAACTCATTGGATCTTTTCTCGCTTTTACTGGGAAATGATCCCGCATGAATCTTTCCAGCCATATACGTTTTACAGATTTTCTGTACGGTATCCTTTTTCATACCAAAACCGCTGACCATATCCTTCGTATATAATTCATTCAAGCTTTGATAGTTAATTCTTTACTTGAAATTACAGAGTATCATTCTTCCTTTTCTTCATCGGCTTTACAAATAAAAAGTCCGTTTTTTCTTATGGCCTTAATTATCAGATCTCCAGTACCATCACAATCAGTGAGCATGTCTTGTGTTCCCTTCTGGATCTACATTTATTAGCGTAATGACCTTTCTTACGACATACGAAGCAGTTGCCCTTGAGGATCTTCTTTTTATCACTTTTTCCAGTTGCTGTGGCACCAAAAGCTTGCTGATTTTTTATACAGTCAATGTCATCTGATTGATTCCTGCGATCCCATTCCTCCAAAAGTTTAATTTTCAGCATCTCAAGTGAGGGGAACTGATCTCTTGTTTCCATAGCAATGACGAAATTTTCGTAAATCTTTTGAAGACTAGATACTCTGACTAGACTGGATACTCATATCAGCAAACTTGTCTATTATTTCCGAAAAAGTGTTCAAATGTTCCACCATAATTTTGCTTTCTTTCATGTATTTTCAACAATTTCTTGAACAAAAATACTTTTTGTAGTGGACTACTTGGCTTGTGTACGTTATTAAGCTTTAACCAAGCTTCCAGTGACGTCTTGCAGTTTTTTTTTCGAATTGCAGTAATTAAGTTGTGACGATTTAACACTTAAAGTAATCGTTGCCAGAGCCTTCTCCTCAACAGATTCCCATTCCAACTTCTGCGTAGGAGTTGCATCTATCGCTTTAACTATATCCCCGTGCACGTATTTCCAATATCCGGAATGTATGTATAAGAATAGTTTTCATCTGAACGTTCCATGATTCATATTTTCCTCCTTCCAGTTTCTGGATTTCATATAAGGAAGAAGCCCTCTTTTTTGTCATCAACAAAATATCTATAAATTTGGAACTAGTAAATTCCTCAGAAATCCCTGTATGGATTCTGGGCCCATAACCTGATGGAAGGTCTTCTAGTGCACAAATTTATTTTTCATATAGGTTTTATTTTAGCGCAGTTAAGAGTTTAGAATCGAAATTATGAATAACAATTTTTAGAAAAATAATTTTAAATTAAAATTATTTCTCACAAGCAAATCATAGATACATACATCGATAGAATTAATAACAAATATATTTGATTAGAGTATACACTACCGGCCAAAAGTTTCGAAGCACCCTTGAAATTTCCACAAATGTATTTCCAACATTATTCTGCCATTTGAAGTGCTGTAAATAGTTTAAAAAAGCTAAGTAAACATTTTCTTCTTCCTAAATTATTTCGCGTAAGAAAAACCGTAAATTGTTTAAATGTCAACCGAAAACCACCTCCAGATACTGCGGTCCCGATGTTGTTGTTGTCAGATATACTGTTATTTTGTTGTTGTAGCTTCCTTCCTTCATATTTTTTAGTATAGAAAAAATTTTACAGCAGTTTTCAAGGATTCTTTTCATAATGCACAACGCCATGTCTCTTATACTATCTCTCTCTACCACTTTTCCTCTATCTTACTCTCTCTTTGTTGTCCTCTTTTGAACTTTAATTTATGTCAATAGAAATTGCATAATTTTAGGCGCCTTTAAAAATGTCCAAGGCGACTTTTCTATTAAATGATGCTCTTTATACTAACTGAAGAGTAAGTTATTTTAGTCGACAGATGATGTGTTTCTTAATTGATCTCCTCGAATAAGCATCAAAACAACAACGTTGTGCTTCGGTCGGTTAGTCTTTCGTTAGTCAGTCTCACATCACTGTCAATCAGCCATTCAATCAGTCAGTCAGTCAATCAGTCACGCAGTCCCAAATGCATGTTCCGCGCTGTCCACTAATTGTCAGGCTTGATCTACTTTTTTCATTGCTGGAAGTTTATGTCACCTTTCATAGTTACCTAACTTATTTAATGGCCTTCACACTTAGTTATCATAATTAATAAATAAAACATACCCTAAGAAATGCAATCAAAATAATTAAAAAGACTGAAGCGGAACAACGGAATTATATACATACATATGTATATATATATTGTATGTTTATATAGAATCAAATAAAGCGGGCCATCGGCTGGTTTCTTTTTGAAAATTTAATTTTTTACAATTCAATTTAAAATTTTTAATTTTTACAATTCAATTTAAAATACTAAGAATTTATTTAAAAGACAAGAAATATTAAAAAGAAGCTAGCAGATGGCCCACCATTTAGAAGAATGAAAACTTCAATAAATTAAAAATAATAGCTTAATTATTGGTATAGACATAAATTGAAAAGAATCAAAATCTATTGAAATATGTTCATAAAATGAATAACCTTAAGATGTGGGGTCTAACGGAACCGTAGAGTAGAATTTCGATAGAGGCGTTTATAGAATGTGAATGTGGTTCATTTAATTTTTGCTTTGATATAGAAAAATCCTTTAAAAATTGGCTACGAGGTACTTTATTTGTACTCTTTATTCAATTACTTGGTTTTATTGTAGTTAATGTCGAATCAGGCAAAATGTAGCAAAAATAATCATGGTCATGATTATGATCAATCATATTTTCCCCTTCCAGAAGAATCTTGTTTTGACACCGAAATCGAACTGGTTCCCAAACATGAAGTTCGATGGGGTTCAATTACTTTGTGTACCGATTTATAAGGTACCCAAAATAATTGTCGACTGTTGCGATGTCATCGAGGAGAAATCGTCAATGCGGATATCCAAATAACAAATGCATTTTCAGGAAAATATAGAAGGAAGGACGAAACATTTTTTTGAATTGTAAATAAAAAGCAAAACGCAAAAATGACCGGAATTCTCCTTGCTCTGCTTCCGGAGCCACAATTTCACCCTTTCAACATGTTAATTTTAACTTAAAAAAGATTATTGGAACTTGGAAATGATTGTAAAAGAGGAAGCTGGCAAAAATTTAGAACAGTTTTATTAGAACACAGATCATTAAATAAAGCAAAGGAACATTTTTAACAATTTGGAAGTAAATAACTGATGAAAGCCTGGTAGAAAATCCGTAAAATCCTCCGTTTTATAGAATATCTCTTTTATACTTTCAACCCTTTACATGTACACTAGGGTGGACCTTATTTTTCGAGCATAACATTTTTACCACGCCGCCCTCTAAACTTGTACAATTTCATAAAAAAGTAATTTGTACAAAATTTCAGATCGATATTATATATAGTAATTTGTACAAAATTTCAGATCGATTTGACGTCGGGAAAATTAATGCCAAAGTTAAAATTTGGAATAAAAATTCCGAACAAAATTTTTGGTCGCACTTTGCTTTTAAATACGGTATTCAGTATAAATATTTTTCCGACCATAAAATTCTCTAATCAATTCTAGAGAGAATGCTTCAAACCGTTGGGATCTATGTTTTGTAGTTTCAGAGAAAAATAAAAATTACGAAGCATACTTTCCTTTCAAACACCAATTTTTTGGCTACTTGTGTATTATTACTGGTACAAAAATATGGAAAAAGGAAGGAGTATTACGTTATTTCCACATTTCTCGGAAACTACAAAACATAGAACCTTCCGGATTGAAGCATTCTCTCTAGAATTGATTATGGTCGGACAAAAATTTATACATAATACCGTATTTTAACGAAAAAATTGCGACCAACAATTTTTTTTTTGGAATTTTTATTCCAAATTTTAACTTTGGCATTAATTTTCTCAAAAACTGTTTGACGTTAAGAGGCCGATATTTGGCTTTCAAACCCAATAGGCGAAAGTGATCCAGATATCGCCGTTATTTTTTAATATTTTTTCCCCCGGTTTTTAGTCGAGTTTTTAGAAAATGGCCCCTCCCGCCTAAAGCGCGGGAAATGCCCCCACCTCCCATACGATTTTTTTTTTGTCCCGACCCAACCTACATGCCCTATCCTTTTGTCTCCTCTTATGCGAGGACATCCTGTACAACTAAAAAAAAACGAAACTCACAATAAGATGCATAAAATTTAATATCTATAATTTAAAAAATGCAGGTATTAGTTAATTATTATGCTGAAAAAACTATACTGTATCACTAATATTATGAATATTCTTGAATATGAAGAACATTTAACAATTATTAAAAATGTTTGCTTCATTCCTTTTCGTTGATACAAATTTCGCATTTTTTGCAAGTTTCATATGAATGTGCCACGTCTTTCTGTTATCCGATCAACTTCATATTTTACAGAAATAATTTTTTTATCCAATGGAACAAATTTTCGCCCAGAATAGCTGAGGTCCACCCTAATGTACACGAATATGAGTCATGAATAATTTTTTAAGTGTGCCAACGAGCAACTTTAGAGCTTGTTTTTAATCACGCATCGTGATGAGAAGTGTGACATCGACGATGTAACCGTGAAGGCGTGGATTGTAACGCGAAAAATTAGTAAAGATTGAATTAAAGCATTTTTCGTGCTCTTATTGCTATTATTGTTGCTGTTTTTATTAAATTCTTCCGACTGGTGAACAAATGAAAAATCCAATCGACGTTTTTAGTCAAGTCCAAGTTTAAGAGTTCGTTCAGGAATCAAAACAGTTCTTGTTGTCAAAGCGTCAAGTTCACACTAAACTCTGTAATTTTTATTATTTTCTTGTTGTCATTTAAAAGAATCCTTTTTCAGCTCGATTCAGTTGAATGAAAAGCTATTCTACAAACGACAATTAAAATATATAAAACTGAAAACATAAATATTACAAAAATAATTATAAAAGACATAAAATAAAAATAGAATAATTAAAATATAATAGAAAATGTCTCCTTTTTTCTATTTTAATTTAAAATTAAATAAATATAGATTCGATAATCAAATAAATAAATTAAAATAATTGAATAAAAATTGATAAATAAATCAAAAGTATGATTGATATTAACATAAAAAGAAATATTTTTAAAATCATTTAATAGTGATTTAAAATGAAAATAAATAAAACAATAAAAAGTTTATATTATGTGGTTAATAAATAGTTTCACATTAATAAATGGAAATACATAATAAATAAAATAGAATTAAATTCCATACAGAAAAAAATAAAAATTAACAACATTTTGTTGTTAGTTTTTATCTTTAAGTAAATTTAATATTTTTACTATAAATAAAGTCAAAATAGTTTAAATAAAGTTTATTTAAAATAACGTTAACGAAAGAAACGTTAACTAACAGATAATAACAATTTTAATTTAATTCTAATTCAAATTTTAATTTTGTTTCAATACATTTTCTATATTTGATGAAGGAATCTGTCATCAGTGAATTATTCTGTGTTTTGAAGTGCTGTTAATAATTTAAAAAAACGTAAGTAACATTTTCTTCTTCTTTAATTTTTTCGAGGGAAAAACAAAATCATTAAAGAAATAATATTTAATTTTCCCCAGAAAATTAATTAAATGCCAATCGAAAACCACATCCATTTTCAGGTTCACTCAGATAAACGCGTAGATACTGCGGTCCTACTATTGTTGTTGTCATATTTATTGTTATTTTGTTATGGTTTCATTTTATTGCATTTACTTTCATACTTATAAGCACAATAATCATGGCTCTTAACGTACAACGAATTATTTATGTTAACAGATTGAGATCCAACTTGCACATACATATATTCGTAATAATCTAGTTATTACTTAAAAAAAATAACAATAAAAATCATTACTATATAGAATTATGGGAAGAAGAACAAAGAATAGAGTAATGGAGAGTTGAAAGCAAGTAAAGTGAAGAGTTAGAATGAAGAAGAAAGGGCGGTGTGGAGCGGTGCTGAGCAAAAGACTCAAGAGCCTTTTCTAAAATCGTTTGCCTCATTTGCAGTTGGTTTGTTGGCAATAGAGACGGCTACTTTCCATACTGATGGAAAGGTGGAGGATGTAAAGTAGTGATTCAAAATACGAGTATCAGAGACTCACTATATAAGGAGCCATAACTTTTAGAAATTTTTGCATAAATATCGCCTTCATCGAGGATTCCTTCGCACAAATTCTTAGGTTTTCTAAGGTTCCTCCAAAGGATCTTAGAAGGCAAGAAATTCTTAAATTTGTTAACTGAAGTATTTAAATTTAGATTGCCTAGTTATCAAATTAGCCGCATTTCTACTCGTCTATAGTTTTCCCACCTACTATACATGGACCAGGGTCTTTTTTGCAAATGCTGTGTAATTTCTGCCGCTTATTAATGGGTTCCTGTACACGAAATGAGTACTAAGGACAGGATATGTTTTTGGTAGTAAGAGGTTTGACAGGTACTTACTTAAGGAATAGAGAAATGATGTTTCTCATAAGGAAGTGAAGCTTATCGTATACAGTAGTAACAAACCAGGGTTGCGTCCACATAACGGAGATAAGATCATAAGAGAGTTCAGTATATTTAATGGAATTAATAAGAAATAAGGAATAAGAAAAGTCTTTCAAATAACTGTAAGTGATATATTGATCTTTAAAGTGCAAAATATAATACTTAATAAATCATCGTCAGACAAAAAAAAAAATTTGGTCGAACAACAACATTGCAGACTTATCAGAAACAATGCAGTAGTCTAGCAGACTATGAGTAGGTTTGTTCGAGAACCTCGTTGGCTCAGTGCAGTTAACTACAGATAAACCTAGGTTTGAGGCGTTGTCATAGATGCACCTTGATAAGCTATCATCACACAACAAATTTACATTTAAAGCACTACATAGTACGATATAAAAGAATTGAAAATTGACAAATCGGTCATAAAATTGAGCAATTTGTTATACAAATTTGGAAAATTTGATAATCGAAATTCGCTCTTTGATTTTATTTTTTGAAAAGTTATGCACACGGAATATACTCTTCAGTGGAGGGGGACTGCAACCCGCAGTAAAAGAAATTTTATTGTACGCTGTCGTTAAGTTTTCTTCACTACTCTCAGAAATTCCGTGTATCACAGTATAGCATCCTTAGCGACTTTCTACTGGTTGCGATAGGCTGCCAGCTTCAACTTTCTCAATTCGAAGTACATCGCAAACACTATTTCTAATTTCAGCGATATTTTGTACACAGTTTAGCTCTACAATATTCAAGTCAAATCAAGAAAGCCGCGCAAATATGTTGATAAAAAAAAATCAGTTTATCTTGGAAAACTTTACATTTGAGCCAACGTCAACGTCTACTCTGTAAGACATATTGACATATTTGTTGTTGAGCATATGTTGTTGTTGTGCAGCTATTTTTGTTTGCTTCATATTTTGTAGTATACCAAACATTTTACGGTAATGTTCAAGGATTCTGTTCATAACGTACAACACCCATTCTCCCTCATATTATAATTTCTTTCTCACTGTATCTCTCTTTGTCTCACTCGGTCTCTTATGAACTTTAATTTTTGCCGACATTCTTCGAATAGTCAAGAAATTGCATAGTTTTAGGCTCCTTCAAAAATATCAACGAGTTACAAAGAACTGATATAGAATTAAATGAAGCGGGCCATGGCAGGTTTCTTTCTGAAAATCCTCTTTGTAGAATTAAATTTGCATTTAAAAATGCTTCTGTTTGTAGAAGCATAAAAGCAGGCGTGGCAGTTATATAAAAATATATCCGTACATTCTTGATCAGCTTCACCCCCTGGGAGTTGGTTTAGCCCTGTCCGTCCGTCTGTAGAAATCACGATTACAAGAGCACGAATAGAAATATCTTCATCAAATTTGAATTGAATATTGTCTATTATCAGAAACTCATTGCTATTGTCTGTTCTCACAGGCTATTTGGGATTGAAAATGGGAAAATTTAGACCATTGCCACGCCTAATTTTTAAGTAAACGGGTGTAGGGTATATCAACTTTGGTCAGGCCTGAGTTAACATTCTTTCTGGTTCTTATTTTTGTTAAGTTATTTTTCAATATTTTATTGTATGAAGGAAATATTTAGTATATATTATAATAGAATTCATTTATAGCGACCTTATCTATTTACAACTACAATCTTTCTGTTATAACAACCTACTGTTTGTTTATGGCGGAATTGCTGATGAATGAATCAATTCATCATTCATCGTTAATGAATGAGTTTTCGATGAATGCATTGCACAAATAATTGGTTACCAAAACAAAATCAATCACAGGGCAAAATGAAGAAAATATCGCTTAACACGACTAAGCCTCAATGAATGTTTCCACAAGCACAAAACTTGCGATGCAATCAAGATAATCATTCAAGTATTTAAGAAAATTTAGAGCAACAAAATAAACAACAAAAAACATTAGAAAATAAACCGAAGCCGAACAACCAAACGGTTACAAATAATAATCGTTACTTTCGATGGAGAAAATATATAGATAAGTATTATCTATGAATCAATAAAGATTATCATCTGAAAATGAAAATACGAATAAATTTAATTCTATGTATGTTTCAAGTTGAAATGTTTCACGAGATAAGTAATAAAAATTGTAAATAAAATGTTAATAACATAAGTCAATCTAAATTAAGTAAAATTAAATCTTATGTTAAATTTATTCTAATTATTTAATAGCTTGTACATTGATTTAAAGTTAAGTATTTTAAAAATATATTATTAAACTATAGTTAATCGATTCATTTAGTTGGCCTCTCAAAGGTCAACTTTTTTCCCCTCATCTAAAATTAAATTGCTATTTAATAACAAATAGAATGATTTTAAAAACCGTCTGATTTTTCGATTGGTCCTCAGCATGTCGGGAACTCACATTTGGCTGCCCCTGCTTTTAGTCCTCACGTTTGTATTTTTGACCGCATCGGAGATTCGAAGAGCAACCGACTCCTCCGTGTTCATCTTGGATGACGCAATGTCCGCAATGATGGAAGTGTCATTGGAAGATCCCATCTGTCGAATGTATACGAACAGGTAAGTCACCAGTTACAACTGTCGATCAACTGTGATCTCATGGCTCTCAGGCCTTTAGAAACGCCGGGTTGAGTTATCCCCAATGATTCTGCAAGCTGTTCTTGCATTTGACTCTGATCTTCTACGAGTAATGCCTATAATTCGTTGTCAACGAATTTTCTGTGGCTCTCCAGAGCGAAACTTGTCTTCAACGCTGAAATCCCAATCTATGAAATGTCGAGAACAGTCCCAAAAGGATTTATCAGTTGGACTAGTGTCACCATAAACTTCGATAAGCATTCGACGGGCTTCAGCCACACTTTTCTTCCAATTAAAGTAGAAAATCAAAACCTCCTGCAAATTCTGCTAACACAAAATGCGATATTCCAAACATAGTAAAAGCCAAGGCTTTCGTATGAAACTCAACCGATATAAACTGCCTATTGTTAGCAGTTCTCTAAACTGTTAACATCAGCTGTTTATGATCCATTTACAATAGCTGGCGCAATCTTTAGGGAAACGGATCGGAAGGGAAATTTATAAAACCAATAATTTATTTAATTTGTTTTAAAGAAATGAAATGAACTTAAATATTAAACAAATTATTTGTCATTAATGACAGGGGCGGCATTCAACGCATGCTGCTGCAGGCCGATCCACGGCGTATTCATCTGGTACCGCGTGACTCTTTCATAGAGCTGGAAAGGGCCTGCCGGATTAGCTGGGATAATATCAAGGCCTGGTTCACGATCTTCCCAGGTACCAAGTGGTGTGGTGCAGGTAAGTTCATTGGTTAATGGGCGTGACTGCGTATATGTGTATAGTAAAAGCTGAATTTTTCACAGGCAACAATGCCGCAAACTACAACGATTTGGGTTGGTTTGAGAAGGAGGATCGCTGCTGCCGCGAACACGATCACTGCCCGAAAGTGTTGAATGTGGGTGAATGTAGGCCAGGGACTGTAGGCCAGGTCTGTAACAAGGAAGTACCCTTTGCCTACACAATATCGCATTGTGACTGCGATGCACAGTTCCGTCATTGCTTGAAGTCCTTGAATACGGGTGAGTGATCGATGACGATGAATAAAAATCGAAAATTTTTATTATTATTAATGCTATTATTATTAATATTATTAATGCTTTTATCATTTTTATGATTCACTGTTTTCCACAGCGACGGCCAAGACGATAGACTTCTTGTTCCACTTAGCCGTGAGGAATTGCTTGCAGGAACCTAGCCCATGTGTGGCTAATCAAAAGCCCACTGAGTGTGCCATCGAAATCAAGCGAAAACCGTTTTGGCGTGCAGACGCCCAGCCTCTCTTCCCCCCGCAGAAGCAACTGTCACCATGGCACTACGCTATCCGCCAAAACGGTTACCCTTATCAAAACTCAGCATCGGAGGATAATTTTTGGATGGATTGAGAGGGGTTAAGAGGAGGGTGGGAGCGGACTTAAAGTTGTATTCATGTATATGATATGTATATTTATGGTGTTACATTTGAATTTGTATTTGTGGTTCCTATTTTAAATACTATTTCAGTTTACTCCATTTAATTTTTCTTTTATTTGCTGCCATGTCTCTTTAAAATTTAAAGACTAGAATGCTCTTGGTTAAGATATTCAGATTAACTGTTAATAAAGAGTTACAAGTACTTTACAATCGAAACATAAATACATGTTATTATTTATTTTACGATTGCCGTTTTTATATTTTTCGTTGCTTTGTTTTATTCACCCATATTTTTTTATTTTCACTTTATAATAATTTTAAGCTATGGTTTGTATGTGTTTTTGTGCGTTATATGTACAACCAGTGTTATAATAAAAAAATCAACATAAACCTTCAATAGACAATTACGACAGATACGAATTCTTTAAACACTAAAATAATGTAAAATTTTAACACTACAGCGGCACAATGGAGTTTGTGATGGTAATATATGGGAAATCGTTGCATACTGTCAAGGATGTGAATGTATAAGTGTTTCAACAAACTGCTTGAAAAAGAGTAAGATGGGGATCAGTGAAGGCCGCTGAAAACAGAAGCTCAAGAATATTCAAGTTTCTAACAATCAAAACTATTATTTTAATATTTTAGTTCGACAGAGTTACGGAGATGTGTTGTTTAAACACAATGAAATTTACAATAACCGAAGTTCTGTGGTGCCAGCAATTTAACATAATCAAACGCTGTCCAGAAAAAATGCAATAGAAACTGATTTAGTACTATTATCACAGTAACTAAAATTCCCAAAAGATCGGCAATAAATAAAACACCCATTTTCACCGTCTCCTTCACCCACATAAATATTTTGTGTATTATATCTGCCATTTGAAGTACTGTAAATAATTTAAAAAAGGTAAACATTTTCTTCTTCCAGAATTATTTCCCCTAAGATAAAACGTAAATTGTATAAATGTCAACCGAAAACCACCTCCATTTTCAAGGTCACTCAGATGAACTTCGGTCCCGTTGTTGTTGTTGTCAGACTTATTGTTATTTTGTTGTTGTGAAGCTGTTGTTGCTTGCTTCCTTCATATTTTTTAGCATAGCAAAAATTTTACAGCAGTTTTCAAGGATTCTTTTCATAATGTACAACGCCGTCTCTCTCTTACTATCTCTCTCTCTTGGCCAATTGTGAACTTCAATTTATGTCGACTTCCTCGACTAGTCAAGAAATTGCATTCCTTTAGACGCATTTAAAAATGTCAAAAGTGACTTTTATATTAAACTAGCGGACCCGGCGAACTTCGCCTCGCCCCAATTTTAAGCCTTCAGACAAACTTTAGACTAATAATACAACACAAATATTTAAATTTTCAATGTAATTTATTTGAATGGAATCAGTAAAGAGCGATTTGATGAACAATGTTTTTCGATTTGTTTTCCGGCGCAAAAACAAATAACGAAGACGGTTTCCCAACACGCGAACATGCAACATACAGCTGACCGTGCGAAAAACAGGGAAATTCGAGATTTATTGATTGTCATCGCAAATGCCAATCGAACGGGGAACTGAATCCGCTTGAATTGGAATGGAAGGTCAGTTGGAATAATGGGAATTCGTGGGAAAAAGACTTCCTCTCCTTTGAATTTGCCCTTGATGATTGTCGCCTAAATCACATTGTTCATTAGCTTTTTGACGGACAACCGCGTACCGTTGCACAATTTTGGAGGATTGAGATTCCGCAACATGATTATGATCGATCCCACCTTCAGCTGTAAATTATGCGGCAGAGTTCCTGGTACATCAAGCGAGTTCAAAAATTCCATCGGGTAGTTGGTCGCTTCATTTTCGTCGGTCACGCAGTTAACAGATTTGTACGTATGCAGTTGTCCTGCGATTTGACTTTGAATAAAATTTCGATAAACTCGATTTTCGATTTTTCCAATTTTCCGACTTTTCCGGAGGGATTTTCCAAAATTCTTCTGTAAAAACCTTCTCCTCGAAAATACGAACAACCGACAAAAAGTTTTACAGAAATCGGCCCAGCCGTTCTCATTTTATGAATTACTATACATTTTTTACACCATTTTTATATATATAGATGATACTCTTTATACTAACTGAAGACTAAGTTATATTAATCGACAGATGATGTGTTTCTTAATTGTTCTCCTCGAATAAGCATCAAAACAACGTTTTCGACAAACATTTGACATTTCTGAAATGTCACATGACATTAATCACATGACATCACTTCGGTTAGTCTTACGTTAGTCAGTCTCACATCACTGTCAATCAGTAAGTCAGTCAGTCAATCAGTCACGCAGTCCCAATTGCATGTTCCGCGCTGTCCACTAATTGTCACACTTGATCTACGTTTCGTTTGCTGGAATTTATGTCACCTTTCATAGTTAGCCAACTTATTTAAGGGCCTTCACCCTTAGTTTTCATAATTAAGAAATAAAACACCCCAAGGAACAACAAAATTATATATACAGGGTGTAACGCATAAGGTACGCCAAAAAGCTACGACGGGTAGGTTGGGTCGAGACAAGAAAAAAATCGTAAGGTAGGGGGAGGTGCATTTTTCCCCCGTTTAAAAACCCGACTTAACATAGGACAAAAAAATATTAAAAATAACGGTTAGATCTAGATAACTTTTGCTCCCTGATTTTCAAAGCCAAATATCTGCTTCTTCATATCCTTTTTAAATTACGTTCCTACGTTAAATAGATTTGAGAAGATTAATGGTGAAGTTAAAATTTGTTATTTATAATTTAACTAGCGAACCCCCTGCACACTTCGTAGTGGAAAAAAGAAAATAAAGAAATCAATTCGAATTCATTTAAATCAGTGATAAAATGCTTTAATGTAATGCTCTGTGGTGAACAACATGTGTTGTTTTTCCATTTTCGGTGTAAATATACAAAACCGATGGTTTGCCAACGCGTGAACAAGCTACATACAACTGTCCATATGAGAAAACTGGATACTCTAAATTCACTCCACAAATTCCTAAGGATTGGCCTTGCAATATTAATGGTAATCGCAAACGCAAGGCGAGCAGGAAACTAAAGTCGATTAAATTCAAATGGCATATCAGACGGAATCATTGGGATGCGTGGAATGAATACATCTTCGCCTTTAAATTTTCCAGTTAAAGTAGTAACTTCAATTACATAAGCCATCAACCTTTTAATAGCAAGTCTTGTACCATTACACAATAATAGAAGAATAATAATAGTGGCTCCAATTTTCAATTGGAGATTATGCGGAGGCAATCCTGGTAAGTCCAAGGAATTCAAAAATTCTGTTGGATAATTCACAATAATTCATTGGTAACAGTATCCACAGACTTGTACGACACCAATTCGCCAGAAATCTTTGAATGTATAGCCATGTTTAATTCAGTAACATCTTTGTTCTTTGCCGCTAAAATCGCTCTGTCACTCAACCATGCATGGCATGTATATTGTTGTGCTATGTTAGTGAAAACACATTCAATCAATTCCTCTTTTGACTGTACGAAAAGGCAAAAATCATTTGGCAATGTTATCAATCCAGTGTCATCAACAGGCATTGCACCATTCCCAATTTTCAGCAATTGCTTAGAGAACTTATCAGCAGATGCATCATTCTGCAACTGAACATGAACGTTGGTAGTGAGTTTTAATGTTTTAACAAATCTCCATAAATATGAAGACTTTAAGCAAGCGTTAATTTCATCGGCAGCTGTCGATCTAGGAATGACGGGCAATGTTTGCCTAAAATCTCCTGACAATAAAATCAACGCATCACCAAACAACTCTGAATTATCTCGGAGATCTTTCATTGTAATTGAAATTTTATTTATTCGCGAAATTCAAAAATTGAGACACATATGTTAGTTGAATAATGCAATTATTAAGAATATAAATAGATTAGCTGATCATGAAATGTCAGTCAAAGCATGCACTCAAAAGCTAGCGACTTTGGAGAAAAAATACGTTACAGTATTACATGTATGTATATATTAGCTGTTTGATTTAATGTTTGAAATATCCGTTAAGTTAACATAGTATAAGAAAGCTCATTGCAGTGCATAATAAATTAAATTAATGGTTTCACTAACTCATGAACCAATACACATACAGAGACCGTTTATACATAAAAACCTTGGTATTGACGTCACCTTTCATATGAACTTTGCAGAAACCAAATCGGTTCACGCATTCCAGAGAACATCAATTACTAACACAACTTGCAACTTATTTTTATATATATAGATAGGAGGTAGGAAAAAATCTTCAATGAAAAACCTTTCAATTAACGGTGTCGTTATTAATAATGACGAAGAAAAATTGCAAAAACTGCAGGTTCACTTTTCGACTATTTATAAGGGATGTCATCCAAATAGATACATTTCTTATATTGAGAATTCATTATCTAGCTTTTTCGCCCAAATTTCACCAAACATCTACATTTTTAGTAATAATTTATCAGCCCTTAATGAACGCCATCTCCCAAAGTTGACCTTTTTAGACGAAGTTATTACTTATGCTAATAATCTGAATAATAAAAAATCTTGAAAATTTTAATGTAATCAATTTAATATTTTCCAATACTGTTCATGTTGTTATAAAAATTTATATTTCAAGAAATTTTCTTTTGTCAAAATTTGTATAACAACGTTTCACTTCAAAATAAAACTTTGTATTATAGAAGTGATATATATTGTGTTATCGTGTGTCGATATTCTTATTCTGAGGCCAAATATTTTCAATAAAAATCCTCTGGATTGGTCAAAATTTCAAATTTCATACTTAAGAAGTTTTCCATGAAAGCTTTTGAATATATTTCGATAATTTTTAATAATTGCTTGAGCAATTCATATTTTCCTGACTCTTGGAAAATCTCTAAAATTATTCCTATTCCAGAAAAGACTAACAACTTTTAGATAAATAACCTGACATAAAACGGAAAAAATGGACAACGGTTTAGTCTCTTCTTATATTCCAAATTTAGAGTTTGGTTTTAAAAAAGGCCACTCGACAGTTGACGCTTTACTAAAATTCCAAAATAATATAGTGTCTAACTTGCGCAATCGTCGATGCACAGTTGCAATTTCCTTAGACATTGAAAAAGCATTGGACAGGCATTTCATAATGGAATACTTTTTAAAATGGTTCAAATAGGCTTCAATTCCTCAATTATTAAATTATTTAAAAGCTTTTCTAACAATAGAAAATTTTATGTTAATTATAATGGTAATCTGTCAAATTTTGGCAAAGTAAATTGTGGTGTACGTCAAGGTTCCATTTTAGCACCTCATCTTTACAATATTTTCATGTTGGGCTAAACATTTTGGGCTAAATTAAATTCTTTTGTGTGCTGACGACTCTCACCTCTATTCTCATCATGAGTCCCCTATATTGGCCTTAAACCAAACTGTTCAACATCTGGCAATAGTTTAACATTTCTACGAAGACTGGAGAATCAAAATTAATACATCAAAAAGTGAAGCCATTTGCATCAGAAATGCTTCCGGAACATGTAAATGATGTATTGTTCCGGAAAGCAAAACTTTACGATACTCGTTAAATGGCTCTGAAATCCCATTTAAAAATACTATAAAATATCTCGGAATTAACTTTTACAATCTTTTGAAATTTAATAAACACGCGAGAATTGTATTAAAAAAAGCTTATCGAATTTTAGGTGCCTTTTCAAATATTTTATGCAACAGAAATTTACCACGGAAAACCAAACTTTTACTTTACAAAACCTCCCATAAGTCCTGTAATCATATATGGCTTTCCTATTTGGTTTAACGTTTCTCCTACGATGTTTAGAGAATTTGAAATTTTGGAATGCAAGGTTTTAAGACACTGTATTGCGAAGTATTTCGAATCACCTACAAAACGCTACTCAAACCGTTTCGTTTATTCGGAGGTTAAGGTAATTCCAATGGGTCTTTACGTTTCTGACATCTTAAATGGATTTGTCAATAGAATCGCTTAAGTTTTTGCTTGTCTTTTTCCTTTTTCTTTTCTTACTCGTAACTTAGATTTAAATTAGTATTAAGTATATATTTTAGTTTAGGTGATGCACTCTCGAATTATTTAAGCTCCGAAAGCAAGAGCTATTTTTTATAATCAAGTTATTCTTAACAGCAATTTATCTTTTTATCATTAAGTGAGATAATGTTTTGTTACATGTTTTTCAGACACTACATTATACCTTTATTTGTCTTTACCTTTGTTTAAAATTTGTTAATTGAATTAATAATATTATAACGTTATACAAAAATAGGCTCAATAAAACTTCGAACCTCAAACTCTTTATACTAACTGAAGACTAAGTTACTCGTATATTAATCGACAGATGATGTGTTTCTTATTTGATCTTTCGTTTATGAATTTTCGAGTTTAACTCCTTTTTTTAAATTCTTCCTTAATTTAATAAATTCAATTTATATGTGCATCACGGCGGTTAGTCTTACGTTATTCAGTCTCACATCACTGTCAATCAGTCAGTCATTCAATCAGTCAGTAAGTCAATCAGTCACGCAGTCCCAATTGCATGTTCCGCGCTGTCTACTAATTGTCACGCTTGATCTACTTTTTTGTTTGCTGGAAGTTTATTTCACCTTTCATAGTTAGCCAACTTATTATAGAATGGCCTTCACACTTACTTATCATAATTAATAAATAAAATACACCCTAAGAAATGCAATCAAAATAATTAAAAAGAATTAATCGGAACAGAATTATATATGTATTTACTATACATATATTTATATAGAATCAAATGAAGCGGGCCATCGGCTGGTTTCTTTTTTAAAAATTTAATTTTTTAAAATTCAATATAAAATTTAAAATTTTTGCAATGAAATTTAAAATACTAACAATTTCATTTATTTAAACGACAAGAAATATTAAATAGAAGCCAGCTGATGGCCCTCCATTTAGAAGAATGAAATTTTCAATAAATTAAGAAAAATTACTTAATTATTGGTACAGACATAAATTGAAAAGAATAAAAATATATAGAAATATGTACATAAAATGAATATAGCCTTAACCTTAAGGTGAAGGGTCTAACAGAACCGTAGAATAGCATTTCGGAAGAGGCGTTTAAAGAATGTGAACAAAATTAAGGAGTTATTCCCGGAAGTGGCGCATATGTAAAAGAAATGAATGCATTATTTCCAATAATAGCATCAGAATTTGAAACTTAAATAAAATAAAAACTTTAGAAGTGAGTAATGAAGTGTTAATTATTTCTTAAAGAACATTAATTGTCACATAGTAACGGAACAAAATTACAAATAATATATTTATATATTGTAATATAATATATTGTAATATATTTACTATTATGAACCTCTTGATGGCCATCATGGTGAGACACTTTTTTAAAATATACACTCGTTGCTCCGCTTATCTTCTTCGAATCTAGCTTCGAAACGGATAGTGTAAAAAATGTTTAAATTAATTAAATAGTTACGTTGAAAAATATAACAAAACAACAAAGATTTGTCAACACTTCGAGTTTGTGAATTCGAAAATCGATTGTTTTGACCCAAATCAAGGTATATTAAACAGAAAATAAAACCGAATGCTTGGTTAATTTAATTTTTGCTTTCGCATAAGGAATCCTTTAAAAATTGGCTACGAGGTACTTTAATTGTGTTCTTTATTCAATTACTTGGTTTTAGTTAATTTAGATATCAGGAAAAATGTACCAAAAATAAACATGTTCATGATTATGATCAATCATATTATTTTCCCCTTCATATGATTTAGAAGGGGACATTTTTTAGAATTACAAATAAAAAGCAAAACGCAAAAATGACCGGAATTCTCCTTGCTCTGCTTCCGGAGCCACTATTTTCACCCTTTCAACATGTTAATTTTAACTTAAAAAAGATTATTGGAACTTGGAAATGATTGTAAAAGAGGAAGCTGGCAAAAATGTAGAACAGTTTCATTAGAACACAGATCATTAAATAAAGCAAAGGAACATTTTTAACAATTTGGGAGTAAATAACTGATGAAAGCCAAGTATAATATCCGTAAAATCCGTAAATTTATAGACAATCTCTGTTATAGTTTCAACCCTTTACATGTACACGAATTTGAGTCATGAATAATTTTTTAGCAACTTTAGAGCTTGTTTTAAGCACGCATCGTAA
This sequence comes from Myopa testacea, assembly GCA_949629155.1. Lineage (NCBI taxonomy): Eukaryota > Metazoa > Arthropoda > Insecta > Diptera > Conopidae > Myopa > Myopa testacea. Next base: position 29,741,584 of record OX451345.1, on the reverse strand, counting down.
TGAGACGTGTGACATCGGCCGAACTAACCGTGAAGCCGAGGATTGTAACGCGAAAAATTAGTAAAGATTGAATTAAAGCATTTTTCGTGCTCTTATTGCTATTATTGATGCTGTTTTTATTCACTTCCTCCGATTTGTGAACAAATCAAAAATCCAATCGACGTTTTTTAGTCAAGTCCAAGTTTAAGAGTTCGTTCAGGAATTAAAACAGTTCTTGTTGTCAAAGCGTCCAGTTCACACTAAACTCTGTAATTTGTAGTATTTTCTTGTTGTCATTTAAAAGAATCCTTTTTGAGCTCGATTCAGTTGAATAAAAAAAGCTATTCTATGAACGACAATTAAAATAAATAGAACTGAAAAGATAAAAATTACAAAAATAATTAAAAACCACGAAATAAAAATAGAAAAATTTAAATAGAAAATCTTCTACTTTTTTCTATTCTAATTTAAAACTAAATTAATATAGATTCGATAACAAAATAAATAAATTAAAATAACTGAATAAAAATTGATAAAAAATTAAAAGTATGATTGACATTAACACAAAAAGAAATGTTTTTAAAATCATTTAATAGTGATTGAAAATTAAAATTTATAAAACAATAAAAAATTTATTGAAAATAAATTTTCATATTTATTATTACATATTATAAATGGAATTAAATAATAAATGAAATATAATTAAACTCCTTACAGAAAAAATAAGAATCATTAACCTTTGTTGTTAGCTTTTATTTTCAAGAAACTTTAATATTTTTACGATAAATAAAAGCAAAATAGTTTAAATAAAGTTCAATTAAAATAATAGAAAGAAACAATAACTAAAACTTAATTACAATTTTAATTTAATTCTAATGCAAATTTTAATCTTGTGTCTTTATATTTTCTATATTTCATGACGGAATGTGTCATCAGTGAATTATTCTGTCTTTTGAAGTGCTGTTAATAATTTAAAAAACGTAAGTAAACATTTTCTTCTTCCTGAATTATTTCGAGGCAAAAAACAAAATAATTTAAGAAATAAATTTTAATTTTCCCCCGAAAATTGTTTAAATGTCAACCGAAAACCACTCTAATTTCCAGGTCACTCAGATGAACGTGTAGATACTGCGGTCCCGTTGTTATTATTTTGTTGTTCTGCACTATTGTTGCTTGCCTCCTTCATATTTTTAGTATATCAAAACTTTTACAGTACTTTACAAGGATTCTTTCATAATGCACAACGCCATCTCTTTCTCTTACTATCTCTCTCTACCACTGTTCCTCTATCTCACTCACGGTTTCTTGTGAACTTTAATTTATGTCAACTTCCTCGACTAGTCTAGAAATTGCATACTTTTAGGCGCCTTTAAAAATGTCAAAGGCGACTTTTCTATTAAATGATGCTCTTCATAACTAACTGAAGAGAAAGTTATTTTAATCGACAAATGATGTGTTTCTTAATTGATCTCCTCGAATAAACATCAAAACAACAACGTTGTGCTTCGGTCGGTTAGTCTTACGCTAGTCAGTCTCACATCACTGTAAATCAGTCAGTCAGTCAATTAGTCACACAGTCCCAAATGCATGTTCCGCGTTGTCCACTAATTGTCACGCTTGATCGACTTTTTGCTTTGCTGGAAGTTTATGTCATCTTTCATAGTTAGCCAACTTATTTAAAGGCCTTCACACTTATCATAATTTATAAATAAAGCATACCCTAAGAAATTCAATCAAAATAATTAAAAAGAAAGAAGCGTAAATAAAAAAATTATTAAAAAAACATAATAGAATTTGTGTAGAATTAAATGAAGGGGGGGGGGGGGGTTTCTTTTTGAAAATTTAATTTTTTTTTAATTCAATTTTAAATTTCTAAAATTGTATTTCTTTAAACGAAAAGAAAGATTAAAGGGAAACCCTTTGGAGAGAGCTGATAACCTACCATTTAGAAGAATGGAAATGAAAACTTTAATAAATGAAAAATAATAAATTACTTATTGATATAGACATAAATTGAAAAGAATAAAAATCTGTAGTAGAAATATGTATATTAAAAAATTATGACGCGTTTATAGAATGTGGACAAAATAAGTTATTCCCAGAAGTGTCGTATATATAAATTAAATGAATGCATGTAAATGAGATGAATTTCCAGCTGTTTTTCCAATAATAGCATCAGAATTTGAAACTTAAATAAAACGAAAACATTAGAAGTGAGTAATGAAGCGTTAATTATTTTTCAATGAATATTCATTGTCATTTATAGTAACGGAACAAAATTACAAAAAAAAAGAACTCTTCAATATATTCTTGATATATTCTTGACAAAAATTTTCCTTATTTTTTTGGTATGACGACCTGGAATATGGAATCTTCATAGATGCTAATGGACCGGTCCAATGCGCAATACAACGCGCTTCAACCACTATCTCCCGCGGGACTGCCGTTAGGTATTACTTCACGGGGGCTGGTAAGCAATCATGCTAGCTCTGCACGTTTATATCGCACTATGGATTGCTAGTATTGACTTCTCTGTTCTCAGCAAACCGCCTTCTTTCTATTGTCCGGAGTTCCGTAAGCACACTTAAGACGAACGAGTCAAGTTTATTCCAGGTGTCTTCATACTGTAGCAAGAATGCTTCTACATGCCGCGGATCGATGATTGCCACCCCGTGTTCTCGAAATCGTGGACAATGAAATATCACGTGATTTGCATCTTCATCTTCATTTACACAGTTTGGCCACGAAGACGAGTTGTCGTGTCCGACTCTGTGCAGGTGCTTTCGAGAGAAACTATGACCAGAAACGAACTGAGTCATGTAGTGGTTCGTATCCCCATGATGTTATCTTACCATCCTGCAACGTCTGGAATAAGTTGATAAGTCCACTTCTCTTTCATCGCCGTGGACCAACGTGCTTGCCATTTGGCAATCGAGATGGCTCTTTCTTCCTGGCGATGGTCGTCTTCCGCTTAGTCTGCGTTCATAGATATGGTTAATTTCCTCCGCTAAAATGTCTATGGACTGAACAGACGCTATGGCACAAGCGGCTTCATCTGAATTCGTTCGAAAACCGCTAATGATTCTCATGGTGCTGAGCCTGTATGTTGATGTAAGCTGCCTCCTGATTGTGTATTGGCTAGGGCATGTAGAGATATAAAGAATAAGGTCTGGCTGGCGTCGGTCCGCCAAAGTTCGGTAGCATTTTTGCTAAACCCGCATGTATTTTTGCTGCTTTTGTACCAGCATGAGATTGCCTTGGTTGCAATATCCACCATTGCCTTTACCGTGTCGATCATTGATCGGGACTTTCTAAAGCCGTGTTGGTGTTCTGAGGGATAATTTTCCTCAGCAATGTCTGGCGTCAGTCTGTTGTAAATTATGTGCTCTAAAAGATGGTCGATATGAAGATGGCTCATCTGTGGTTTTCCAAGTTTCGGAATCAACACTAATTTTTGCATTTTACATGAATTCGGGAACTGCCGTCATCCAAACATGCTTGAAATACCTGAAGAAATATGTCTCGCCTCCGGAGAATCCGTCGCACCTCGAGACGATGTGAACTATTCCACTTATGCTTCTGCAGGTCAACATACCTTCAACATGAACCGCTTAAGAGTGCATGCGTAGATTTTAATTCGGTTTATCAAGCCATTAAATTGACTGACCTCGTCTATTTATGTAGCTAAAAAGAAAATCTTAAACTTACTTTTGAATTGTTGAATTGAAAAAATTGTAAAGTCTTAGCGGCTTAGTTTAAGGTTGAATTAAATAAATAAATTACAGTCTTAGTTGTTAGCATTGGAAAAGCCATCCTGTCGCCAATCCGTTTGCATGCGGCCCAGAGTTGGTTGACTGTTGGCGGGACGGGTATCTAACGTTTGCGCCTTCAATTGGTTCGTCTCATTGTGGAAACAATATAGTTATTATCTTGTGCACTTTATAGACCAGGTGATAGTCTGCTTTTTGGAAGTGCTCACCTTCTTCATTTCGACTTTGTAAGTCGTACCCCCCAAGGGTTGATCTCTGTTTCCTCGCAGAGTTTTTTGAAACATTCCATCTTTCTTGATTCAATCAATGCTTTTAATGCCTTACAGAGACCTCTAAATACAGTTAAACGATCACGAAAATTGGGTCGACCTCTCGACCGTTGTAGCTTTCGCCGCGCTTTCAGACAGCCTGCTCTCAGCAGCCGGATTCTATCGTTCCATCGGTGGAGGCAAGGTGATATTAATTTTCTTATTAGCCTCCTAGGCATGGATGCATCACACGCTGTAGTGATCGACGTGTTCAGCTTCTGAGTTACTTCATCAACTGATCCAGACAACATATTTACTAATTTGATTTCTTCTTCATTTCGGCCCAGTTAATATTCGTTGCTTTCATCTACTACGCTGATCTTTTAGATGGAGAACTATTGCTTGATGATCACTGCCCGTGTATTGCTCGCTTACACACCACCTGGTGGACCGAACTAAACCCGCGCTGATAAATATGAGGTCTATGAACCACGATGCTCCAGTACTTCTAAAGCCATCATTAAGCAGTTCTACATTCAACAGCGCAAAAGATTCCAAGAGGCGTCCTCTGACATTCGTGTGCTTGCTACTCCATTCAACTGCCAATGCATTGAAGTAGCCAGCGATGACAACCGGTGAACTATTTCTGGCATCTGCTACGAGTTCATCCAACATGTTTTGGAACTGAGACTGTGTCCATGTAGGTGGTGAGTAACAACTGTAGAAATAACATCCGCCCACATTTGCCGTCGCCGTAGAATATCCGCGTGGAAAGTTTGCCTTTTGTTGCAATGACAATTGCACTCGGTTTCACCCCGATTGGTTTTTCGGTGAGCGTATGGAGAGCCTTCTTTTTAACGACTGTAGCCCATACAGCATCCTGGTCTTGCTTATTCTCTGTCGCAAATGTTGTTTGTGGCATCATTTGCAGTACGCAGAGTTGGAGTTCTTGTAAGATTTTTAGCGCTCTTTGCAATTTTAGGTTTCCTTTTTGGTGTAGACGTTATTATTTCGGTGAATTGACGCCGTGTATGCCTTTGCTCCTTTAGCCATGGTGATGTCTTTGAGGACTTGCATTCTTTAGGTGCTTCTTTTCCCCCTCACCGTGTTCTTCCATTAAACATTGATCGTGTAACGACCTTATATTTTCAATGGTGTCTCGCATTGGCTGGTGAATTGTTCCTCTTTTACCACCGTTTTCATCTAGCATGTCAACCAGAGATCTTATCTGCTCTCCCAGCTTATGCATGAGTAGCTGTTTCTCCGTTTCGACTTAAGATTACTCTACTGCGATTGCTGCTGCTGCAGGTGGTGAACGAGCAACCAGCGTGCCTTTACTAAATGGGACAGATGTTCGATGGCTCGAGATGTTCGCTCGACGACATTTTTTCGTTTTTATAATTCACGCTTTTCAGCGAGTGGATATACATATGTGTATATCTATGGATATGTATGAATGAATGCTTAATGAATACCTGATGACTAAATGCTTCATCTAAGGACTGAATAATAGTTCAGTGAATGATTGTTGAACGGAAAGTTTAATGAATGGATATGAAACTATAACTTTAAAGAAATTTAAATGAGATTTAAGGATCTTAACAGAACCTTAATAAGCTTAAACTAGAAATTAAAGTTAAAAATAAAATTCAATACCATTTTTAATCATGACTTTAATGAATATTTAATGAATACTTTTAATGAATGAATGATGGACGGTTTTCTTAAAGTACGAAAATAAATACAACAACAACTAGGAATTAAAAAAAAATTGACACATTTCACTTGAGAAACCTTTGAATTGTATTGAAAACAACAAAAGCAATCACAAAACGGAAAACAACGAGATTTCATTGATTTTCATCGCGTCATCATTTAAAGTGCAACAACAACAAAAAAGAAGGGAACAACAAAACGAAAAAAGAAAAGAAAATCTTTAAGAATTACAAATTTTGAATAATTGAAAGAAAATACAGAAAAACGTTAGAACAAAAAAGCAAAACAAAACAAAATAAAAGAGAAAAGAAAAAAAAAATCAAAGGGAAAAATGAAGAAAATATCGCTTAATAATTCTAAGCCTCAGTGAATGTTTCCACAAGCACGAAACTTGTGATGCAATCAAGATAATCATTCAAGTATTTAAGAAAAGAACAAAATAAACCACAAGAAAACATTAGAAAATAAACCCAATAATTAATATATTAATATATATAATAATTAATAACCAAACGGTTACAAATAATAATCGTTACTTTCAATAGCGAAAGTATATACATATATATAAAGATTATCTATAAATCTATAAAGATTATCGTCTGAAAATGAAAATGAATTAAATTCTGTGTTTCAAGGTTAAATTTCTTACGTGAAAAAGTAATAAAAAATCGTATATTTCTCTAAAGAAAAATTTTAACACAACAACGAAAAATTAAAATGAAATGTTAATAACAAAAGTCAATCTAAATTAAGTAAAATTAAATCCTATGTTAAATTGATTCGAATTTATTTAATTTAATTGCTTAATGGATTGTACGTTGATTTAAAGTTAAGTATTTTAAAAATATTATTAAACCATTGTTAATGGATTCATTCGGCCTCTCAAATCTCAACTTTTTCCCCTCATCTAAAATTAAATTGCTATTTAATAACCGATTTTAAAACCGTCTGATCTTTCGATTTGTCCGCAGCATGTCGCGAACTCACATTTGGCTGCCCCTGCTTTTAGTCGTCAGGTTTGTATTTTTGGCCGCGTCGCAGATTGGAAGCGAAACCGACTCCTCGGTGTTCTTCTTGGATGGCACAATGCAGGCCATGGTGGAACTCTCATTGAAACATCCGCTCTGTAAAAAGTATAGGCGCAGGTAAGTCACCAATTACAACAACAACAATAATAATAACAACAACAAGAAGAAGCACAAACATCCAGTATATAAACTAATGATATACATATGATGCTTTTCCACTGCTATGTCAATCAGCTGTGATCCCATGCTCTCAGTCGTATAGAAGTTGCAAGCTGTTCTTGCGTTTGACTCTGTTCTTCTTCGAGCAATGCTTTAATAAACTTCGACAAGCATTCGACGGGCTTCAGCCACACTTTTCTTCCAATTAAAACAGAAAATCAAAAGCTACTGCAAATGCTACTTGGCTAACACAAAATTCGACATTCAAACAGAGTATAAAGCGAGCTTTTTGTATAAAGCTCAAAGCGATATAAACCTTATATTAATAGCAGCTTTCTGAACCGTTAACATAATCGGTTAGTATGAACCATTCACAATAGCTGGAGCAATCTTTAGGGAAACGGACCGGAACGGAAATTTATATAAGCAATAATTTATTTAATTTGTTTTAAAGAAATCAAATTAAATTAAATATTAAAAAAATTATTTGTCATTAATGACAGGGGTGACATCCAACGCAGGCTGCTGCAGTCTGATCCACGGCGTATTCGTCTGGTTCCGCGCTACTCTATCAGGCAGCTTCATTATGTGTGCCGGCTGTTTGACTGGCATGATATTCAGGATTTGATTTCGAATTATTTTTCCATCTTCCCAGGTACCAAATGGTGTGGTGCAGGTAGGTTAATGGATTAATGGTGATTGTGTATATGTGTATAGTAAAAGCTGAATTTTTCACAGGCAACATCGCCGCCGACTACAACGATTTGGGTCGGCACGTGGAGGAGGATCGCTGCTGCCGCGAACACGATCACTGTGCGAATCCGTTGGTTCCGGGTGAATGTAAGGGTGACATCTGTAACAAAAGCAACTACACAATTTCGCACTGCGGCTGCGATGCACGTCTGCGTCGCTGCTTATCTTCAGTGAACACGTGTGAGTGAGTCGATGAGGACGAATAAAAATCAAAAATATTGCTGTATTATTAATGCTACGCTTTTTATAATTTTCATGATTCCACAGGGACGGCCACTAAAATAGGCTTCCTTTTCTTCACATTCGTGGAGTCTTGCTTCCAGGAACGTAGACCATGTTCGGTCGGTGGTCAAAAGCCCACTGAGTGTGCCCTCGAAATCCGTCCAGCTAAACCCTACATCAACGTGAACGGAGAAAAATGGATTTGGGGAATGCATGCAGACGCCATGCCTTTTCTCCCCCCGCAGCTGCATAACTGGTTATGGAACTATGGAACTACTTGAGAGTAGTTAAGACGAGGGTGGGATCGGACTGTGGGAGAGACATTGTGTATATGTATGTACATATATGATGTGTATATTTTTCTTTTTAGAATTTAAAGACTAGAGTGCTCTTGGTTAAGATATTCAGATTAACTGTTAATAAAGAGTGACAAGTACTTTACAATTGAAACATAAATACATGTTATTATTTATTTTACGATTGCAGTTTTTATATTTTTCGTTACTTTTTTATTCGCTGTCCGACCGATTGATTTTATTAATGATTGAACGAAGATGAATCCGCCGAACAATGTAACAAAAACAACGAAACTTCTTGTTTTAATTTTCTAAGAATTTTTTATTTCTTCATTACCGTTATTGTATATTTCTGTGGTCACAAACTAACACCGTCTAAGATTTTCTTAAAAACTGTTCCGAGTCAGGAACCTTCTTTTCAAGAAAAACAAGTTTATTCTTCGATTTGCAATTTGTGTTGTGTGTGGCATTGTGTAAACGGCAAATTTCAATTTTTAGTGATTTGTGACTGAGAACAATTAAGGATAACAGCTGGGACATAAACCATCTGCAGACAATTACGACAGCTGACGCCACATTTGTTCTTTAAGTACAAAATAAAGCAAAATTTTAACAATACATTTATATTCTTTTCATTAAATTGTATTGTAAAATTGATGGTAAAATTAATAATCTCGATCTAAAATCAATCGCCATCGCGGAAACTAACCTGGAAAATCTTAGCTGCAGATAAATGTAGCTCACTTAATACGTAAAAAGTACAAAAAATAATCTTAACTGGTTTTGGTAGGTTTTTGACACAGGCTGTTAAAATATATTTGTTCTCTATTTCGGATGTTCCTATTTCATTCGTTCTATGCATTTCACTAACAATGCTGCCATCTTCTCCAGTGCTGCCGTCACAGGAAAAAATTTAAAAAAATTTTCCGCTAGATGGCTTACAAATAATATTAATAATTTGTTCTAGCAGGTTATTGCAACCCGCGCAACTTTTCAATAGTGGAAATTCATGGAATGAAATGCAGCAAAAATTCCAGAAAATCACTTCGGAAGACTGGAAAGTGCTCTCAATTTCGTAAGCGAAATGAAGAAAATAGGCCTGGCTAGACGCATTGCGTAACAGGAACTTTTGAAACCGTTTCACTCAGTGAGTGAGTTTCTATCCCAGTGATACCCTCCCAGAGGGGTGTCAAGAAACGAAAGAAGAGCAACGTAGTTTGCCGAACGCATGTCCATATTTTCTCTCACTCTGACCAAAATTTTAATATGCAATGCATATCACAGACGCCAGTGTCTAGCCGCCGATGGTATCAACATAACAGTAGTGAATCCGCTCGAAAGATACTACGTCTAGTCAGGCCTAATGTTCGTCCACCTTTTCAGTCACATACTCTGTGCTCCAAGAAAACACAGACGTCAGTTTGAGAACAGTGACTGAGCGATATGTTTGCATTTGCGGATGTGTTTCTTTTGTTCACTCCGTGTCGTTTGTGTTTCTTATTTTTATTGTAATTGCCTGTGCACTTTTCTGAGCACACAACAAAAAAAATTCCAGAAAGAGGGAACAACAACGAGAAGATTGAAAACAAGTGTGTTTTAAAAAATTATAGAATTTGACGTTAGGGAGGGAACGAAATGTCGCTGTGTGGTTAAAAAAAAATAACTTAGCAAAATACACAAATTCTTTTAAATTGACTTGGTCTCTTGGTCTCGTATTTTTGTTTTTTGGAAAGATTTTCGTATGATTTTCAAGTGTTTTGTGTTTTTTTCTTCCTTTGTTATCACCAAATGTCATGGAATTTGCTGTTTCTGTTTTCTTTTTCGTGTCTTATTGAGAATATTATAAAATTATATATCATTGTGTATATTTGTCTCATTCACTCTCATGCACTGTAAAAAAATTGCACATTCGAGTTCGACGATTTTGTTGAGTCGTCCAAGCAATCGTATACTAGAAGCCGCTTCGTTGCTGCAAAAACCAGTTTTTAAAATTTGTGTCTTTTTGGATCTTTTGTTCATAATTGCAATGTTAATTTATTTCAATTATTTTGTGTTTTATTTACAGTTCTTTGTTAATCTTCTTGCATATTGTTTGAAATCATTTTTATGAAGAAAGTGCACCATTTCAAGATTCTCAACACGAAAAAAAAAGTTAAAAGACCCTTCTGAAGTGCGAATGCGCGCAAGCAACGCAAACACAATGATCACGAAAGAGATGGCGGTATGCTTTAAATGAATAAAAGGTGCTGCAGTCAACAATAACAACAACAACCATCACATAAGGATCATGCGATAAAAAAGTTCATAAAAAAATTTGAAATTCCTTGGATTTTTCACTGTTCAAAAACATTACCGAAAAAATTAGAAAAGTAAGAATACAAAAAGCAAGCATTTAAAATAAGTAAAAATGTTAAATTTTAAAAGTTTGTTCGAGTGCCAATTAAATTTTCAATAATTGTTTTTTAATAATTTTGCGACTGAAAAATGTTTAATTTATTTAACTTCCTAAAAACCAATAATTTATTTACTTTTGTTTATAAAAAAAAATTTCATTTAAGTATATTGAATTTTGAAGTTTTGTTGCAAAAATCTTCTATTTAAATTATGAAGAATAAGGAAATTAAAAGCACATCCGCCACCACAACAGCAGAAACAACAACAACATCAATATCAAACAATAATAACAGTAATAACAACAGCGCGAAAACTAAAAATAATAATTTAAATAATACTAATAAAAAATGTATACCCAACAACAACAATAATAACAACAAGAACAATAACAACAACAAAAGCAAGAAGGGTAAAACTACTAAAGCCAGCAATAACAACAACAAGAATCATTTAACACTAACCAACATCAAATCTAGCAGTAACAATATTAAGAACAAATTTAAAATGGGTGGCAACGCTAGACGTGGCTTGGAGCCGCTAGAATTCGAAGAATGCGTTGTCGACAGCCCCGAGTTTCGCGATAACCTGACGCGCCACGAAAAGGAGCTCGACCACACAAGCCATCAGATCAAGCGAATTATCAAGCAGGTCAAGGATCTGATGAACGCTGCTAAAGGTGAGTTTTATATAAAAATATGCGACCCTTGCTATGATGTCAACAATCTTCACAATAAAAACAACACCAAACATTGTTGCATATTGGAAATATCAAAAACACAGAAGAATATTCGAAAAAAGAAAAGAAAAGAATTTGTTGTTCGTTTTATTATAGCAACTACAATTAAAGCCAACAACAAGCTTCGATATCAATAAGAATAACAACTACAAAAAAAAAAACACAAACAACAACATATCTAGCAACAAGTTGTTGGCATTGTGAGAGTATTTCTTTTTTTGCTTTTTGCTGATTGCATGTTAGTTTTATTTTTACTATTTCGCGTTTTTAATTTCTTTATTTTATTCTGCACACTCTGAACCACGCGTTTTTGTTTTGCTTTTTACCATTTCTCGCCCTCACCTATTCTCTCTCACCTGTTCTCTTCCGCATTAGTTCCTTACTCTCTCATTTTCTTAGCCATCCATCCTTTACTTCAACCACTCTTTTGATGGTAACATTAACGTAATGCATTCAGCCAGAGCGATTAAACTGCACTCTGCAGTCGTCTGTCTCGCTAGCTGTCTGTCCTGATGTCTATTTATTGTTTCTTCTCCCCTCCTATTTTTTTCTTTGTTTGTCTGCCCTTCGTGTAGTCAGTCAATCAGTCAGTCAGTGCAAATCACAGTCTGATCGTCTGTTGTTAGTCTATCAGTAAGTATTTTATCCAGTCTTATTCCGGTCCCTTTCGTCCCCTTCACCCCCCTCATCCACGCTCTCGAACCTTTCCACTTAGCGCCAGCCGCCGAAGCAACTTTAATTTGTGGGAATTTCTGTTCCTACCAAATTTGTGTAATTTACTCACTTGAATTATTTTTAAACAATCCTTCATCCATAATAATTTATGTTTGAACGCGATTTCTAGTTATTAACAAGGTTCAGATGAAGAAGTTTCAAGGGTTTAGAATAGTTTTGAAGTCATAAATACAATAAATCCTTTTAAAAAAGACTTCAGACTTCAGAAAAATAATTAAAAAATATTTAAAAATTCAATTTATGTTAAAAGAAGTTAATAGAATATTCGACTAAACTTCATTGAAGTATAAATTATGAAAGTTTTGAATAATCTATATAATCTAAACTAAAGTAAAAATAAGCCAATAAATATAAATTGTATAAGATATTGAAATGTTATAAATAACGATTGTATAAAGCAATTTTATATAAACAAAACAACAAATTTATGTATATGCATGTGCATATTCCCCTATCGATGTTACTTTGTTTTTAAATCATTCCTAAACCTCTATATCGTAGCTAAGTACTCGTGCAGAAATGCTTTTGAAATACCTTTAAAAACTTTGTACTAATCAAACCTGAAATTTTCTCCAAACGAATGTGAAGAGGTTTCTCTCCCAGTTCTGATGATGATGACAGCTGCTAACTTTTCGACGAATTGGAATATAATTTGAATAATCAACATTTAAAATTGGCTTTTATTTGGAATCATCGTGAAGCAAATAATAAAAACAGTAGAGTTGATCGAGAGAAAGCTTCTCGAGAGAAATAACAGTCGGCTGCAACAAATGTTTTATCTGTAGTATTTGTAATAATCTATTAAAGCTTATAATAATGAACATTTGTGTGTAATGAACATTACAACATAAACATATATTGTATTGAACATTACAGTATATAGTAAGATACTATAGTACATAAGTAAGTACATATTATGAATTAAAGACATTCTGTATCTGTAAACTAAGATTAAAAACAGTGCATTAAAGGAAATATAATTAAAACAAATCTAATTTCTTTAATATGTATTTCCAAATACATTTCCAATTATTTCTCATTCATTAAAAAAAAAAATGAAGAAAAATGAAAAAATGAAGAACCATATTTTTTATTTTCAATTGTTTTCATACAATTTTACATAACATACAAAAATAACAAATATGAACGAAAAATTGACAGTGTTTTTTTTTTCGTTATAATAAAGAAAGTGACATTAATAAATTAAAAGTGACATCTGATTTCATTCATGCGTTTATTCACTCTTCTGAGCCACACTTCAACTCTTGAGAACTTCGTCTTCTTTTCGCCTTGTTTGAACTTTTTAATAGTTTTGATCCGTATCTCTTGCTTTATTTAATTAAGTGATAAAAATTGAAAAATTAATAAAAAGCGAAGTTATAAAATAAATTAATAAATGGGAGCATAAATGTAGAAATGCGAGTGAAATGTGAGACATAAATAAATATTCATGTCTTTCTACAAATATTCTATGTATAAGAACATATGAGTATCTTAACTCATGGTAGTTGTTGTTCTGTTCTGTTCTTATCAACTCCTGCCACAGGGGTTATTTTTTTAGTGATCCATTAAATTTGTGTTTTGTTTTTTTTTGGAAGTGTCACCATTGTATCCCAACAGTATACAGTGCTGTATATTGTAACGACAACACTTAAAAACAACAACGATAATTTGAAGGGAAAAGAATTTAAATGCTATGTAGTAAAAATCGTTGCTTTTTAACACTTCAAAATTCTCAACTGTTGAAAAAGTTTGCATAAGATTTTGAAAGATTTACATAAGAGACAAAAAATTGTTTCTTGAAAGAATGTCCAGGTTGTTGTGTTGTGCTTCTGATATCGTGGATGTTGTTGTTGTTAAAAAACTACGGTTAAAATCATAATAATTAAAATTTTATATTATAAAAGTTGGTTACAAGTTGTATTTAAATGTTTTTGGTGGGTTTTATTTAAGTTTTTAGTAAATTTATTCTATGAAAATTCATCCAATTGTAACCCTTTTCTAATCAATCCTACTTTATTTAATATGATTTTAGTATGAATATTGCTTAAAATATCTTCAAATTTATATTCATTTGTTATATTATATTTTTCAATATCACTTTCTTTTTGAAAACTACTTTTAAAGGGTTTTCTAACTTAAAACACGTTTTGTTATTATACAAACAAATATACATTCATACTATACATACAAATAAAAAATATTTACTTACGTATAGAAAATATTTTTCAAAAATTGTATGAATATTTTTTTTTGTTTATTTTGCAAATCATCGTTTATCTTTCTTTGTTAGTTTTTCTTTTTTATATGGCTATTTATTTTTCATTTTCAATAAATAACATATATATTTATGCATATTTTTATTTACACGCTTCTTGCTTGTTCTTGTTTGAGTTGTGAATTTATCTATCGATATGAAGGAATGAAGTCTCGTAGATACAATATTTGTTTTTCGTATCTTCGTCTGTTTTGCAAGTAAATTTTGTGTGCATTTGTATTTGTTAAATAAATAAACAAAATAAATAAAATATTTGAAATGTATTTAAAACATGTTAAAATCTGACAAAAAGCTAAGCAAAGCGAGAAAAAGAAGCAAAAAGGCACTAAAAACAAAACTGTATCCATTAACACTTTCCATCAACTTTAGAAAGAAAGAGAGGCGAAAAAGCGGGAGATAGAGAGAGATCCCTAGATTTAGATTTGCAATAAATGATCTACGTGTTTCTCCGTGATTCTGCTTTATCACGATCACGAAAAGAAGAATTGTTATTTTCACGAAAAGAACAAGAAAACATAGCAAAGATATCGACAACGCGAAAATAAGAAAGCAAATTCACGGAGAATCCCTTCGATCGTTTGTTGAAAATCTGTCGCTTCAAGAAACCGTGAGATCAACCTGAGATCGAAACAAATTGAAATAAAAATTTGGTAGATAACTAAATATATTGGATATGGTTTAGATTAAACAACTATTCGGGACTCAAAATATTAAAGTAGACAAATTTTAAACTCTGACACTTTAAACTCACTCGTAAAATCGTACGTTATGCTGTGTGTTTTCGCTTTCCTAACATAGGAAATAACAATAAATAGTGAAAATAACAAAACATAAAATACGATAAGCGTTTCGTTCGTCGATAAGAAACGAGACTCTTAGACCCTCAAGACAAGTATTCGATTGACTCCTGAGTTAAGAGATAAGAAGAGAGGAATAAATATGTATTTGGATTTAAAAAATCAAAATTAACCTTTCATGTTCTTATTTATGCCCTTGTTTTTGATGTTATTATTTTATATTTAATAGGCTTTAATTATTCTTTATTTAATTTACTTAACCTAAATAATGGGTATAGTTTCATTTTTGGTTTTACGAACCTTGTTTTAGATGCTCCAAACTTCAGAAATGAAGTCCTTACAATACGATATTTAAAAACTCTTTTTTTATCCATTTTCTTGTATTGCATTTTTGGAACTTCAATGAATAAAGTTGGGAATGTTTAGAAGCGAAAGAGAAGAAAAGTATTGGAATTTCTGGATTGGATTTTTGCCAATTCTCTAACAAACATGGAATTTTCTATAGTTTCTGTTGTTCTATTATTGCTCCAAATTGCTTCAAATACAAATTCTCAACATCTGCATTTCAAGTATGTATTTAAACAAAAAAAGCAACTCAACCAAGAATAACTTAGAATGAGTTATATTATTTTTTGTAGATCTTCCAGAAAAATAGAGAAAGGAGAAAAGGAAGAAAAGAGCAAGATGATGACGATGATGGCAAAGAAGAACTACATGACTAGTTCTTTTCTAGTACTTCTTTTTTTATAGTCATCTTATTTTTTTATTTTTATGACCGATGTTTTTATACTCTACACTAGAAGCTGAAAGGGTCTTCGTTGAACTGATCAGGATCTTTGTTAAACTAATTGGAGTGATATTTAGTATCAATAATATTCATCCGGCAAAGAATGGTTGTGATATAATACACGTTATAAAAGATTTGCGTGTATAGATCTTCTTTGTCATTCAATTACAGAATAATTGAATAACTTTGTATTTACTATGAATATATACTCATCCAGAAATAGGTGTGGGCCGCCCACTTTTCCATATGTCACACAGAGTGAGAGGATGTAGGGAACTCGATCTGCGGCCAGGCCGAAGATGGCACTCTTTCTGGTCTGGAATTTATTTTTTTAATTTCACTTTGTTATCCACATCTTTCTAGTCAACAACTTTCTTTCCATTCCTTTCTTTGCTTTTCCATTCCTTTCTTTTTCTTTCCTTATTTTTTCCATATCTCTAGTGAGTAACTGTTGCTTTTCTATTGATTTTTCCTCCGTTTTTGCTCCGTTTTTTTCACATCTTCTTTCTTAACTATTTTTCTAGGTTTCTGTGTTAAAATATTGACTAAGACGAATCTCAGTAAACTATGAGTAACAAATACAAAAACTAAAAAACTACAACAAAAACAGCAATTTGTATCTCCAATTGATAATTTGTTTTTGTTATTGTGTTGCTGCTGTTTTTGCTGTCATAATCAAATGATTTCTGATGTTGTTATTTAGTTTTGAAGTCGCAAAAGGAAATCATCAGAAAAACAAAAACAATAAAATATAATGCATATGTATAAATAAAAATTAATCCAGTCATTGATGTTGTTTATATTTTTTTCTTTCTTTCTTTCTTTCCCGAAAAGAAAGACTTCTTATTTACAATTTTAAATACCTAAATAAATTGTATAACTTTTCTGTGATACTCGTATATTTATATTGAAACAATTCCTAAACAAGTAATTAAAGCTTTTAAAAGCTTATCTATTATAAACACTGAACTCTTATTTAATTGTAAAGATTATTATATTTCTTTAACTTAAATACATATAAAGATCATGATTCAATCGAGTTCTGATGATTTTACAGAGATTTACAAAACATTTTTTAAATATATGTGCATAGTACACAAGATTATAATCTGTTATATACAAATAACAATACCAGAATTATAAATAAATTGATATTAAATGCTTTTTCTATTTCTAGATTAAACTAGAGTAGAGCAGAGTTTAAACAATTTGATTGCGTTTCTTTGTTTCTTTATGTTTTCTTATAAAAACAAATTTAGCTACAATAGTATTTATATAATATATTTTTTGTATATTTATTGTATAATTTCATTTATCTTCACTTCTTTTCATTGTTCAATTCTTGGTAAAAACTACACGAGTAAACGAGTAATTGTAGTTTTTAAAAATTTTATTTTTGCATATTTTAAGTCTTTTTCGAAAATTTTATTTTTGCATAATTGAACTCCTTGTTTTTAGATTTTTTATAAAAATTATTTATTAAAAATTCACTACAACACTTTTTGAACTTTTAGTGGACTTTTTAGTTTTTAGTTGTTCGTTGTTTTTTGTTTTTTTCTGGGAGCCACATAAAAAAAACATTATCGATGGCGCACGTTGTTCACTTAATCAACCTTAAAATGACCCAAATTCGGTGTTCGCCGCTGTTTGTTATGCGCGCCATGGCGCAGGTGCGCAATCGAAAGTTGAGAAAAAAATAACTTTATATTCATTCGCTTTATGTGGCAACGCTGTGCCTGCTACCACTGCTCCTCTGTCTGTCTCTCTGGCTACTAAATTTGGCTCGCTAAGTCAAGTGAAGAGAGTATTGAAGTTTTTAATAAAAATTATCAGCTGCTGTGAGCGATACGATACGACAAGATTCGTTCATATTCTCGCTAAGGTCGAGTGTAGTTTTCTGAGTTTTTTCTATATTTTTTGTTGTTAAATGTCAAAATTGCTTTTCATTCATTGCAAATCCTTTTTAATATTGAAGTATGTACTTAAATTTAAGTATGTATATATGTATGTACAATAGTTTGATTTCGATCTCGATTCTGATTTGATTTCCTGTTATTTTGATAGCTTTTATGACGTCAATAATAGATAATGAGACGATCCATTCGGTAACTTTTTAATTAGCTGATTACTATACTTGTGACTTTGAAATAATTCATCATAACTGTTTTTATTAGAAAGAACATTGTTGTTAACACAGTTTTTCGTTTATGAATATTTTTTCTTATCTCTTTCGCTCTCTTGGAAGAGTATCTGTGGAACCTTGTCGTGTTTTATTTATTAGCTTTAATTTACATGTTTAATAAATGGCATATACATATTTAAATTTGCATTTTACTCTAAACTTTGATTTTATTACAGCTCTGTTGGTTGCTAGTTTTTATTTTCGTTTAGTCCAATCTTATTTAAAATTAATTTATAGCTACAACAACAACCACCATAGCAACAATCAGGACAAAAAACACAACAACACAAATAATGTCACTTGCTAGTACCTACATTTACTGCATATAGTCAAAGTCATGCGTTTTCTTTAAGTTTCTTCGTGTGCTGTAAAACGTGTCTGTCAGCGAGCGACGTAGACTTGGCTAACAGTTCTTAGCAACTCCACGCATAACTGACTCATAACTGGCATCAAGAATGGATACCAAGGACGTTGGCAACACATCCACCACCGAAGACCTCATTAAATTGCAGTTCGAGCAACAAAAACTTGGGCAGAAAATGATATAAAAGTACCTGCCATCAACTAAGTCAACAACACTATAAAACATGTTCTAATTCTTAGCAAAAAAGTTAAGACGATAGTAGATACAAGTTAAAGTAGTCTACAGGCGGTAGCCTTAGTCTGGCCGTACTTGTTGCTGGTTACAAAGGTTTTTCTAGACCGCCATACTTACTTACATACTTACTGAATGTCTTAAAAACTGGGTTAATGGAAAAAGGTTGCCACTCGGAGTTTAGCATTTAATTTAAGTAGTGATTAGCGCTTAAAGTAGTGTACAGTGTACTTCTTAACAACTATTCTAGACCTTTGGAATTTATAAAATAAAATTAATATAGTCAGTGAAAAATGTTTTCAAATCAATACTCTTAATAGAAACAATAAAAGAAGATTCCTTGCTATTGTAATGTTTGTTGTTAAGCTTTCCTTTGATTATTTTATTAATTGATGGGGTTTTTGACAATTTTTATTCTTCTTTTCTTTTCTTTTTTGTTGTTTTAATAATTTTTTTTTTTTCATTTTCAATTTTAAATTCTCATAATTTGTACCTTTTATTTGTTTTAAATTTGAGTTCGTTTATTGTTTAACTTTCGCTTTTCACTTGAACAAACAATAAATAAATAAAATAAATCGAATTTAATTTCACTTTTCGACGCTCAGCAACTCAACAGCTCAGCTGTTGTTTTGTCTTTCTTTTTCTTTGTGTTTTTAGCCCCGGTTTTTGTTATAAAAGGCCGGTCAATCGACTGCAGCGAACCCGGCAGTTTTCAGTTCAAAACCCGCCTCAAACTTGACGCTCCCGTGGGACTAACTACTGAATTACAGTTACAAAAGCCTCTCGCATTCGCGTCTTTTTAAAGGCCAAGTTTTTAGTTATTTCACGCTTTTTATCTTGAATTTATTTAATGCTTAAGTGCAGCTTCTATTCAATTATTGCCGAGCAAGAAAGCAAGGCTGCTTACGGCGATAGTGAAGTGGCGATAAGTTGTTGAAGTTATCGCTGTTTATCTGTGCGACTCTTGCTGCTTTTTAATGTTGTTATGCAAGCGAATTTAATAGGATTAAATTGTATTTTAATGTTTTTTGTTTTCTACTTTCTACAGTGAATCCGCAGAGTTTTCCCCCAGTTTTAATTATTTCTTTTCTTACTAGTTTTCTATTTTTAGAGTATTTGTCAGGCTTGATTTTTGTCAACTAGATATTTCTTAACGCTTACTTAACTCTAAAATGTTAATCTTGAATGCTTTTCTACGATTTAAAGTTTCCGAAGACGAGTTGATTTTAAGAAAATAATTTAATTATATTTTTATATTATCCAAGATTCTTTTATTGTTTTCTCGTGCATTTTTAAACATCACGTATTTTATGTCTCGAATTCTTTCATTTATTTTTCCCTTTGGTTTACTTTCATTTATTTATTTAACTTTATTTAAACTTTTTTATAATAAAACCACAGTAATTTATTTGTATTTATATATATTTAAATATATTTAAAAAATATTTGTTAATCCTAAAGTAAAGAAACAACTGATAAAAATGGCAAATAAAAATGGAAGAATAAATAAATAAAAGAGAACTCGCAAGAATGTGCATAAATTGCTGAAAAAAATAACAACAACAACGAAGGAATCCCATGAATTACAATTAAATAAAAATACAAAATAATGACAAAAAATAAACACATAACGAAACAAAGGAAACAATTGAAGAAATGTACACAAAGAATCACAACAGAACCTGACTTGAAATATAATCTGCAGCTTTTTTAGATGAGTCACAAAATAATGCAAGAAACAAAAACAAGAAACAATTAAAGCAAAACCAAATCCAAATGAAACGGAATTAATGACATTTTATTAAATACCGCAACACTTATATTGTTTTTTTATTATTTTTTCTCAATTTATTTTAGTAGACAATACAAAGTGGCGAATAAATAGACGAAACAGAAAATCAAAAGCTTCTTTTTGGCTTTCATTTGAGTTTGCAAATGAATTGCAGTGAAATTGCACTGAGGTTAAATTTTTGACAGCTGTCAAAAAGCTACCAGTACACAGTAAAATGATGGCTTTTTCTCGACAGTTTTTCTCGACTTTCGACTAAATAAAAACGCTGTTCATATCAATTATTTCGCTTTTCAGCGAGACAAGTCGAATATAAATTAAAGTTTGATCGACGTTTACAGATCAATGAACCAACAATACGGCACAATAAAAAAATCGTTTCTTTTGCTGTTGTTGCTGTCGTTGTTACATCGAAAAAACATCCGGTCCGTGGGAGGGGGGGGAGGGGAAGAAAACCACAGTCACTTCATGTAGCGCAGCGTTCAAGTGCTTTTCTTTGTATTCACAATAATCTTTATTTTTCAAAAATTTGTTCATTCTAATATATAGCTTTATCTTTACATTAGTGGTTAATAAAATAAAATTTATTCTGGTTTTCAGAAGAATCGAAATGTTTTATAAAATTGTCGTTAACATTTTTTAAAAATATGAAAATTCAAAAAATTCTTCGTCGTAAAAGTCGTATATCTTAAAAGTTTAGTTAACATTTTAATAAGGAATGTTTTAAAACCGTAATAATTATATAACCATTAGTGTATTTGTACTATTGAAAAGTAAAACAAAAATTTTGATCTTTTATTGCTTCTCTCATGGCGCCGACGCAACGACGCACCGACGTACCGACCTCACCACCGACCAGTTACCACTTCGTTACCGACTTATCTCTGTTCCGACTTCTTTGTTTAGCTTCTTTGGTTTCTTATAAACTATAATAAGAAAAAGCTTTTTCTTTTCTCTAAAAATTTCAAAAGTCGATAAACAACGAAATGGAGGAAAAAGTGCCGTATATATTTTTCAACAATTAACTAAACGCACCTCACTCGGACGTTGAACGCTGGCATCTCACGCATGTTGTCCGTTTGTTCGTTCAATCATTCAGCGCGTATCTCGTTCCCTGTCTATATCACCCGCCCCTCCCTACCCACCCTCCCCCCTCAGGTCTTCAACTCTTCCGTCTGTGTTGGAAAGTCTTCAAGAAGACTTTCAGACTTTCTTGACTTTCATTAATGATGAGTAAAGTGTTTTCTGCTTTGTTGTTGTTTCTGTTGCTGTCAATGATGTTGCTAGTTGTAATTAATTATTATGAAAATCAGAAATTGAAATTGTTAGCTATTAAATATAATAAGCAATAATTAAATAATAAAAGCAAAAAACTTATTAAATTAAATTAACGTTTAAACTTTAACATTAAATTAATAAAATTTAAATGAAATAGCTTAGGAATAGGATGGATATAGGATAGGATGATATGTTTAACTAGTCTACTCTATTCTATTTCAGTTTGTTATTCGATATTTATGAATAATATTGTCAAAATATAATAATGTCAATAACTCTCCTGAGTAACCACTAAATTCCTGGAATTCTCTCTCTTTTACTTGACTAAAAATAGTTGTTTTTATATATTAGATGGTTTTCTGTGAAGGAAATCTCTAGAACAACGGTTCCTTTGAATAACTAAGAGCTAATAAATAAAAAAAAAAACTTGAAAAACATGATGATCAGCGAAAGAAATGCGTTGCCAGCAAAAGCTGCGTTGGCTGTCTGGAAGCACGTACAATAAAAAAGAAGGAAATCAACGACAAAAGAACAACTTAAATAAATTTCCCTCAAATAAATTAAAACCATTACAATTGCTCCCCCGCCTTCCCCCTCCCCTTCACCATGAACCTCACCTGTTAAAAAACTGAATGAAGGAATCTGTTTGCAATCTGAAGAGTTGCCATGCGATCAAACCAAGCAATCAAAGACATCAAATTAACAAATGACATAAATGCTAATTATGATCATTAGCGTCATTATTATCATTATCATCATCTTCATAATAATCTAGTTTTACCATCTTTTATCTAGCGATCAGATACTTGAGCATATGCAGAGGCACAGATTCTCTCGGGGACGCCCACAAACATTAATTAGCGTTGCCACATAATCGACTTTTAATTACATTTGCTGGTTTTAAGCTGTTGATGTTCGATGATAGAAAGAATTGCTTTTTTCCACGTTTATTTTTTTTTCGATTTGCATTTATTTAAATTTTTTTCGTTTATTATTTTTTGCTTCTTTATATTTTTTCTTTGTTTTAGTTTTTGGTTCTTTTTTGGGAAATTCGTATCCAGAAAAAAGTTGTTGTGGTGTTTCTTTTTTCGTGGTTTTTCGGTGGGTGTTATTTTGTTTTTCCACTTCACTTTTTTCTGTAGCGCTGATAAAAGTCGGGGTTGCTGATAGCGTAGCATTATGTATGGATGCATCTTTTCCGGTGTTCGGAAATTTTTTTTTGTGTTCTCATTACTCGTAGTTGAGAATATAAAATTTGTAGTTCACTTCCACTGGCTTCGTTTTTTATTTTTGCGCCAGAAGAAGATGAAGAAAGAGTATTTGTTTAAAAAACTGTATTTTTTATGTAGGAAAGTTTAAAAAACCCTCAAAGTTTGTATAAAAAAAAATTTAAAAATATATCAAAATGTTTCTTAAATTTTTATTTACATGTTTTTGCAGTCTATTCTCTTTTCATTCAATCGATTTTGGTATTTTCTCTCTTTACTTTAAAAGGCTTTCATCAAATATACGCCAACGAAGCAAAAGTGTCCAGTAACGCAGCTTCTTTTGAAACTTCTTCTGAGACGGATTTAAGTGGGTGCCACTGTTTAGATTTCTTCATTTGGACATCTTAAAATTACGAATATATTAGAATCTATTATATCTGAGTGTGACAGTTAAAAAAGTGCTCTGTTGATGACTCATACCACCTCCGCAAGAATGACCACATTTATTCATATTTATTGTGGTGATTATCATTTCAACTTTGACCTTCCTCACTATGGTGCATGACTTATACTGTAACCTAGTTAATTCGTTGCTTGATGTTTGATAACTTGTTGATTTTGCTTATTGATTTTTTGGTATTCATTGCGGAAATGTCAATGTCAGAGTTTAAGATTTATTTATGATTTCATATTCTGTAACATTTGTAAATTGTTTTATATCTTTATTTATACCTGCTGAACCCCGCCCCGCCCTCCTCTCCATAGTATAAATTTTGCCATGATTATCTTTTATACTTTTTATTAATTAATTTTTCTTATTTTTATTATATTTCAGGTGAGTTCTATCGAAGGATTTTATTGAACTTCAATTCGAAAGTAAGCTAATTATATACATATATTATAATATATTATATATGCTATGTACATGTATGTTTATATTATCATAATAAATTATTTTTAAATGTTGATACTTAAATATGTCAAAAGTTTTATCTAAAAAAAACTGATAAAAACTAAATTTAAATAGTTGCCACTCGCTTTGTTGTTTTTTAAGGTCTTCTACAATAATTAATTTTTTAATTTAACTTCCAAATTAAAATTCTTAATCATTATTGAGCTAAAAACCAAAAATATTATTAATAATTCATTTTGCTTTGAAATTTCTAATCTCTGTGAGTGTCTTTAGAGACGGGTTTACCAATCTAATCAAAACACCTGTGAATCACTGTATATAACGATGATATACCTATTATAACGATGTCGAGGCAACGATGTATAATTTTCTTTTTAATATTTCTATTATTTATTATTTTGAATTCTTCTCTACGTCATTATCATGTGATTGAATTTAAGTACATAATACGATTACAAATTCCCATTGACATTAAAAGTTCTTGGAAGTTGCTTGCATTGTTGCTTGTTTTGCTTTGGAGTCATACGATCTCATTTCATGTACTCCATCGAATTCACATACTCGTATGAACATACGTAGTTAGTTATCAGTGACTGACTCAATCATACAAGGAAACAGCTGTTTAATATAAATAGTAATAAAAAAAATAAAAAATAACTATAGGATTATATGTATAGAGCTTCGTATATATTGTAGAACTTCAACTGCGAGAGAGAGACCATCTTTTTGTTAACTATATTTGTAGATATCATTGTAATTGCTGGGCGTTGTCATTGTCACATTCTCAATGAATACATTAACAATAAAAATGATATTTTGAAAAAATATGCAAAGATACGCTTTACTCTTTTTTATAAAGCACAAATGGAGGAGTTTCAAAATGTTTATATATATTTTTATGTAAGTAAAAGAAAGAAAAAGTTTTTATTTTGATATACTACGTGTAGAATCTATCTTATACTATTTAGAAGAAACCGTAGAAATCCATCTCTACTCTTCTCCTTTCCTTTGCTCCTTTCATTCTTTTTTAAGTCAGTATTTTTTAAATGTAAATAGCAAAGTGTACTTCAGAGGACTCCACATCCTCCACTTCTTATCTTATCTCTCCCTTCCATTATGAACATAGGCCCATCCTATATTCTTTCTTATTTACTATATTCTTAATTATTATAATATTATAATTACTAAATTTATTTTTCAATGCGTACTCAATAAAAGTGATAAATTAATTGTTGTTTTTTTATTTTATTTTTCCAAAAAACTTGATTTTCTGATAAACTTTACATCATACTTGAGTAAAGAGTTGACGTACATTTGAACACGAATGAATGAATGAATGAATGAATGAGAATCAATTAATTTGTTTCTTCACTGTTTCAATGTCTAAATTTCAACTCCGTTTATTCACACAAGACTTGTGATAAAAAGCAAAAGCCAAAGTAACACCAACAAAAGCAACAACCACAATAGCAGCAACTACAACTAAATTAATATTGTTAAGTGAATGAGTACTTATCACATTTGATTATGTGTGTGTGTGTGTTTGATTTTGTATAGGATTGTGTGTACGATTGTGTATGTTAAAAAGACGGTAAATTGTATAAAAACTAAAGATGACGACAACAACAACAACAGAATAAAAGTAACAAACCTCAAATTATCTTATAAAATCTTCAATTACTACAAAAAATTACCGCTAAATGAAAGGGTCAGTGGAGGGACGGGGGTCTAGACCCGACCCGTTGTATAAATCAGCAACACAACAACGAATTGAATAGAAAAAAAGCAAAAAACAGTTGGAACTTGAAACCGTCAACACTTGAAACAATAAAGCCGGCTAAATCTCAGAACTCAGAAATCTCGGACCCTCCATAGTAACAACAAAAAATAACAACACCAGTTTAATTATGTGGTTCATTATTTTTTTTCTTTTATTTAGTTACTTATTAACCGACCGACACTTACTTTACTTTTGTTCCCAGTTCGAGTCAGAGTTGCCATACTGACTGTAATTCCTCTGTTAGTTACTTGTTGTCACTTCTTAAAATCGTGGTATTTTTTTTTTATATATTTGTAGTACAGTTGAACCTCGATTATTCGGTTCTCTATCAACCGGGAACATCTGTTAACAGGGCCGCTGATTTTATACTCTTATATCCTGGCATGTGGGCACCATGTACATGTCCAATGTTGTAAAAAAGATTCGTCATTTGGTGTTTTTTTTTTGTGTTTTCTTTTTATTTTACTTTTTAATCGTTTTTTGTCAGTTGAAATCTAGGATCAGCAACAAAGAATGACGAAAGAGAGATGAACGCAGCTTTTAACTGTCAGACGTTTCAAACTGTTAATGCGAGTAATAAACTTTTTTGAAATCATTTTCTTTTAGAAAAAGTAAAGATAACGAATTCATTGAAAGTTACTAGGATTAAGTTTTACATTTAAGTTTACATTATTAATGTGAAAAAAATTATAAATGATATTCGTTGAGTGTCGAGGAGAATATAAATTTTTATACTTTACAACTTCTCTCTTCTATTTTTTCTAATTCTTCACTTTATATTCGTTTATTTGCTGTAGATATGAATTGCAATGAAAATCTTGTTGTTGCTCTGCTCTGCTCTGTTTCAGATCTCGACATGTTGTTGCAACTGAATTTGTTGTTGTTATGCTACAATTTCTTTCAAGCATTCCTATGGTAATTGCGAAAAATGGGTCAAATTGTGGCTGTTATTAATAACAATAAAAGTTGATGTTATTGGCGGTGCGTTGTTGTTATTGTTGCTTTTATGGTAATCATTTTTTTATTGTTTCTGTTTTTATGTATCTTTCTTCAATATTTTCTGATTTTTCTCTCATCTGGAAGCTTCAACTGTATTCGCTTTTCATTTTCTATAAATTTTCTACAATTTCCATAAAGAAAAACAACGAACGGAATCTGATAAGTTTTTGTACTTAATATATACTGATTGATATTTACAATGTTCCATAAAACGTTACTTTACTGGTTTATAGTTAGTTTAAGTGTAAATAATTGTCTCAATGTAATTTTTAATTTTTTAAAATTTTTGATATTATGCAATGTTTTAAAACGATAGAATGAAATTTGTTCATGTAATTCATTTACTTCTAATTACTTTACTAATTTTGGAATTTAGTAAAGTTTTTTTAACTTGTTTTCGAATTTTATGCATTAGAAAATATAAAATTAAAAGTCGGTTTTTTGTCACCCACTCATTTGGATGGCGCTGCTGACCTCTCCTTAAAACAAAAGTACTTGTATTCACTCTTTCTTGCTTTTATTGGTTTTGCTTTTACTGTTATTATTATTTTGTTTATGTTGTTGCTATTAGTGCTTTCGTTGTCTCCGTTATCGCTATTTATTGTCATCGTCATCGTCATCGTCATTGTTTAATTTTAAACGCACCCAGAAAAACCGGCAACACTTCCTTTTTTCAATACGGCCTCCACATAATTTTGTCCACAGTATTGTTTTTATTATTGTTTGTGATGGTTTTTGGTTCTTTTTTTTTTTTTGCTTGCTTTTGATTTAAAAGCCAGTGAAAGTGACGAAAGCTGTAATTATTGGATTTTTTGTTGTAGGATGACTGAATGAATCAATGGATTGATGGATGGATGGATGTTTGAACTTCACTTAACTCTTTTGGCTTCTATATTTTTGTAAATTTATTTCTGTTTTCTATTATTATTTTCTGTATTTCTTTTTATTATGTTATTACATTTGTATTTCTCATTACTTTAGTGATAATATTTTATTGCAATGGAAAAATTATTGAGACATTTTTATTGCTTTTAATGTTTACTTCAATTTCTGCTGCTGCTGCTGCTTTTTCGTCATCCTTCTCTTCCTCATCATCTTTCTGTTCTTCTTTGTCTTTCTTTTCTTCCTTATCTTTCTGTTCTTTCTTATATTTTTCTTCTTCTTCTTCCCTTCTTCTTTAGCTTTATATGCAAAAATCAAATGAGTCCTTAAAATCCTTTAAAACATTTGCATTCATTACGTACATCGTTGCATTGTGATTTTATGCTTTATTATTGATGTTTCTCTACCCTCCGCCTCCCTTACGACTGCTCTATTAAAAGATAGAAGAAGAAAAGCAAAATGACAAAAGTTCACGGAGAAAGAAGGGAGGCGGAGACGAAGCAGCAAAACTTGGCTCATGCTCAATAACGCGAGCTTCGTTTTGTCGTGAGCATGAAGCATGACAGAAACAACAAATCTAACATTGAACTTGATACTGGATGCAAACAAAACCAGAGTCTTGCCAACAAATTTTCTTAATTAGTGCAAAAATATTCGTAATATAAAAACAAACACATGAAAATACAGAGTTATTTTTCGGGCCAGGAAAATTATAATAATCATAATAATTCCGCCGGTTTTCTGTTTCTTTTGTTTAAACCGTGATTTGTTGCTGACACTATTTTTATGACTTTAATAATTAATGAACATGGATTTTATTGTATTTACTATGGTAATTGCAATTGTAACGTAGCATATATAATTAACTGTGTAAATTATTATGCTGTTATTTTTCACCAAACTTATTGTATTTACAAGCGTGAGACTTTTCAGATTGTATTAAACGAAGAGAAAGGAAGATATGAGAAAGAAATTGAGAAAAGAGAAAAATAATTGAATTAAATTCAATTATAATACAAGCCTTTTAAACTCAATATATACAGTACAACCTCCCTAAT
This sequence comes from Myopa testacea, assembly GCA_949629155.1. Taxonomy (NCBI): domain Eukaryota; kingdom Metazoa; phylum Arthropoda; class Insecta; order Diptera; family Conopidae; genus Myopa; species Myopa testacea. The sequence continues at coordinate 29,713,002 of OX451345.1, read as the reverse complement.
CCGGACAGATATAGTTTCAGCATCTGTCCGGATTAGTGGATCGTCCGGACTAGAGTTAAAATTAAATTTTAAACGCAATACATATTTGTACATATATATTATTTATTTTTATTACTGAAACATAAGTACTCATAAGAATTCATTTGTATTGAATTAATTTACAGAAACATAAAGGAACATACTAAAAGCGACCGAAAATTCATTTTGAAAAATAAGAATTTATTTTTGTTTGAATACATGTATCTTTATGTAATTTGTCAGCTTTATTTTTAAATTCTTTTAAAAATAAAATATCCTTATCTGTCGCTTTAGTTTGTTCAGCCCATAAAATAGCTTTTGAAAACAGTTCACTTGCCTCTTTATGTGAGACTTTGTTTTGAGCATTTTCAGACTCCTCCAAAGAACTATCAAGTTCTTCAATATTTTGGTTAGCAATTACTGCCACTTGTCTGATTGATTTTCCACTATCATTTGTATCCAATATTTTGCACTTTTCTGCCAACGTTAATGTTTTATGTTGTCGTTTATTTACGGGAGCCATATTTACGTTTTAACTCCACGCAAACTCAAGTAAACTAAAATATTTTACACATTCTTTAATTCTTGCTCACACACAATGCTTATTTTGTCTAGCGGTAAAATAACGAAGAAATTTTACTGAGGAAAAAGAACACTTGTCCGGACTATAGAGGAAAAATTTCTAAACTGTCCGAAAAATTTAAATGTCCGGATTACTGGATAGTCCGAATTAGCGAGTGTCCGGATTAGGGAGGTTGTACTGTACTTCAATCCTGAACGCACTCTTACTATTAAATTAATTACTGAGCTTAGACTGCAACCCTGACAAATGACACCATATACTTTGAACGATCTTAACTTCGGGTGTAGGGTGGAATAAAAGGTTTTTTTTCTTAAGGTTTTTCTCCGCATAAATTTTCGTGACCTTTCTGCAGTAAAATCTTAAGTGTTCGGTTTTTCTAGAAAACACTTTCTCTCGCTTTTCACTATTAATACTTTTGTCGCATTTTAAAAAAAGTAACAAATAGTGTTTCGTTGTGTAAATCGTTTGGCTTTGTTTATAAGTGTTTATAAAGGGTTAACATGCTTCCCAGGAAAATACAACTTTACAACACTTTACATTATAAAATGTGCAACGTGTTACTTCGACACCTCTTCACTCATCATGGATCATGGATGATCCGATGGATGAAAGTGCAAAATGTGTGAGAAGACTGTTTTTTTTTTTTTCTTTTGTACGTGCTTCTGCATGCTCTCGCTTTCACTCTGCTCAACCTGTCGAACTTACTTTTCATACATCTTTTTAATTATTGCATATATGTACACACATACATACACACAAACATGCCCAATTTGAAGTCCCAGGGTCTGGTGCGACACTTAAGCTTTTCTTCTTGAAGGTTCTTCCTTAAAGAACTTTCCATCACTGCAGAAATCATGAGTGTAGGGCATTTCAAGTCGGAGCACCCTATCTGGGTTCTTCCTAACTCATCAAATTATTTTAAAATTAATAAACTTGTAATTGTTTTTTCATTTCTTACCTTTTTATCGATATTCAAATGAGTCGCAATTAACGATTCTCTTCTTGTTGTGTTTTTTTTTTTGCTTCTTTTGATTGCTTTTGTTTCTTTTATTTATTGTCAGCTCCCCAAGTTGTAAAATTTTCTCACTTTTGTTGTTATTCTGTTGTCGTCTCTGTTTTCGTGTTCTGTTTTTTTTTTTGTTTTGATGTTTTAACCATTTTTTCAGTTCTTTCTTATGTATATTTTTAATTTCACTTTTTACTCCAACTTATTTAAATAATTTTCATGTTTTTTTATGTTTTTAGAGATACATATGTTTTTTATGGTTTCATTAAGCTTGCCTAGTTTTTATTTTTATTATTATTACTAGATTCATAAAACTATTTTCATATTCATAACTTTTTCTCATTAATTAAGTCACAAGTAAATAACACATAAGTAAAGATGCGCTCATTAATGAAATACTGCAGGTTTTTCGTGTTGTTTCCTTTTTTTTAAATTTTTTATTGCTGGCTATTGAAAGGCTCGCAAAGGTTAAGAAACTCTTGAAAACCTGAATACAAAAGTTGTCAAGTTTCTTTAATTATATTCTTACAATTAAGATGAAAAATCGGACGTTGTCTTAATTTAAGTCTACATATATTAAAATTCAATGAAATTTGATATTAATAAACTATTCGACTCGGTATTCTACCGACTTTTAGTTTTAGTTTACTTTGATTTCAAGTTTGACGTGTTAATTTGACTCGAAATGACTTTAAAAACTCATCTGCGCATCCTGTCTTTAAAATGTCCAGTAAAGACTGACATGAAGTTAGAAACCAAACGATTAATATACATGGATCTCTCGTAATAACTTTGAAAATATACTACCACTACCACTCGTTACCAACTTTTTAAACTTTTCTTTTTTTTTGTTTACTTTTACTTCGGCAACATCACAGCATCGTGAGGAAAACGTGTGATTTTTCTTGCATTTTATATACATACGTTTTTTGCTATTTGCGAATAAATTCATTTCAACACTTCATTTTGACTTCATCTTCTCGTCTTCATCGCTTTTCTTTTTCTTTCTGTTTCCATTCCCATAAAATAGTTTCATTACTATACTGAAAAATAGCAAAGACTTTTAATGTTTTTTGAACTGACTCCTTTTTTTAATTAAGTTGTCATTTCTTTTCACTAAATTTTTATGAAATTACTTCTATAAGTAATATTATATTTTTTTATTATCTCTTAGCAAGTTGTACTTTTATTTTATGGTTTTTTATGGATTGTGTTGTATTGTGAAAATTTCGTTGTAAACTTCACTATTTTTATAGTCGAATATCGCATAAAAACTCCTAATAAATCGTACTAAAATACCGTATATAAAATAATACTTCAGTGAAGACATAACTTACTCCGCGAGACAGACCTACATAACATACAGACAGAGACAGAGACTTGCTAGAGCCAGAGACAAAGACAGATCCAGAGACAGAGCCAAGGAAGGAGATAGACACAGAGATAGAAACAAAACAATTAAATCAAAGTTATTATATCTATACTATATAGGAAACTATATCATTGAAATGATTAACCAGGATCGATTGTAAATTTTATCAAGTTATTCAAGAGTATTAAATGTCTACAATCGCGATATGTCTTCGCGATGATTTGTTGTGATTAAGATATACTAATGTGTTAATATAAGACCCAGAATATATGAGTTTAAGACACTCTTGACGCCTTTCTGTTAAGTAAATAGTCCATATAACCATAAAGTAAATTGTGATGGACACGGAACACTTGGAATATTTATTGAACATGATCATCATGAACATCGGAAATTTGATTATTTTATTCTGTATATGCATACATACTCGTGCTTGTTATAATAATGTTATGTTGCTTAAATAAATAAATTCTTTTCTATTGTATAATTTCTTGTTCTATAAATTCTTCTTCTATATTTTGCTAGTATTTAAATCGTTCCTGTCTTGGAATACGATATCATCTGACATCGGCAATAAGTTCGGTCATTGAACTGATCAATCTAATTAATTGTACATGCATATATCAAGTGTGATATTAAATTCCTGTATTTGAAATTCAATGATGAGTGTAATTTAATCAATTATGGGTAGAGACTTTGATATGCATTTAAATGTGGCAATAAAATCGGCTCTATTATTTTAAAGAATTTGTATATTAATATTAAGTTATTAATATCATCAAACTATCAGAATCAAAGAGTTAAACATTTTATTTTATTATAGTTTAATGTGTATATTATTTCAAGTTACTTTATTGTCTATTTTTATTTCTTCATTTTGTAATTACGGAAATCTCATTCGAATTTTAATGTACTGTATTGCAACTCGTTTCCTTTTCAATTTGTACGAGAGTTCAACATTTTTGCATAAATAAATTGTTTTTTTAGTAAAATTAAATTCCCTTCTTTCTTTTGCATTGCTTTTAAATTCTTTAGGCTCCTCATTTTTATTATTTTAATTTTAATAGAGTTCAATCAGTTCGCGAATAACTTTTAATGCACGTACATGCTATACATCTTTATGTATGTACGTCATTGCATAGAATTCTCCTACGTCATGGAGCCATATTCTTGTTGTTGTTGTTATTTGTTGTGGTTTGTTGTTGTTGCTACTGCCAATGTTGATGATGTTCGTTCGGCGTAACCGACGCCGCTGTGAGTCGTTCCTAAAATCTACTCGTAGGAACTTTTATTAATTGCTCTTTTGTAAGTCATAAAAAATCGACATTTTTTAAACATAAACAATTTTATAGAATGCTTTTTTATAATTTTGTTGTTGTTGTTGTTTTATACCCATTTCACATATGTACATAAGTACCTGGTATATGCCCAGGTTCCAATTCCTTCATATATGTATTAGTGTGTGTGTGTTTGTGTCTCGTTTGCATTAATTTCCGCCATTTGTAATAAATTGAGACTGGATTGTTTTTTTTACATTTTATTATTGATTTTAAAATTGCACTCAGCGGAAAAATAACAAGTAATGAGAATTTTGTCTTAAAAATGTTCGTTTTTAACTAATAATAAATAAAAACAATCAAAACTTATTTAAAATAGAATTAATTAATCAATTATAAACACAATAAAAAGTGAACACAATCAAACATATTTCAATATTACACATTTTTGCAGTTTTTTCTAAATTTGATTTATTGATCTTTTTCTCCAACAAATTCTTTTGTTGGAGAAAAAGTCTTCTAACATTTTGATAAATTATTTATTTTATTTAAATTTTCTATTCATTAACTTTTGGTGTTATTTTATTTTTAAGTTTTTCGCTGAGTGATCTTTGAGAATTTCATATCCGTTGATTAGATGCAGTTGTTTTTGTATTATTTATTGTTGTTGTTTTGTTGTGGTTGTTTTGTTGTTGTTGTTGTCTTCCTTACTCCTCAGCACAATGTTATTATTGATGAACTACTCGTCCGGCTGCTGTTCCACCGGGACACACCTTTTTTAGTACTTGCTGAAGTTTAAGTTACGCTGTTTATAATTTATTTAGTCTGCCGTTATTTTTATTATTGCTATTCTATAAATAATGGAAATAAAAAGCAGTAATTTATTAACTATGACTTTTTTAATTTAATCATGATAAATTTAATCATGATAGAGAAATAAAAACGAAACGAACTTATAAAAAGCTTGCTTACATGTTATGTTATTAAAATAAAAGAAGCTCTTACTTCTTTTCATGGTTCAACGAAGGTTAATTGAATGTAAATATTTACAAAGCGATTCTTCCCAGTTTTACAAAGGTTAAGACCCTAAAGTACCCAATTTTAACCACTTTAAACCACTTTCAATCGTAGCCTGATCATTTATTTGATCATACATTCGGAAGGTCACTTAAAATGATCTGTGATGTTGATAACGACGATCGTTCAACTGATCTCGAGGATTGTTTTAGCAAAAGTGATATTTAAATGATCTTGATGACAGTTAAATTATTATTTTTATACAAAAGAAAACAATTAATGATAATTTCGTCTAATTTAAGATCGCTGGGAGAGTCAGTAATGAAATCATTACGATTGATGATCATTAAAATAATATAAAATGGTGAAAATTATATCGAATAATCGTTGAAATGATATAACTTTTAAAATAGTCAACAATTCAATAAAATAATTAAGTGACAATGATCATTTGTCTATTAATTAATGAGAAATAATAATTTATAATGAAAGGAGCAATGAAAGTTATGATTGTTGAGTGATTATGATATGATGATCGTTTCAAATCAGTGATGATAGTTTAAAATAAGTGATGATAAGTTTAATTTAATGATTATTTTAATCTAATCTCTTAAAATATCTAGAAAAATTAATACAAATTCTACTTTTATAGGAAAGTTTATAATCAGCTTTCAGAAATCTCGGTTCATTTGAATCACTGATTAAGAACTCACTCACTCAGTCGCTTCGATGAATCAGTGATGAATCGCTTCGGATGTCAAACGGAAAGAAATGTCGAATCTCGAGCTAAAACTTTATTATTGGAAATAAATATAAAAATTAGATGATAAGCTAATTTAGCCTTAGCTTCAAGTAAAATGTTTGTGCTTGACTTCGGCTCCATTTACTCGCTCTTCCCTTCGTTCCGATTGATGGAACACATTCATTCGATGTGTTGTTGTTGTGCACGCTTGCCTGAAGTCGTTGCAAAGCCTGCTTTTGCGATGACATTTACATACATATGTATATGTGTTAGTTATTCAGTCAATCAGTCAATTTTTCAGTCATTCATTTATTCATTGGGTCATTTATTTTAATGCAGTTTCATTGCTTTCGTTTCCTTTTTTTAATGCTTGATTTGTATTCGCTTTTCGCGAATTTAATTCGCTGTGTTTTTGCAGCCGTCGACCCGCATCTCCTCGATTTGTGGATTTAGTTCACATTTGACGTAGGTTTTGACACGATTATGCTTCTTTTTCTTAACTGTTTTTTTTTCTCTTGCTCCCTCTCTTTCTTGATCTCTCTCTCTTTGATCGTTTGTGAAGAAACACCAGAGAAAGCGAAAAATTTGTGTGAAACCGTTCTTTTGTCCCCTTCTCAGCTGATTGTTTTTTACCGCGGCTGTCCCATTAAAAACGCCTTTAATATGACTGAATTAATTATGGTAAAAACAAGAAAAAGTCGGCTTTGACTTGACGCCCCCTTAAAACTGTTTGACGCTAAGCTTTTTGATTATTCTTCCATCTCTCTCTCGCTCTGTTTTCGGATGCATTTCTTCGGTGACAGTGATTAAGAAAAGCGCAAAAAGGACGCCCACATATCAAAGAGCCATTAATTATGGCCATTAAATTAAAAACCAGGTTTAGACAAATAAAAACTACCTATTTTTTATCGTGTTTAATGTAAAAATTGAAAAAAAAACATTAATGAACCTTTTTAAAGTATCATCACTTTGTGTTGATATACAAGATACGAGCGTATTATTAGAGCTTCGTATCTTCGTTCCTAATCAAATCTGACAGTTCTTCGATTTCTTGCTTCTCCGAAATTGTTACTTTTTGTTAATTATTTTTTAAGTTAGAAATACGTTTCTACATGTTTTCATTTTCGTTTTTTTTTTTTCGTTTGTTGTTGTTAACTTTTCTTGTTAGCACTTTATTGTTAATTGACACTGAATCTCTCTCGTCGTCGAGAGACTTGGTAAGATTTTATATAACCACATTATTAAGTTACTCTACGTTACAGTCCAGTAGATTGTGATCGCTTAAATTCGGTACAGTTTCAAGCAGTTCTTGATTTCACAATTAAGATGATTATATTAAATGTCGAAACCAGCAAAATCCATCTTGTGTAGATGATATTTGAAGTTGTCAGGACTCGCAGGGCCATCCTAAGGATATTCGGCGCCCGTGGGCTACTAAAAGTAATGTGCTCCTCGTCATAAGAAAGTACATCATACTTAGTGGCTATACACCTAAAAAATTGCCGCCCCTAAAATGCTTGTACCCCGGGGCTGTAGCCCATTTAGCCCTGTGGTTAGGGTGGCTAGCTAACTCAGACTGGCTTTTTTGAGAGTGATTGTATTCTTTATCTTATAATAATATAATAACACTTATAATATAATTCGTATTTTATATTAATATTTTTCCTCATTCTTCTTAGTGAATAATTATTAGATAACAAAAAAAGTATTATTAACCAAAAAAAAGTTGAAAACAACGGTTTCATTTTACATGTTAGAATAACAATAATTTATTCATGGTTTTCAATTACATACAATATCAGTGAACGCGGAGTAAATGCTCTGAAAGCGTTAAATTTCATATTCTTTTTGTGTTTTGGTATATATCGACATACATATATACATATACAAATATATTCTCTCCATATATAAACAGACATATACATATATGACGATATATATGTATGTACTTTTTTTATTACTCTCCTTGCTAATATTACTGTCTTTTGTGATTGTCCAAATGACCTTGAATGTATTTTTACACCACAAACTGGTTTCGAGATATCGTACATCTAAAATATATAGAGTAGAAGTAGAGGTATAACGCGAAATAAATTAAAAAAAAAACGCCAACCTGCTGATCGGCAGCTTCAATAAAACCTGAATCATTATTTACGTTTGAAAGGTTTTCAAAAGAAAACAATAACAAAAAATGGTGCCGTTTTTTTTTTGTATACTGAGAGAGGGAGAGAATCGTTAAATTATTAATTGTATTGTCTTTTTGAAGTATAGATTTTTTTCAATTAATAGAAACATGTATAATTAGTAAATGTAATTAAAAACTGCAGTATGGTATATAATCGAGTATTTGATTATGAATCTAATCTAATCTAATATTTTGCTTAAGCCAAAGGTTAAACTCAATTGATTAATGTAAATGTTTTAAAGTGAAGTAAAAAAAAAGGTCCTTAAGATATCCTTGATTTCAGTTCGATCTGAATCTGACTTTAATGCCTTATACTTTTTTAAGGTATCTCAGCTGGTTTACAGAGCTGAAGTTTGTATCAATTGAGTTTCTTAATCATTTCATTTATCTTTTCATGGAATTATATTGATCATTTGTTTTTGGATTTAAATAAAATTTGTGAAAATGTTTGAAAAAGTTTAATGAAGTTAAAAAATATCGCACAAAACAGATTCGGAAAAAGTTGATTCTATTTCTAATCAATGTCCAATAATTTTACTTATTTTTCCTGAAATAAATAAATTAGCTTTTAGCGTTGAACACAATCGGAGCAACAGGATACAGCAACACTTCCCGGCAACAAGAAATTCCATGGCGTTAATTATAATGGCTGGGCAACTGTTGCTCAGCAACAAAAATTTCATATGTCAATTTCTTAATGGTGGTGTAACACTAGGCCACTTGAGGCTGTCTTAGAAAACCTTCAACTGTTTCTTACATTTTCTCCAGCATCCTTTTTTAGAGGATTTTCCATTTCTTTTAGCAATTGATAAATATTTTGAGTAAGTTTTTTTATATAGGAATTCCGTATATTTTCTATTTCAGAAATAAATTGCTTGTAATAATAATAATAAAAATTTCGTTAAATATTAACTTAAATAAATTGGCATTAAGATGCCTAGTGTGACACCCCTCACAATACAAATTGTCAAATTTTACATTACACAATGTAAACAAACACACCGAAGAAGAACAAGAATGATTCTGTTGCTGTCAAAATTAGAAATTAGCCCGGAGACAAGATACAAAATGGAACGCAAACCAGAGCAACAAACTGGAAAGCAAACTTTTTTCTCGATCTCCATAAGAGCCCATGTAAATTTGACAGCTAAAAATGTATCTTGTATCCTGTTGCTCCGATTGTGTTCAACGCTTTTGTCTGTGGCAAGATTTTTTATATGCATTTGAATTCCTTTCCTTTTCTCATTCCGTTTGGAATTTTCCTTTGAATTTCTTTAGTTTTTGTATGTGTTTTTTTAAACGTTTTTGGTTTTTAGTTCTTTCTCTCATTATTAGTTTGTTTTTATTTCACTGTAGAGCGAAAGAAACCGAAATAAAGTGAAATGCCAAAATAGGTCAGAATTTCTACGTGTTTGTTTGCTTGCATCTCTTTTTTAAGTCCTGTTTTGTTTGTGAATTTTTTGTTACCTGAAGATGTAAGATATACAGTATAGTACAGTAACAATACCCCGACATCAGTACAACTACCATAATAATCATCTACACACTTATGATTATCATAACACTATCGTCATTATCATTTCATCGTTATTTTCATTATGATCAACCTCATCATCGCATCGTCATAATTATAATCACTTCTTTGTCATCGTCATCATAACATGACGTGTTTTGTCTGTTTTATTCTCCACTCTGCTTTGTCGTCTTTAAGATCGTTTTTCCAATATATACAGTTGTATTTACAGATGTGTTTATGTAAATGATATTATGAAGTATATAGTCCATTTTTCCATATGGCATAAAAATCATTAGTGTAGGGTATTTGATTTTCGGCTAGCTCCGAGATAAAGAAAGAGTGCCTTTCTGGTTACTCCTCCCAATTCTCCAAGCTTTTTCACATTTCATGTTGGATTTTTCCAGTATTTAAGATTGATTCCAAAATCATGTGTATCTAAATAAACTATCGAAAATTCTATGACATCATTTTATAGAGAAATGTGTTTTTGTTTTTCATTTAACCAACCTTGAATTTTCATTTTTACCTGTTTTTGTTCAAACTCAGCGAAGCGTTCAATTTAAATGGATTCTCAAACAATTCTCGTAAAGATACTCGTTTGCAAGTACATACAAGTTTCACGTTTACATGTTTACAGCTAACTTACCTGAAAAGTATACATATATTGAAAAGTTTGCAATTTAACTACTAGCATGTCAGATCGAGATCTGTTCTATTTTATTACAAAACTAGAGATTTTATTTATACATACATATATATGTATATATAGAATGTACTCGTATAGATCAACATCTCTTAACCCTTAAACGGGCAACATCTCCGATTTGAATAAAAAAATTATCGTGGGTTATTTACGCACTCCTGAAAACAGTACCATACTTCGTTTTTCTTAATTTTTTTATTTTACTGCCAAATTTTTAAAAAAACTAGTTGATTCATATATGCATCACTGCCCGCCAGCGCATAAAAACCTGCTTGTACATGAAAAATATTTTTTGTGTGTTTAATTTCTGTATTAATTTTAATTTGTTTATTAATCATTTATTTCTTTTATTTTGTAAGTAATGTAATATTATTTAAATAAATTAATATTAAATTTGGTTATTTTTATATAGAATGAATCTGTAAAAAGCAGTTTCTATCTATATTTATACATAAGGCTGTATTACATTTTGTACTTTTTATAAAGGTCTGTTCTAAACAGTTTACATCTTGTCCGATTGCTTACCACTTCTGGAAAGTGGGATATACCATCGTGGCGTACGTCAATAGGCGGAATAGGTTGAGTTGTAATCGACTTTTTTTTTTGCGTCATGTTGGCTTGCAACCGATGGTGAAGAACGATTTGGTTTTCTGCCGCGCTTGCCAGCAAAATCAATTCGACACAGAATTTGTGCTAAATCGAACAACACCCTTTAATTGACATGCCTTTTTATATAGAAGCCAGTTGATACAGGTCATATCCAAAAGGTGATGAAATATTCGTATGTACCATTTCCTCTATTTGATGGTGATCCTATAACTTCCAATGAAACTGTCCATCAGGTCTACTCCACCCATATGCTTATTGTAATCTCCGATTACATCGGGAAATTTTGAAGATCATCCTGTAAATTTTAATTCATGTTCAGTTAGTATCAAATTTTTTCTTTTCCACAAGAGCATTTCCAATTGATTTTTTTAAGGTACCCGAAATGTTTCAGTTGATGTGTGTGGTGAAGAGACCTCGACAGCAATGTCGTCAGTCTTACGATGAAAGAAGAAATAAACCATTCGCAATTTCGCTCAAATCCTCATCTGAGATCGGTATACGGTCAGTGTCAATTGCTTCAATATCGCTGTCCGAATGGAATTTGAGCCAAAATATATGCAATTTCTTCGGCCCCTCACTTTTTCCCAACATATTTTTTATTTTTTCTTAATTCACAACATATGCACACTTCTAGAATTTCAAAATTCAAATGGCGGAAGAATTTTTATTCTTCGCTTTTTATGCATATATGTATATATTGTATATTAAAAAAATGAAATAACATCCAATGAAATATGATTGACTGGGTAACCATTGTAATGGTCTTTGAAAAGGTCAGGTATTCTTTTCAATAGATCATTCAAATTTCCAAAAGTGTTATCTGTCCTTTTTTTTAGACCCATTAACGGTTCGCAACGGTTTACCATCATAAATTTTCTAAAAAATTCTGACGAAAACTCATTACCTAAAGCCCATTACTCTGATTTCAATTTATTAAAACTATAATGAGTTTATTGGCGCACATAAATATATCATACTCCTTCATATTCTAAATGCAGTCCACAAAGGCACACTGAAGAAAAGTATGACGCTATGCGCACTGATGCATATATGAATCGTCTTAATTTATTACCGCTGCTACTAAAGTATAATCATTTTATTAAAATTTTAAAGGCAATTCGCTAAAACACACATCAAGCTTGCACACATAATTTTATTGTAAGATTTTTGCGTATTTTGTACAAATAATTTTGGTTCAAACATTGCCAAAAATGATAAATTTGCAAAAAAATATTTTTTCAGTTTATCCGTGTTTTAGATTTATTTATAATTTAAAAATAAACCAAAAAACATATTAGAAGTTTTAATTGATTAATTTTAAGAGATTATGTTCAGTGAATAATTAATTTTACATCAACCTAGTCATTTTAGAGAGCATTTTTAAGACGATTCATATATGCATCAATTCCCGTTTAAGGGTTAACTATAGATTAGATGATAATTATTATATATTTTTATTTATTAACTCAAAACTATATATTAATTTATAGTTGGACACGAGATTGAATATTTTCATATTCAGCCTAATTTTTATAATTTCATAAATTTTTTGATGCTTAATTTGGTAAAAACATCTAATCAAAAATATCCTTTTTATTATAATAGAAGATATAAAAGATATAAAAATATAGATAAAAGTTCTATAAAGTAAATTTAAAACAAAAAAAAATTCATATACTTTTGAAAAATATTAGAAAACCATATAATGAGTGATAATAGAGTGACAACCGTCATCAATTGGTTATCGACTGTCCATATCAATTGATCAAATCAATTGATTGACAGCTCATAGGCAGACGTCAACAGCTTCAAAAGATGTCAAGTACTTCTTGACATTTGTATATACATCGATTGATCTTTGATAGTTAACTCGTTTTTAATATAAGTCAACAGGCAATAAATGTAAATAGACTGTAGCTGGGCTCTGACGTACGGAAATGAAATACTAGGTTCAAAATGGTCCCATAATTTTTGAAAATAGGACATCGATATGCTCCAACATATCCCAGACACAAGTCGTCAGTTCTACCAGGGTACTAATTACAAAGAAAACCAACACAGAATTGACAGACGTCCAATAACTCATTCTTGTTATCTGAACTAGAATTTGATCGAATTTGGACTTATCTTGGACCCTCCAGAACACCTCCCTCTCTTCTCGCAGAGAGGGATGTAATTAGCATGAAATTTAGAGAAACTAGGGACTCACATTATTTTGAGTTAAGTAAGAACGAAAAGACTGACGAGAGTACTTTCTATAAAAGATAACATTGAATAACATTTCTATAAAAGGTAACATTCGATAAGTAAACCTAATTAACCATTTCTGTGTGTTGGCTTGTAACGTCAAAAGTCTGAATAACGTGTCTGCTAAATTTAAAGTCTAAGTTGTTCACTCTTAATTAATTACTTTTTAACTAAATAAAGAGCTCAATTAACGTTTGCAGTTGCTATGATCTCTTAATCGACATTGAATACGGTCATTAAGTACATTCATAATATACATTTACAGTTACTTATGTGACTATTATTGTGTATGTGTTATTTTTCATTTCTACACATACTTGTATGCATATTTTTTTCGTAGTGATGTGTGTATTTTTTATTGTATTCGTATTTTTCTTTATAAATGTTATTGATTCAACTTGTCATGTGTTGGCAAAAAAAAAGGAAATAAACAGGTTTTAATGCATTTAATTAAAATTAAGTTTTTTATTTTTAATAAACATTATTAATAACAGCAAAGTAATAATAATAAAATCGTATTTGGACAGCGATTAGTTTTATAGACGTTGCAGTTGTAGACTATAATAGTTTGTTTTATGATTGATTAATTTATATCTATACTGTTCTTTTTTAAATATCCAGAAATGTTGTTGAAATATTATTGAAATGGAAAATCAACACGTAATCACCATGAAGATTTATTATTAATATTTTGACATTGAAGAAGCTTCGTTTTTAAATTTGATTAATAAATTTCAGTAAAACACATCATTGCTTTATATAATACAAAATAAGAGAGTCTACAAACTTCATCTCTTCTTCTTTTTCTCTCCACTCGTCACTCGTAGTGTTGTCAACCCGCATGAAACAACTGGCCGATAGTCTGAGTGAATTCAATTTTGAGTGCATTGGAACGGCGCAAACGGACGATGAGATGGTCATCTGTGATAGTTTAAAACATTTCGGCAACATTATCGGCACCATTGAAGAGGAACGCGAGAAGATGGTAACATTAAGAATAACATTTATTTAAGTCAATATAAGTCAACGATATTAAATCAATTTCTATGAAATCATTTTTCAGTTTACCCTGGCCTACAAACAGATCATTGAGCCACTCGAGGATTTTCGCAAGAAGCAAATCGGCGGAGTCAAAGAGAATAAAAAGAAGTTCGATAAAAAGACAGAGAAGTTTTGTCAATCACAAGAGAGGTTCCTAAATATGTCCACCAAAAAGCCCGAGAACACAATACAAGAGGTGAGATAAACAAAAGGAAATGAATATTTGAACTAAGAACCAAGTTTGAATTATATTACTTTTTCTAAACAGCATTTCTAGAATTCTTAATTATATCACTTTGTATAGAGCTTAACATTTCTGTAAACTAATTTCCTAAAATCCAAGAGAAAACATATGAACCTCTGTCTCATTCTCATTTAAATGCAACCTCATTTTAAGGAGCTTCGGGGCATGAATAAATAAAGCTTTTTATATTTAGTGTGTTTTATTTTCTGTTTTGTTTTTTTTTTTTTAAATCCATTTAAATCCTGTCCCATACGGTACAATAAGGTGGCGGATTATTTTTGGTTCCCTTCCAATTCTCTTAAGCAGCATCTGTGTTGCTGTGTTGTTATAGTTTTATCTTTTCTATTCGTTCGTTTGTTTTCATATTTGTTTTTCAACTTTGTCTGCCAACTAAAATCACATCCATGTCAGTAAACTATACAGCAAACAGTAGAGTTCCATGACCTGCCTTAACGCAAAACACAATTACATTCACAGTGAGGGCGAACTTTTCTAGCAACAACACCGACTGCTTGCCTGATAGCCTGTGGCATTCAATGCAACCGACAATAACAACAACAACAACAGCTAGAACTCAAACTAAAACTTAAAACCCTTCATTCCGCATTCATTCGATAACTCGACAAATAGAGGAAAACACATTATATACAGTTTTCACATTTCTACAGCAGCAATTTTGCAACCATCCGCATTCACCCAACAACAGAATCAGGGGAGGGAGCAATGGAGGATTCTACCATAACGCAAGGACCTCTAGCCAAACAGTAAACTACCCAACCAACCATCCAACCGATCAGTCAGCCAACCACCCGGTCAACCAACCAACCATCAAACCAATCATCCAAATATTTAGCCACCTACTCAACACCACAACCAAGCATTTTGACTACCAGCAAGCTACCCAATCGACCCAACAACTCATGCATTCAACCCAATGAGCCAACTACTAACACACAACCTATTCCCATATCGTCGGTTCAATTTGTTTACTTATATAAGATTTAATATGGGTGTGCATCTCACAAGAGAACCTACAAAAAAAGCTTCCCATTCTAGATTATCCTGGTTATAATATGAAGTAGTATAGTGGAAGTATTATAGAAGTATACTAGACTAGATTCGAGTAGTTATTTAATAGACGAAATTTTTCTCTTGTTAGTAGGTATATAGGGTGTATATAATAATTTCGATTATTGTGTCTTGGCTTTGGTTATATTTTTATATCGTTATAGTTACATTATACATATGTATATTGTGGGTTTATTTATTATTATTGTTACGAAAATCAAATCATTTTCAAATTGTTACGAAAATCAAATCATTTTCAAATGGTTACCAAAATCAATTTTCATATTCAAGTCCAAATCAGAAGGCGTTGCATTTTTTGGGGGCTCAACACTTAATAATACAGTCCTAATACAGTTCCATTAATGTCCTTAAAAATGTCAACTTCAAAGTACATAATCAAAATAAATATTTTTGTTGTTCTTACCTTTTTTATTTATCTATATTTACTATAATATTTATAATGTTATGTCTATTATATTTGTTATACGCCTACAAAATTCTATAAGATTCTAAAAAACTCAGTCAAAGTTAAACTCAGTAAAGTATTTCAAATAGGTTTTTAAATAATACGGCAAAAATTACACATCTTTTTATCTATCTTAATATATTATAATAATATTAAAAATAAGTACCTATATTATATTAGTGTTTAAACTTATTCCTTAACAGAAAAAAGTGTTTAAAAGTATATTTAAATGATCCTCTAAAATAATTATAATACTTGTAAGATCCTTTTAATGTAAGACGTCGTGTTTTTCGAACTTTGATGTTAAAAAGAAAATTGTTACATTACAGTTTTCATCACGTTTTCCGGTTTATAAAACAACTACAACATCACCATCATCATCCATTAGAAGTTCTTCTCTTTAGCTTTTGTATAAAATAAGTTTTCTTTCTTTCTGTTTATTCCACTGACTATATTTTGTTGTTGTTTTTTCTTTTTTGCTGTGAACAAATATTTGTCTGGAAAAGTACAAAAAAAAAAGCTGTAAAATAAAAAACTAAAATGGAATATGAAAAAGAGTAAAATAGTTATATTGTATAAAACAAGCAACGATGATACAAGATACTTCGCTTTTCTGCTCCACTCATTGAATGTTGGAGCCTGAAAATGTAACTGTAACTGTGGACGTAAGTGTGTGTGAGTGTATGTGTTTGTGCGTGTTTGCCTTTCTAGTTCTGCATGTCTTTGTATGTGTATTTGCATTTTCATGTTTGTTTGTCCTGTTTGTGGTTCTTACGAGCGGATGCACTTTTCCGACGATAGCGGAAATGAATTTTAAAAGTGTGATCTTTTTCAATTCAGTTTTTCTAACTTCTTATTATGTTGTGTAAGTGCTTTTATTAAAAATGGGGGTGAGGAAGGGTGGTTGTTTTACTGGCGCTGAACGTATTTTTCTGTTGCAGTTTAGGCTGTTCAAATTAAGGTTTTTGGATATATGTTTGTTAAATTACATAATAAGCGAACGTTTATTGTATATGATTTACATCTTTGAAATTCTCTTTTCTTCATTCACTTTATGAAACCGAATTCTGTCCCTTGTATAAAAATCTTCTATTTATTCCTTTGAATTTCTTTTTATCTATAAAAAGTTCACATACTCTCTTTAAATGGATTTATTAACTTTAATTGTTTGTAGTCTTTTCAATTGAATATTTGATTCTGTGAATTAAATCTTTCTTTTGTGTTTTCGTCGAGGGAAGAAAGATCTGAATATTAATCAAATCAAATCAGGTTATTCTTTCTTCATTTTTTTGTTGTTGTGTCAATTCAATTAGTTTACATTCAATTATTTTATCTTCAATTAGTTTATATTCAATTAGTTTATATTCACTTAGTTGATCGTATTTTTGATATTTTTTAAGTTCCAACTAAAATCAAGAGTTGTTTTGTCTCCTTTTTTATGTTCCTTTTTAAAAGACATTTTTGTGGTTTCGTTTTTACAAATTTTCTTAAATTTCCTAAGATTTTTGTTTTCGAAAATCAATTAAAAATCTTTATTTAGTTAAATTTTTCTTAAAATAACATGACAACAATAAGAAAGAAACACACAAACAGAAGACGCACATAAAACAAAAGAAGGACGCGTTGACTATTTCAAAGGCTCTTCAGTACCTCCTCCGTATCTCCTCAGTACCTCCTCAGTTTCAGTTCCACAACATACACGGCTCATGCTTCGTATTCTCCCTTCTAGCTTCCCCTTTTCACTCCTCTTTCTTATGCTCAGTTGCATTACTGAAAATATGCAGTTAGTAACAGAAGTGAACATTTTGCTGCTTGTCTGATGGACTGTAAAGCTTCCGACCAACTACCCACCCACCAGACCCACACCATCGACCACCCACCAGCAACAATGATAGCCACCCGCTGTTTTTGTCGGCGGGAAAATCGATCGATTTAATGCCGGGGCGCTACAGGGCGGTTGCGACCACTTTTCTAGTTGTTGTTGTTGTTCTTGTTGCTCTTTGTGTTGCTGTACTTATTTTTGCTGTTAGAGTGACGATGCACGTAATGATGATGATGGTGAAGATGATAATGATGTTGATTATGGTACTTCTACTCTTGTTTCAGGTGTTTGTTGTTTCATTTTCGATACGTTTGCGTTTTTCTTCACGTTTTTCTTCCTTTTTTTGTTGCTCGCTCTAGCTTTGGGTTTTCTCGTTTTATTCTTCTTTCATTTGAAAATAACACAAGACTCTGTATTCTTCTTATAGCCGGCGAATTTGTTTTCAATGACGTATTTGTGCCACGTGGTGGTTGTTTTTGACTTTCTCTTTTATTGTTTTTTAGTTTTTCATCTAAAGAAGTGTTTCTTTGTTTCTGTTTGGAAAAAATTTAGCAGCGGCGTTTGTTTTGAACGTGGCCGACCCTTTTTTGTTGTAACTCTGAAACTTGGTGACTTTAATCTAAGTTTGTTTCCTCTTCGTTAGTGGTGGGGGTTGCGGTGTCGATGGTGGGTGGTGGGTGGTGTTTGAAATGCTTCACTTGTTTTTGGGTGAGCTTCTTTATTTTTCTTCATGGTTCATGGAAGGTCTTCATTTTTGCTTTAGTTTAAAGGAGCTTTCCATCCACTTCGCACTTCATGTGAGCTGAATATAGTTCACTTTTACACCTTGCAACATCTTTGCATCTTGATTGCATCAACAACATCATCGCCATCAAGTGAACAACAAACTTGAGTACAGTCAAGTAGGATTCTGTTTTGAAAATAGATATGAATGAAATTTCCTTATTTTAAAGTCTAAAAAACTTTAAAGTCAATACAATTTTATTTTACGATATTTATATTTTAACATAAGAAACAAGATAGAAATAATTTATTATATGTTTAAAGTTCCTTGTTGTTATTGTACAATTGCTGGAAAAATAAATTCTAAAAAATTTTAAAATTCTATTAAATTTAAAATTATAATACAAAAATTCAAATTAAAATAATATTTCATTTTATTATTTATTTCTAAATTTATTATAATAGTATTTAATTAAAATATAATATATTATTCGTTTATTTATGAACGATTTGCTTTCCTTAATGTGTGGAAAAAATTTGTCTCTCAAGTTGTGTAAATTAGTTGACAACTGAAGTGACATTTGACACGCTCTCCGCGTTCAACTGAGAGTAAATAATAGCCTCTCTCAACTCGTCTATTCTAGACTTAACTATTGTATTCTCAACTATTCTAGACTCCCTCAACTATTATTTCCGCAAGATTTCTTTGTATTACATTTCAATTCAGTGCTTTTCTGAATCACTGAAAACATAAATCTTCTTAAAGAACTGCTCCTTATAGTAGGGTGTATAAGCTTTCGCCTGCTTTCTTGTGATTACTTTTCTGTTGCAGTCCAGTAATTTTTCAACTATCAAAAAGTTGCCAGCAGTCAATTATTTAGGTTATTGTAAAGCTGTGCTCTGCATTTGAGTCTTACTCTGCATTTAATTTTCTCTCTCTGTTCTCTCTCTTTCACTCGTTTTTTAAGTTTTCTCTTTTACGTTGTCGTCACCCAAACTTTAGTATTCTTATAAAAGTTTAGTACTTACTCTCTCGTTTTTTTTGGGTACTTTTTCCTTTACAAACCATCCACTGACCTGCCGTAACTCTACTCGTATCCCGCTTTTTTGTGTACGAACTGGAAAGCTTCTTTTAGGCTCTTTCAAAAATAGGTGTAGCTGGCCAAATGTTATTAAGTGAGGCAACCGTTGAGAAGAATTCGTAAAGCTTTTCTGCTATACACACATTTTCATTGGGTATAAAGCTTTCCTAAAAAAGGATATAGTATGGCTTTTAAGTATAGATGTATATATAGCTGTTCTTTTATAGTATTGTAGTTTTAACTATTTTCCTGCATCGGCTTGATTGTTTGTTTCGATTTTTCTTACTATTTGTACATACTACTATTTTTTTCTGAGTACGTTTTTTCGGAAAGCGGAGTCCGGCTTTGTGCATTTACGTTTTTGTTGTTGTTGCGCATGACACTTGTGGTTCTCATAGATAACAGTTTTTCGTGCACCCACCACCCCATTCCACGTTTCACCCCTCTTGTATATTCACTCCTCTTACTACTATCAGTTTTTGCACTTTTGCTCCTTTCTTTGTTTTTATTGTTGCTGTACGCGTTGCTATCCTCGTTGTACGTCGTGGTTGGACATCGAATATGTATCCATCACTGTATATACTCGAACTCATTCATGAGATGTCGCGATACGAGAGAGTTTTTCACTTCGATTTGCCAAAAATTTTGTGTACTGTTCTCACTTGTTCCTCAGCTTTTAAAGTGATGGTTAATTAAAACAAGAAAAGTAAAACAATTTAAAAAACTTGTAAATTAAAAAAACAATTTGAAATAATTAAAATTGGTCTTAAAAAGGAATATAAAAAGTGTTAAATAAAAACATCTGCTATATTCATAGTGACATATAAAGTCTTTTGTGATTAGTTCAATTAAAGGGAAAAATAAATCTTTAAGAAGAAAAAAAGAACGTTCTTGTTTACGAAAATGTAGTGTATTTGTATTGTGTGTGGTTTTTTGTTTCTATCGAATCGTAGAAAAATTTCTGAGTTAACACTGCTTTGAATTCTGTAAATTTTTTTTTCTCCTTATTGTTGGAAATTTTTTTCTCTGCTTTAATCTTGTAGAAATGTTCTACGAAAGTCCTTTCGTTACTATTGACTGTCACTTGTCACTCGTGCAGGCCTACGACGGGTGCGTTTGTCATGCGCTCAGCCAGCCAGCCGGGTTCCCAGCAACCCCCACCCCCCTACCCACTTCGCCCGCAACAACTCAGTTCTATAAAATTCCTTACTATTGCTTTAAAACCGTGTTGCTCACAATACATGTTGTATTCTATTCTATCTATAACAGGAGTAAATTATTGAAGATGATTACTCAATGTTCTTTGCGGTTCTTCGGTAAGTTTTTAAATGACTTTAAAATTTAAATGACCATCTTATTTGTTGGTTAGAGATTATACATCTAACCAAACATGATATCGTTTGAATTCTCAGTTGAATTGAAAGAGTGTCAAGTATTTTCTGTTAATGGTTCTACAATATTTAGGAGATGAACGAAAGACCCATGACTTGTTTTTGGTCTATTTTCTGTCTGGCTTGTTAAAGGACTCTATTGATAATAGTGTTGATCATAATGGTGATGATTGACCCAGAAACTAGGAAAATACTTGAAGAAATCAAGAGGCTTGGCTGTGAATGAAATTATTGAGTCATTTCAATTATTGAATTCATTTCACATCCGCTTTCATTTGTCCTTGATGTGATACTAAAGTGATAATGATGTGATAAATTCATTGCAAACAAAGCATGACGATAATATGTGAGTAGGTAAAACTTTCGTCACTGTTTTTGGGTTCATGGAAAAAAATGTCGTCATTAAAAAGACTTGGTGATGAGGATAGTGTGGGAAAGTAGTATTGATGAGAAAGAAAAGCGTTGTTTATGACTTGTGGATGATGGAGGAGGGCCTCAAAGAATTTCTTGACAATATTAAGTGTTGACCTTCTGTTTCACAAATAGTAACAATAACGCATTGACTTCTTGTTCTTGTTTGCGAAAAGATTACAAAATTGTATTGCAAAAGATACCCAACGGAAAAAATCAACTTTTAACGATATACCAGCTGAGGTAAAACCTCATTTGAGTCAGTTATTGTGGAAGAAAAGCTTTATCACATTACTTTACTGCTTCTGAAGAGAAAATATCAATTAAAATATCCAGAATATGGCTTATTATGATATTCATTGCTCTAATATTCATTGATTTATGGTATTCATTGATATGTTCATCCAGGACATCGATTTCCATTAGAGGTTCGACTATTAATCCCATCGAAACATTGATTTAATTATCCAAATGAACTGATGTTATCCAGGAATACTTTAAAATACTAGTGCTTCATTGATCAGAATTAATTTTTTTAATATAAAATTAAGGACTCATTTCAACTCTCAAATATTTCTCGGTTTTTCACTCTATACCTCCATATCACTCTCTCTCGCTATAGTGTTTGTCAGCCATAAAATAACCATTAAATGTAATCATTATTTTGTGCTCGGTAAAGCAATTTAAATTCGCGTAGAATGAACTTCAGTTGATTCCCTGACCTTTTCTGTTGCTATTTAGAGCTATCTTATTCTCTGTCTCGTTTTCTCCTGGTCTCTTGGTGGCTCTCTTTCATACGTTAAACAATACAACCTGACAATCCGCAATCTTAATTTAATTTTCTTTCTTCGGTGTGATTATAACAATCAGCTGTTGGCAAGTTTTCTCCATCATTACCTCCCTCTCTCTCTCTCTCTTTTTCTCTTTCTTTCTTTCTTTCACACCGTCCCTCACACCTCTATTTATCAATATTTCTTACTTATTCTCTGATTACTTGTCTGTTTTTAACAAATTTTCGTTGAATGAGATAATGGAAACGGAAATTGTTTCTTTTGGTGATATTATTGTTGTTATTGTTGAACCTTTGTTGTTTCTTATCCTTTGGTGCGGGTAACTTTTAGGATTCTGGTTTGTTTCTGGCACTTGTTTTTGTTATCTGGCTGGCTCTCATTGTAAACAGCAGTGACGCCATCATTGCTCCTTGTAAAGCTGTTAGTTGATGTTTTTGGGTGACAGTATGGCATTAAAAACAGAAAAAAAAACTACAGGGTGATTTTTTCAATATCCCTGAAAATATGATATATTATAATTTTTAATCAATTTCAATGAGTCAGCAATTTTTTAGTCAGTTTTAATTTAATTTGATTTGGTCTTCGTTTAAATTTCAGCTTTGTTTAAAGCTTTAAATCAGTGTTTGACATTTAAAATTTACTGACTGATGATATTTTCTCGATGACATTTGAAAAAAGAAAACAACATCAAAATGTATATTAATGTTGCTCATAGTGTTGTTGTTGTTGCACAAACCATGGACAAAAATGTCCATAATAATCATTGAAATATTATCGTAATGAAACAAAGAAATACTAAAAAAAGTGGGTGGCTCTTATTTAAAATATCCTACCAAAAAACCTCAGAAAATCTTTTAAAATTGGTTTTATATTGTAACATTTATTATTTGTTTTTATTATTTACACCTACAAATAGTTTTTTTTTTATTTTATTTTAAGCAATTGTGTTTATATTTAGTTTTAAATAAATCACACACGCTGTCTCTGTCTTTCCTTCCTTCTAGGCTGATGCCAGTTTGGGTATGCATGAGCACGAATATATTCAAGAGTCGTTGAGCTACGTTTTGCGCATTCAGGAAGTTCAGGAACGCATTAAATTTGAATTCGTCGAGATCCTGCTGGCCTTCATTTCCAGTTGGTTGGTTTTTTATCACACCGCGCACGAGCAGGCGGAGGATAATCGAGACTATCTGCAGGATTTGAGGCACAAAGTGCAAAAGGTAGGAAGAATGTATAAAAAGGGGTTACATTTTGAGAGCTTTTTTAGGGGGTTTCATAAATTTACACGTTTTTAAGTATTTTTCAATTTGATTTACATATTTCATTTATTCTTCTTTTACTAGACCAGGGAAAACTTTAATGAAGCACGCCAAAAAGTGACCGAATTAAAAACTAAATATATGGAAAAAAGAACGGTACGTTTCTCTTATTATTTTGATTTAACTTTATTCGTTATGTACATATATTATTTTAATTCAGTTGTCTTTTCTTTTGCAGAAACCAGACGAAAAATTCACCAAACGTGGATATCTTTTTTTGATGGAAAAAAGTAAGTTTTTCTAGTAAAGTAAATTAAATTGAAGAATTGTTAAATTCACAAGTTGTGGAAATAAGAATGAAAACTTTGAGAGAAGTTGATTCTTTAATCGTTTCTTAAATCGAAATCCAAAGCTAAAATCAGAGATTAATCTCAAATTTTAGTTCATTCGTGCATCAATAGTTTTTCTTAGTTTTCTTGTCACTTTACAGTCGCCACTACTTTAATTAGTTTTTTTAAAATACCACGGATTTGTGTTTTCTTTAAATTAATGCCTATGATAGGCTCCCTTCTGAAAATCTCTCTTCTAGAGCCCTTCAAGGCAACATGGACCAAATATTATTGCACGTACAAGAAGCAGAAGAAGCAGTTCACCATGCTGCAGTTCAACCAGATCTCGGGACGACCTGAGTCACAGGATGAACGTCTCACTCTGATCACCTGTCATCGACGAGCCTCCGAGTTTGAGAAACGTTTCTGCTTCGATTTGACATTCAAAGAAAAACCGGGCATCGTCTACACGTTCCAAGCACTCAGCGAAGAGGACCGAAGGGCGTGGATTAATGCTATGGACGGGACTGAGCCGGTGAGTCGATGTGAATTAAATTAGAAGAGGCTGCCCTTAAACTAAATTTAGAAGATGTTGAAATTAATCATCGCCCTCTTTT
The DNA here is from genome assembly GCA_949629155.1 of Myopa testacea. NCBI lineage: Eukaryota > Metazoa > Arthropoda > Insecta > Diptera > Conopidae > Myopa > Myopa testacea. The sequence goes on along the minus strand of OX451345.1, from coordinate 29,688,483 downwards.
CTGCCTTTTTTAATAATAGGCATATTTGGCCCCTGGCAAAGTCAAAGGCGCCGAGGAATATCAATTGGACGAGACGGGTTTCGCTTTTGTGCGCAAATGCATCGAGGTGCTGGAGAATCGGGGCCTCGAAGACGAGGGGATCTACCGCAAAAGTGGTGTTGGCACGAAGATCTCCAAACTGCTGTCTCTGGGCATGGATCGCAAGAAGATCGAGATGATATTCAGCGACGAGCCGTATCGCGACCTCATGGAAAGCAACACAATTGCGAGTGCGCTGAAGACGTATCTACGCAACCTCAACGAGCCGCTGATGACGTATCGCTACCACAGCGAGTTCATACGAGCAGCCAGTAAGTGATGAGTCGCAGTGTGGCGATCTTCAACTTTGCTAACACTTAACCTCCCTCCCTCTTTTTTCTCATTCCTCATAGAACAAGACAGCCTCAAGCAGCGCGTCCACGAAGTCCACGAACTGGTGCACAAACTGCCGCGAGCCAATTTCGAGATGCTGGACATGGTGATCAAGCATCTGACCGAGTGAGTTCCTTGACGCACAACTCGTGTCTTTCATGTTGATTTTCTCTCTTCTCTTCTGGCAGAGTGTCGCGCAAGTACGAGAAAAACCGCATGTCTGTCTTCAACCTGGGCGTCGTTTTCGGTCCCACTTTACTACGCCCGCTGGAGGAAACCGTCGCCGCCATTTTAGACATAAAATTCAACAACATTGTCATCAACATTCTTATCGAGAACTACGAGCTGATATTCAAGAACGATCCCAAAAGCTCGCTGCTGTTCACTGCTGCTCATAACTCGAGTCCACCGACGCGGGCTCCTCGCATCAGCCAAACTGGCGGCGTCGGCGTCACTGGCACCGGACGCCCCACGATGTATTCGCCGCAGCAGCAGGTCTACCGCACTGTCAATAAGTCGAGCTTCGCGGAGCCGACGATGTCCTCCAGTCTACAAAACATTCCTAACGGCATGATTTATGCTCACACCAGCGGGGGAGGGGCCGCTTTAGGACCCAGCAGCCTCAACGGTGGCCATATCGCTGGCCACATCACAAATGGTGGTATCAGCGGCGCCAAAAGCTTATGCTTGGGTGGTGGCGGGGGCAACAGTATCTCCAACATGGGTAGCGTCAAAAACCTGCACTCGATGTCGCAGAGTGATATCAGCAACGCTCGCCGCGGCGGCGCCAACATAGAACCCACCTACAGCCATGTTGGCCCAAGCCTACTGGCCGCTGCAACCGGCACGAACGGCTCTGGGCTGACTGCACATCATGCGACACCCGCGACTGCGAACAGCCTGCGACACGACTACTTGTTGGCTACAGCGACGCCGGCTTCAACAACTATAGGCGGCGGCGGCGGAGGATCCTCCAATCACATTTATTCCTCCTCCACGGGCGGCACTCGTTTGAGCCTGAACAACGTCTCGCCGCCAACGTTGGCCATGCGCACGGAGGCGCTCTACGGCTCGGCGATGGCGCAGCAGCAGCGCAGTCACAATCCCTACGCGCAGCCGAAGCACTACTCTCCGGTAGCTGCAGCCTCCACATCCAGTTCCAACGAAAGCGTGTGCGACTCGCTGTCGTCGTCAAATAATGGAGTTGGCGGTGGTGGGGGGCGAGTTTTGTCTGGACGTACTTCGCTGGATTATGTTTCGGTGGCGCCGCATTCGTCGCAGGCGTCATCACTATCAACACTTTTAGGTGGCTGCGACGACGTGGTGACGGCGACGGCGGCGCCATCGATGGTAGTCGGAGGCGGCGGCAGCAATACTCCCCATGAAGGGGGCGGTACGGTCGGAGACTATGCGCCGAAAAAGATGCATCGCAACAAGGACTTCAATCAGATTAAACGCGATCTGTCGGCTGGCACGGCGTAAGTATCTCAGATGTTGTAATTATTATTGATTAAAATTGTTTATATTTTTATCATTGAAACTTAAATTATTGCAGACGCGTGCGCACCCTGTATGCGTGTCTGGGTGAAAGCGAAGGAGAACTTTCATTCGAACCAAATCAGATCATAACCAATGGTAAGTAAGTGCATTGAATGTTGGGGGAGAAAAGGTAGGGTATAATTAAGGTATAATTAAAATAAATTATTATAATAATACAAACTTCCTTAAATTATGAAAAATAATTAAAACTAATAATTTAACAAACCCTTGAAGAGAATCCTTTGAAAATGCATTTATTTTGTTTTTCAGTGCGTTTGTCTCACGAACCTCACTGGTTGGAGGGTACACTTAACGGTAAAACTGGACTCATACCAGAGAACTACGTAGAATATCATTAAACTAAAATATTAAACACTTTATAAATAACTGAACGTCGAGGGAAAAATAGAGCGAAGTATGAAATAGGTTTTAATTTTAAACACTGAAGAAAAACAACAGGATAACAAAGGAATAGAAATAGAAATAACAAAACAATGTGTATAATTAATTAGAAGTTAAAATTAGAAAACAAAGGAATACAAATTTAATAATAAATATATTTATATTGTGATGCAATTAAATAGTTAATAAAATGTTCGAAACTAAATTTATGTTTATGTGAATTCACAGAAAGGAGAAAAAGTGGAACGAAATCATTAGATAATTGAAATGAAAATTAAATGATAACTGAAATTAAAAATTAAATGTTTGCTGTATATGTAACTTATTCAAAAATAACAAACATAATATCTAATTATTAAAATAATTAATAGAATAACGAATCAATTTGTTTGTATTTATTTTTTTATTTCGTTTTGCTTTCTTGTTATTTCTCCTACGTATAAAAATGCAAAAAAGGAAAGGAACTAACAGCAGAAAGTAAAATTAAACTAAATATTTTACAAACAAATTATAGTTTCTACGCACACGTTCATAAAAATGAATTTTTTTCATTTATTCAGCTGTTTGTTTAAATTATAATTCAAATTTTTAATAATATATTACAAAATCTGTATTTTTTGGATTAAACAAAACAGTTTAAATATATACAGCATAGTGATTGAATACAATATATAATAAAATACCTATATTTTTAAAAAGCAAATGAAGTTAAACAAACAATTATTAATGCAAGAAATAAAAATTAATAGTTATAAAAATACACTGCAAAATTTTAGTGAAAAAACAAAACTACAACACAGTACTGCAACAACAAATACACCGAAAATTCAATTTATAAAAAATAAGCACAAATCAATATTTACGTATGTACATAATATATACAATCCAATATACAATATATACCAGGCATATATTGGACATATATACGATATACGAGTATATATCAATACAAATTTTTAAATTTATACATAATAATTAAATTAATGATTTAAAAACGAAGAACAAATCTCACATACATACAATATTAAAAATTTTACTACATATGTATTTATAATGAGTGCTCTTTTTATAAAGAATGTTCTTAAAAAATCTACCGAAGCCATGATATAAGTTCGATCGGTTCAAATTTAGTTCACTTTATGAGTTGAATTTAGCTTCTCTTTATGAGTTAAACGCTTTATGCTTTAAATTTTCTGTACAAAAAAAATGCACCTAAAATATGTATTAAAAATATTTCTTCAGGATTCTTTAAACAGAAAACTTTTACATAGTGCAGTTAAAAAAAGGAGAAAGCAGTTGATTTTAATTAATCAAATAATAAACTAATTATTTGCAATATTATAAAATTTTAACCTCCATTTTCACAGTCTTCACAATAGTAAAAGTAGATTTTCTCATCCGATTTAAATAATTGATGAAGTGTTTTGTTAAATGTGGTTCTTAAGAATTGTTTATATACAAGGCAAAAAAAAAATCAGTATTTTATCGGAAAAACATTCTGAAAATATGCAAAAGAAAAAAAAGATGCATTATATTTATGCATTCATTCATTACAATTAATTCATTGAATTTTATATGCTGTGTGATCAAAAATGTTTTCAAAAAGTGCCAAAAAATTTCATTCCTCGATTTTTTTATTGTAAATTGTTTATGTAAAATATAATAAATAAAAAAATATATAAATAAATATTAATTTTTTGTGTAAATAAATTTTTAATTGTTTTCTTTTTATTTTTTTGTTGATTCAGTGTTTATTGTTTTCTCTATGAATCACATGTGAAGCATAACGCATTTTTTATATTAATTAAAATCACAGAAAAACAAAACATATGAAGTAAATAGAAACCACCTCCACTTTAAGTGAAAACAAAAAGAAGAAACAACAAACACGAAATAACAGCAACCACTACAACAACAAGAAACAAGGAAGGAACGAATGTGCACGCCACGCCCATTTATTATACATTATTAGCAATAACTTTAAAATAAATAAACAACTAAATAAATACATAAGTAAATATAAATAAAAATATTTTATATATTCACAAATTTTTCTTTTCAAATAAATGCCATTATTTTTGTTAGGAAAAATTGTATTCTTTTGTGTTTCATAGAGGAGGAAAAAACAAAAACAACACCAATATATTAAATAATTTATCAAATTATCGTTGTAAATAATTTATAAATTCTAATTTATTAAAAATTGAAGCTAACTGTTTAGAAATAGTTGTATGTAATAATTTTTAGTGTTTAGAATTTCTTTAATTAAAACAAGAAAAGAAAAATCTGTCAACTCCAAACTTTTGTGAAAACTCGCACAAATTATAAACTGCTTTTGGTTTTATTATTATTTGTTGTTTGAATGTGTTAAAATAAAATCACTTAATAATAATTGCTAATTTTTTTATACTTTTAATAGTTTATTTTTCACGAACTTGTCCCCTTTCTTCTTCTTTGTCTTGGCGCAGTTTTTGATGTGAAACCCGAGGAAATGCTTTTTATAGTATATAATATATCACATATACAAATGGACATCTAAAACTTATACACACATAGTATATACATATACATATGTACAGTTAACATCTAGTAATTTAGTTAATAAAAATAAAATTAAAGTAGTTATTGTAAACTGAAGAATTAGAATAAAATAAATAATGATTAAAAAAAGAAATGAAATCTGCTTTCTAATTTCTTTATTTATGTACTGAACACAAATCAAGGCGCTGCACTGTACTGCCCAGAAATGAATCGCCTTTCACAGGTCACCTTTAAAGAATATTCTTTTTAGAGAATATTAAAAGGAAAATATTAATAATACAACTATGATTAATATTATATTTAAAGAATGCAAAATAATAAACTATAATAAAAAAAATCGAAAGGCAACATAGCGTTCTCGTGATTCTCAAAAAACTGACGTCTATGGTAAACTTAAGTAGGGTTTCAAACCCTATCAATAGTGTCTGCAATAAAGAATGTGGTTGGCACCAAAAACAAATTGGATTCAAAGGAAGAATAAATAAATTTAAAGTTACTATTTCAAAGCGCTTTTTTTAAATTTATTTCATATTTAAATTACTTATTGAAAATTCATAAGAATATGAATTGGAATACAAAAACAAAAAAAGGGGTGACTCGAATTTGTTGACAACAAAATTTATTTGTTTATGTTGATCGTGCGTTTTCTTTGGTGTGTTTCTGTTTTTCCAACTCGTTGCACTGCTTGGAAAAAACAACAAAACAAAACATTTGATCAGTTTTCGTGCAACTGCATTCGGTGGCTGGTGGTGGCAACATCTGCTGCGGGGTTAACGAGATTTCGTGCGCTTTTGGTTAAGTTTTTGTTTGTTTACTCATTTCACATGACGGTCAATTAAAAGAGTGCAATAAAAGTGATTAAACTATAGTAAATAGTAACAGTAAAGAGTGGAAAAAATATAAGAAAAAAATACAAACACAAGAAACCTAAAAAAATACATTTTATATACATATGTATATGTACATATATATGATTACATACATTTGAAAAAATTTCAAAAGTAATTTCAATAAAAATCCTGTTTTTCGGGTTAGTTAATTTTTAGTTCTACTGGAAAATTAATGAATTATTAATAAAAAGTAATTTTTTAAAACTTAAATGTAAGATTATATATAAAATAACACAACAACTAAACAATAATCCAAAGAATTCACAATAAAGTGACAAGAATTAAGATTTCAAGAATGCTTTTCAATGCATTTAAAAGTGTTTTCAATGCGTGACGAATTGCGTTTTTTTTTGGTCATGTTTTGTTGTTTTATATTGTAAAAAAAAAGGCAGAGTTTCAAAACAGACGAGTTTCGGTTTCTTCGGCGCAGTGAGGTTTATGAAAATCGTAATTTTAAGTGTAAATTTTTTTAAAAAATAATCGAATTTCAGTAAATTCAGTAAAAGGGATTTTTTACGTAGTTTTTCAAAGGATTTTTAGAAAAAAAAGGATATAAACTTCATATGAATTGAGATCTGTTTTCGGTGAGTTATACTGAAAAAACGTTGATGTTTGATCATTCTTAATACAGAAATGAATTAATAAAGACTTTTTTGCCTTAATAAACAGTTATTCATCATTATTCCATAGATTAAAATTACATATTTATAAGTACATATTATTTTCATATTATTTATAATTAATATTATTATTAATTTATTACTTTTTTCTAATTTATCTGATTTAAATTCGTTTATAATTTTATTATTTTATTTTTTTTTTTATTCCGTTATTTATTCAGGTTTTTGAGTATATTTTTGCAACTTTTCACCTTCTTTTTACGCAATTCTTAGTAATTCCATGATCATGTATCTTGTGTTGTTTTGTTTGTTGGTTTTGTTATTGTTTTTGCTTTTTTCCTTCTTCTTGCCTTTAATCATGCACAGGAAGAAAAGCAACAAAATTGATTCAAAATCAGCTTCAAACGATGAACGACGGCTGCGTTAAAACAGCGTCGAATTCTAATTAAAAGCCATGAAATCAATTTTTATGCGAGCAACGAAGTCGTTGCACCTTCCAGCTGTGAATCGCAAACCATCGACGGAAGGCGCGACGAATCGACGACGCTTGCAACATGTGTCGATGGTGAGGCGTCAGTGGAGCCACGTTCGCCGGGGCGGGGAGGGAATGTGGTTAAAGAAGGCCTCCGGACAGGCTTTGTTATTGTTGTTGTTGCCGTTACTGTTGTTGTTGCATTCTTTGGTGTTGCACGAGACGCTAAAATTAAATGCAACAAGTTTGCGTGAGTGGAAAAAATAATCAACAACGTAACAGTGAGAACTTGAAATTTTGTAAAAGAACAACAAAGACAAAAGAACGACAACAACATTAACAAGCATCAAGCAAATCTAACATGAAACACAACAAGAACAGGAGCAAAAACTGCATTTAATGATAGCAAATGTATTAAGTATATTAAGCAAAAACAACAACAAAAAGTATCAAAAACAACACTGAAAATAAAAATATTTAATTTAATTATAAATTTATATAAAAGATGATTGATTATTGATGATTATGATGCGTTTATCTTCGAGGGAAACAAGGAGAAAAGCCCGTTAAATTAACCGTTAAAATTCAAGGTCGTCCTGTTGAAATATTCACCGTTTCTGGAACTCTCATGATAGAGTCCCATCATCAGAGTCAAACTGATTTCGAAGACCTTCGTTGAAGTCAGAAGAACCTGGCTTTCTTCACGCTCGACTTATTTAACTCAGTTAAACTCGTGTTGGAGTGTTCGTGGGTTGTCGTTGTTGTGTTGTTCTTAATTAACTGGTGGGTATTTTTTTGCATGCTCAAACACTACATAGTAGTAGTTAAAGCAGTTTTAGATAAAGCACTGGAACCAAAACTATGTCACGGTTCTGTGGTACTCAACACAAGCAGGTCCGATTAATGAGAGGCATAAAAAACTGTCCAAAAGCTAATAGGAAAATATGTATGTGAGTTCGAATTTCAGTTTTTTTTATTTGGTCGTATTTAATTGAACTCCATTTACTTTAATTGTATGTCCATTAATTAAGAAGTAGAAATGAATGCCCTGAAATTAAAAAACAAAGTTGTTGAACCCATTAAAAAATTACGAAATCCACAGAATGCTGAAGCAATGCTTTTCGTTGCATTTGATTGACAACATTTGAATTTAATTTTTGTCAATTAGCGGCGATTAGCTGGGCTTTGATAACAACTCCCAGAGCCACTCCAGGGAACCCCGAAACACTCCGAAACACTTTCGAAGCACATCATTGACCCGCATTGTTTGCTTCTCATAGTTTTCCAACTTCGAATGTGTTGTTGAACAGTAAAGTTTTTCGTCTCCTTCTGAAGACAACGCGACTTCATAGATTTCACTCCCGCATCAGACAGAGAAACGCTCTTCAAACACTCGCAATAAAAAGTTAGTTAAAATTATTTTACTGCTCTGTTTATTTGTGGTTTGTTTGGTTTTGTCTTGTGTTTTTTTTATTTGTGTTATTTTGTATTGAGTAACATGAAGACGTGTTGATAGAATCAGATGAAAATCAGCCCAGAGTGAAATCAGTGAAAAGAATTGGACTCGAGTTGAAAACATTACCAATAACATTCCCGTGGCTGCTTCTGTGCAAGCGCAACACTTGCTTGATGATTCTTATGCTACTGGTGATGCTTTTGTTGTTGCTGGTGCTCTTCTTTGTTGTTGCAACTTCTAATATGTGCCACAAGCGTTGCCGTCCGTCCGTCGCCAGCGACTTCGCCATACACAACCTCAGCTTCAACGTTGCCGTTCACATCTCCATCAGCGATCGACAACGTTGTGTGTGTGTGTGTGTATTGTATTGTGTATTTGTAGTAAAAATTCCTGATTTCTTATGCTGCAGCAGCACCAGCGTCTTCTGATGGAAGACTTTCCACTGGCACCATGTACTTTGCAGTTGTTGTTGTCGATACGTGTTTGTTGTTGGTACGTGGTTGTTGTTGTTCAATTGCACTTTAACGTCATACTTTATTTTTTATGTATTCCAGTCCAACCAATTTTGAATTCTTTCCTTTTTTCGCTTTTTATACTGATAAAAAATGACGTTTAGTTATTCTGTCTAAAAATAAAGAAAACTAACGATTTCAAGTATTAATATCATGTGAATTAAATGAATAAAGTAATTAAAACAGAGCCAGAAAACGAATATTCGAATTAATCGAGAGTTAAACCCAAAAATAATTCTCTTTTAACATGAAATCATTAATTTATTTTATAAGAAAGCGTTTTCTATTTATTTTTATTGTTATTTATTACTTTGTTTACTTTGCGATGCTGTTTTCTCTGCGTGTGTCTTTCTCTCTGGTGTCTTCGTGAATGCGGGATTCTGTAGCTTCTGTTTATTGCGATGCATCATCAATTCATCCATCACTGCGGCTGGTTTGTCTTGACTTCGGTCCGTCCCACTCTGCCCCGTGCCTGTCATGGTGTCTGCCACAGTACCCATTTCAATTCCCTTTCCATTCCCCTTACTTTTCCACTCCTTTCAGACACCCTTCACACTTTTGAATGCTCTGCATTTATTATGCATTGCATTCATTTCGTGTATTTTGTTGTCAGCAAATTTGTTGGTTTTTATTTTTTAAAGGGATTTCGTACAAGTTTCCTCTTTAATTTGTGATATAGTGAATATTCACGAGAGAAGAATATTTTGCTTTTTGTTTAAATAAGTTGTTATTAAATTTTATTGTTTATTTCATGATCGACCTCTTCAGGCATGAAATTAAAATGAAATGTAGTTCTTTTCCGATAACTTCTTACTTTAGTCGACTTTGAAGTAAAGAAAGTTAACCAGAAAGAGTGTTAACTTCAGCCTGGCCAAAGTTCATATACCCTACACACGTTTACTTAAAAATTAGACGTGGCAATGGTCTAATTTTTTTCCTTTTCAATCTCAAATAGCCTTTGATGACAGAAAATATTCGTGCCATATTTGGTGAAAATATCTCTATTCGTGCTCCTGTAATCGAGTTTTATTTAATTAGTGGGCGGACCACGCCCATTTGTGGTAGTCTTTTTTGGTCAGAGACAGTGGACTTCTGGACAAAATTTCAACCGAAAATTCGTTCTACAAGCTGAGAAATTGAGCTATAAGCGTGGATGAATTTATATTCACTATAAAAAGTAGGCGTGGTAATGGTCCGATTTTGCCCATTTTCAATAGCGATGAATTTCTAATGTTAGGCAATATTCGTGCCAAATTTGATTAAGATATCTCTATTTGTGCTCCTGTAATAGACTTTTATTTAAATAGTGGGCGGGCCACGCCCATTTTTTGTGATCTGATTTGGTCATGGACAGTGGACTTCTGGACAAAATTTCAACCGCAAATTCGTTCTACAAGCTGGGAAATTGAGTTATAAGCATGGACTATATTCACTATAAAAAGTAGGCGTGGTAATGGTCCGATTTTGCCCATTTTCAATAGCGATGAGTTTCTAATGATAGACAATATTCGTGCCAAGTTTGAAGAAGATATCTCTATTCGTTCTCTTGTAATCGTGATTTCCACAGACGGACAGACAGACAGACAGACAGACAGACGGACGGACATGGCTAAATCGACTCAGGAGGTCACGCTGATCAAGAATATATATACTTTTCTATACCTGTCACGCCTCCTTTAATGCGTTACAAACGGAAGCAGTAAGTGAATATACCCTATTCACTTCGTGTGTAGGGTATAAAAACCAAAAAATTAAAATAAAAAGTATTGTTTATAAAAGAAGACTATTATTAATATTTATAACTTTATTATCCAAAAAAATTTCAATCACTACGCAAACGTTAGTGATCTCGTTTGATGCTACTGGGCTGATGTGTGTACTTTATGCATAACGTGAATAAACTATGTATAATTTTGAATTTGGTTGTAAATAACGGGGTAATTATAATAAATTTATGTTAATTTATATGTAATAATCAGGAATAATTATTGAAAATGGCAATTGGGAGGAATAGATCACCATGATTGGCTTTTAGAAAAACATGGAATTACTATACGGGGGAAAAAAGTGGTACTGGTGTCTATTTACTAGAATGATATGGCTGTGGTAAACTCCTATATACTCTATAAGATCGTAAATAAGTCGAACATTTCGCATAAATCGTCCAAGAAGATTTTGCATGAAATGCGATGTTACTTTGTGTATTCTGTGTTTCAAACATTACCATGACAAAAAAGAAATTGAACCGATTTGAGTTCTTTGTTTTTATCTTGCTCATTTTTATAGAAAATATTAAAATCGTATGTTAGTTAAAGTTAAATACACTTACACAAAAAGGTTTGTACTTCTAATTAGCCACAATTCTCTTGTATGCTACTATGACTACTTTAGGTCCCAGTGATCTCAAACGAGATTAGCTCGTAAAATCTAAAATACGTAACAAAAACATATTTTCTGGTTATAATCCTCTTAACTAAGCCAAATGAAGTATCAGATATATCTTTCAAAAATACCAGCGGGAACCTAATTTGGGCGCTAATGGGTTAACGTAAAGTGGCCAAAATTTCAAGAACTATTATCTCGAAAACGGCTCATTCATTTTTTTATTTTATCATTTTTGGAATCAGCGGACCAAAATCCTATAGAATATGGTGTCAAACAGCCCTACACACGAAGTGAATAGGGTATATTCACTTACTGCTTACTTTTGTAACGCATTAAAGGAGGCGTGACAGGTATACAAAAGTACAAAAGTATTCGTGATTAGCATCATCCCCTGAGTCGACTTAGCCCTGTCCGTCCGTCTGTCCGTCTGTCTGTCTGTTTGTCTGTGGAAATCACGATTACAAGAGAACGAATAGAGGTATCTTCATCAAACTTTGTATTGGGCAAAATCGGACCATTACCACGCCTACTTTTTATAGTAAATATAAATTAATCCATGCTTATAGCTCAATTTATCAGCTTGTAGAACGAATTTGGGGTTGAAATTTTGTCCAGAAGTCCACTGTCTCTGACTAAAACACCACAAAAAATGGGGACCACGCCCACTAATTAAATAAAACTCGATTACAAGAGAACGAATAGAGATATTTTCATCAAATTTGGCACGAATATTTTCTGTCTTCACAAGCTACTGATTGAAAAGGAAAAAAAATTAGATCATTGCCACGCCTAATTTTTAACTAAACGAGTGTAGGATATATGAACTTCGGCCAGACCGAAGTTGACACTCTTTCTGGTTATTGTTCATATGATGATCTTTAGGCATGAAATTAAAATGTCAGAAATAAAGTAAAGTTGATTAAAATTAATTCATATTCGCGACCAATTAATATTAATCAATAAAAATATTAATCTTATTTATATTATTTTCTATGACTATCTAATGACTTTCATAATGAATATTAAAGAAGATTCTATTATAAATTAAAAAGGTTATAAATAAATAGTCATTAAATTCAAAGTCAAAAAACCTTGACAACGAATTTAACTTTGCCTTAGTTTGTTGTTTAATTCTGTAACATTTGTTATTTAAAAATTATTATTATTATTATTATAGTCTTAATTGATTTACTCTTCAAAAATATTGTTGTTCATTGAGAGCAATCAAGGAAAAACGTAGTCGTTTCTAAGATCCGTCGTTATTCCTAAGAGAGAGAGAGAGAGAGGGGGAGAGAGACAGAAAAAGAGAGAGAGAGAGGGGAAGAGAGACAGAAAAAGAGAGAGAGAGAGGGGAGAGACACAGAAAAAGACCGAGAGAGAGAGAGAAAGATAGCTCGATGACATCTTATTATATCGAAGTTTGAAGGAAGCTTGTTTTTCCGAAAAGCGTAGAAGAGCACTCAATTTCGACGCAAAAGCTTTTCGCTTTAAAACCCACACGATTTAAAATTCGCCCGCCCACTCAACGGCGAGCAGCAAAATTTAATGTTGTTGGTCGGCGAATTTTCGCTCTCAATGCATAAATTTTGAGAGAAATAAATTTGAAGAGACAAAGAAAAAATAATAAGTTTAATATTTATGTCAAAGATAATGCAAAAGCTGAGTGCAATCACCGCAACCTTCTCCGCGGTCCACTTTTCTGAGTTTTCCCTCTCTCTCCCTCCATTTTCTCGATCCTTATCGTCCAGCTGCACAACGAGAATGTTTTTAATATGACACACAATATTTTTTGTTTAATTTCCATGAATGTATTTATGATGATTTGTTGCTATTCTCGCCGTTGTTGTTGTTGTTGTCATTGTTGTAGTTGTTGTTGTTGTCTTTAAATCTTTTAAGCAGTCATTAATGAGTAACGAGATCAACGGAGCAGAGTTTTGATGATCTTTAAATTCCTCTACGGTCATCGAGACTTCGTCGTTGATGATACTGAAACTGGATGGAGTACTTGGCTGGAGGAGGAGGAGAAGGAGAAGGAGAAGGGTATCTGATGACACAGACGATGATTATGACGAGATTGCTGATGATTTTCGAGGGGCGGAGATGCTGATGTTGCTTGGATTTGGATCATCGCGATGACGTTGCTAATATTTGCTTTGGCAATGATGACTATCATGACGCTTGACATGATCATAATGAGGTTTGCTTATGACTACGATAATAATTACGAATACATACTAGTGATATGTACTCGTAGTGCCAATCATGATGTTGCTACTTCGGGTCGTATAGAGTGTATATTATAGACGATGTCCACGATGACGACCGATCACAGCGTAGTTGAACTTCAACAATAATCAGACTCTCAATCAATTTGTGCAGAAGACAGTCGCGTTGGGGGCGTTGGTTCTTTTTTTTTTCTTTCGTCCAACAGCTCAGTTACTTTATACAGCGAACATTTTTCTAGAATTCTTTATTAACGATTTCTGTTTTAATGCAAAATTGGTTTGAATTGGAACAACGGCGGAAAATCAGATGTATTTTATGAGTATAAACAAAAAAACAAACCATAACATCCATAATATTTTTGGAACTAATGGTTTAAGCAACCTTCAGAGAATTATTATTGGGTTTAATGATCTACACAAACAACATTGGGTTGTTTTGTACATATTTCTTGAAAAAAAGAACACGTGCCCAATATTTTCAGTATTTCAATGATCATAGATGTCTATATGCAAGAATAGTGATGTCAAATAGTGACCAATAATCAAACTTTACAGTTTCTGACACGTAACAGCTCTTAAATGGATCTACAGAAAAAGCTTCCCAACAACTACTTCATTTCTTTATTTTTCTCTTCTTAATTTGATAAATTATTAGTTTTTATATCTATTTATATTAGTATATCAATAAAATCTCGCCTTAATTGCTGTACAATTGATTCTATCTCATTACAGATATGAATAAATAACCCATAATGCGATTTTTTCGCCATCACTGTACGGCGATGTAATTTTTCAGAGCAGCCAAAAAGTATGCAACTCTAACTGCAGCCAACAAAATGACAGCCGACGAAGTAATTTTGCGGTGAGTGAAGGAAATTTAAAGTAATCATGTTTCAAGTACACAGAAAATAGTAAAAATAAACCCCATGCATGTTTGCGGTGAAAATAAACATTTCTATTTACTGCTTTAACGAAATAAAAGTGCCCAAGGTACCCAAAAAATAAAGCAACAAAAACAACACCTGCTGCTATTCAATGCATTGTAAAAAAACATCCATTTTAGCGGCTATTCTGTGACTTTCAGAGGAATCCTAGCATTATTCCTTGTTAATCCTTACAAAGCTACAGCAAATTGAAACACGAAAACATTAACAACACCACCAACAAGAACAACGATCACATCATCGATAAGAGTGGATTTTCTTTAGTTATTTTATTGCAGGCGTTTTGCACACTCCAGACTCCAGGTTTCGATGGCTGCCATCAACGAGTTTCTTGACAGTGCAGCCAACGAAACAAGCACAAAAATTAAATTAAGTCGACTTGAGCTGAGTTGAGCTCCCCGAAAGCACATCCTCCGCATGATGGCCACGATAAGCAGGCTGAATTTTCTGCTGTTGCTCTTCAGGGAGGCTGGCTTTTAGTGCACGACGCTTACGTTTCCCAGCCAAAGCCTGAGCCACTCCAGACACGGTGCCCAGCTGCAGCAGCAGTGGATTGCTGACCAGAGCCGCTGCAATGCCGAGCACAGCGGCGCTGGCCAGAGGAATAAGGAAGCTCTTGGCAAGCAGCGCCTTGTGTGAGTAGTTCTGGTGATATCCTTTTTGAACTGCGTGGTCATAGGGTTCACTTGCCGGATACTGAGAGAAGGAGTACTCGCCCCCCGCGCCGGCATATTGTCCTCTGTTGCCGGTGTGGCTGTAAAGATCGAAAGGAATGGCTTCGGCGCTGCTGTAGTAAAGAGTGCCAGCACCGCCAACACCATCACCGCCGCCACCACCACCGGAAGAACCAACACCGACGCCTCCTTGGGCAGAGCCTGCATATTGTGCAGCTTGTAGATTGTAGTCAGTGGCGTGACCTCCTCCAGCAACACCCTCCGTTGCATAGGGTCGTGCTTCGTAGGCGTAGTCGTTGTTGTAGCTGCCACCAGCAGCGACGCCATGACCAGTGTTGGCGAAGTGTCCTGTAAGGATTAAAATTCATAAATCAGAGAAGACTGCTTGAATAGAGCACTAGTAGTTCGAACATCCCGACTTACCGACGCTGATGCGGTCTTGTCCGGGGTGTCGTCCTGCTTCGGCGTGGCCCACTCCAGCCTGCTGTCTCCAGTCGTTGTAATTGGCACTGACATAATTTCGGTCATCCTGTCCGTAGGTTTGGCGCACGTTGCTGTGTGGAAAAGCTATGGACTTTGACTCTATCGCAGGTTGTTGTTGCTCACGATTGTTGTAGCTGGATGAACTGCTAGAACCGGGTCCTCTATACAGGTGAAGACGAAAGCAAGTATAACGGAAAAACGGTTTATAATTCTTTAGACTTTAGTATAAAAGTAAAGAAACTATCAAATGAAAGTAGGATTGGAATCAAAGAATCAAAGGATGATCCAAACACTTAATAAAAATGCATAGTGCGAAATATGAAATGCAAAATAATCTCCAGTTACCCATTATATACAACAAGATATATACTCCTATACTATATTTATTATGTTAAAAGTATATCATTTGTAGAAAGAGGACAAAAAAGTAGTTCAGAAAGTGAATGTTTTTCTTTGTATTCCTCGTTTAAAGTTAAAAGGGAAAGAAAATAGAGATGAAAATAAAAACAAATTCACAAAACAATCCGTACAATAAACGTAAAAATTCCTTAACAGCTTTTAATCCGAAAAATTTACAATAGAAATTCCACAAAATAATTTTGTGGAATTCTGCTGATGTTAAAAACACCGCAAAATATATACAGAGCAGAAAAAGCAACAAGAGTAGCGCCATTCTTGCCCTATACTCTGTTACACTCTTCGGTATCTGCCGCAAAACGAGCAACACCATCAGAACGAATGGATGCTCTGTTACCCACGAAAGCCATTAAGAGTGACCACACGTTCCAACATGACCCAAGTGCTCGACTTAAACGTGCTTCCCCGGTGCTAGCGAACGAAAAAAGGTATCGAAAAGGGAAAGGGGAAAGGAAGTGATTCAGGATATTTGTAGGAACATCTTGAAAATCCTGAACAGCTGCAAAGGCAACAAAGCGACAAATTATGAACACATTTGACAAGAAACACACACACAAATATACATACATATGCATAGACACACACATACATACATACATACACATACAATAGAGTGTGTGTCGTTTTTTTAGTAGATTTGGCTTTTTTAACACTGAACTCAACACCGGAGAGTTGACTCGTACTCTCAGAGACGTCCAAGCACTCACTCTCTCTCACTCTCACCCTCTCTCCTTCTCTGTTACACATATGCTCAGTGAGCCAGGACTTGCTATCATCGCGTTCACTTGACTGTCCAAAGGATATTTACTCCAGCCATGATGTGTAGCAATAAAACCATATAAATATGCTCTTTTGGAGTTATTATTTTATACATTTTTGTTCTTCTTTTTCATTGAAAGAAGGAAAGAAACGGACAGACATTCAACACTTTTTCACCACTGCACTGCATCCTGTTCTGTGAGTATCCTTAATTCCAGTAGACATTTTGAAAAAGATTAAAAGCAGATTAGAAAGAAAAGATTAAACAGAATTGAGATCTCTCAATTATTATTCAATCACAATTTCTGTTCTTAGGGACCAGATTTCAGGTGGTGGGGTCCTACTTATTCCAGTTATTAACGGATTTTAGAGATGTCAGGGTTCTGACGATGATTTAATTGGTATAGAAATCCGACGATAACAGAGGATGATTAGCTAGGAGGAGTACTTTGGTCCAGTGGTGTAACAGCTGGTCTAATACGGTCGTAACTCTAAGCCAATTTCTTCGGTCTCCATTCTAATCTAACCCAATTTAACCTAATATAACCTTGTGTGGATATTCCCAAGAATGTAAGATTCAATTATACAAATCCTTATCTTCAGATTCCTTATCATATCCAAGAATGCCCGAAGACTTCTTTGACTCGTAAACTCTTGTAGACAAACCATTTTCGGGAATTTTGAAACCCTTTCGGACGCACCTGTAAAACTCCGGCGGTGGATCGTAACTCTTCCCCGTCGCTGTGGACTCTGTTAGATCTGCAACTTGAGCACCTCGCTTCGTTAACCCATCTCGCGTAGACGTCACTGTAAAGCCACTGACGGAGTTCACTTTGACCGCACTTGTGGAGGCTGTTGTCGCCGGTGTTGTGGTGGAAGTAACAACATCCGGATGTCCACTTAACGAAGAAATGTGGATCATCAAAAGAATGAACAGTTTAAAGAAGTTTGACATATTTCACTGTGTTCAGAACATAAGTATAAGTATTGAAAATTTCCCCGATTTCGAAACGGATTCTATAATAACGCGTACAGTTGCGTGGCTCCAATCGAACTGAAGAATTCTTCAGCGCTCAGCTTAATTTTTATTAAACAAAAGACAGCCAAGTTAAGTGGACGACATGAACAATTTAAGCCTTAAATTACATACATGGCTCCATTCAGTAGACATTTGAAAATGGGTGAAGATGACGGCATAAATGGTTGGCAACCTCTTTTGTTGTTGCTGTGCAGGTTGTTACATGTGCTTGACAATTAGTGTCGCCAACTACTCAGCACTCTTCAACCAGCAAAAATACTATTTTAACATTTCACTTCTTTCGGAAAAAGTGTTTCATTTTCCTAATCATAGAAGCGTAAACGAAGATATTTCATCAAGTCTCAGTGATGCATTCCTCCAGCGCCAAAAGAAACAATTATTTAATAAAGTTGCGAAGGTGCATCGACCATAAAATGTCTCTTAACTCTTTTTGCGCTATTAACTCTTTGTCATTTTTATGTCACAGTTAACAGATTAACACGAACGTGAACAAATTTATTAAAGGAATTCAGAGTGTTGCTGTTGTTGTTGGGCAATATTGCAAAGTCTTTAATTGATGTAAAAATACGAGTATACATGAGTATTTTACACTATAAATAAATGATATAAATAAATGATATATGCTATATAAATGATGAGCTTATTTATTTTATAGTATGTCAAAATTATTGACGACATCAAGTAATTTCACAATATTCAGATCTAATAAAGTTTTTACAACCTTTAAGCTAATCTTTAGTATATGATACTTATCTTAAATTACAATATGATACTTATATATGTACATATATGTATTACGATATACTCGTAGTTACGATACTTACACATCTATTATACTATATATGTTCGAATAAAGTTAAAATTATCAATTAGTTACCATGAACTACAACAGTTTAAAAGTTAAAGCAATTTTGTGCAATAAATAGGTTGGTCTTATATGGGTTAAAGATTTAATCAATTCAGCTGATGGGAGACATCTTTCCAGTTATCGAACTTGGTGACCCAGAACCACGCCCCTTGCTTTTGGCCGTGGAATGGTTAAGAATATCGTTAAAATAAATTTAATGGGCACTTTTGTGGGGTGGAATTCAACGGATCAATGGTTTAATCAGTCATTGGTGACATTTAGAGAAAATCGCAAGATCGCATTCATCGCAAGAATCGCAATCATTGTCTATATAGTATACAATTGAATTTTAGCCTAAGGTTTTGATTATAAACACTCAAGATGATTGAGTTAAATCAATTAAAGTATTAGCTGCTACTATGAACCAGCTGTAAAAATCAGCTGTTACTAGACACCATTCACAATAGACTTTTATCACAATCTAAGTCTAAAAAATAATTCCAAATGAAGTCTTTGTAACTCTTAATCTCTAATCTCTGCTTCTAATCTTAACTCCTTCAATAAGTTTTGTTAATTAATAACATAGTTAAAACTTTAGTTTAATGTAATTTATATAGTTTTCTACAATTCGATTGACCCCACTGGATATCTTTATTACTAAACATCACCTGTTTTACGTCCAATCAACCAACGACATCAACAAAGATTGATAGCAAATCAAGCAGACGTTTTTACCAAGAATTTTCTTGATTCTCCTGGAAATAAATCAATGAGGAAAAATAAAAAAGAAGAAATGATGGAGAACATCAAGGAAAGAACAAAAAAAAGTTAAGGAAGGAAGGAAAAAATCCAGAAAAAGGTTGTTAGAATAAATTAAGGTACACTTTGCGATGATAATGAAACAAATTACAGACTCTGTGCGGAAACACAAAGAAACTCAAGGAGAATTCGTGGGTTGTCTGGAGCGATTAAAGCAGAATCGAATAGAATCAAATCAGCCAGGGCAATACCACAGGACAAACCACATAAAATGTGCCAGAGAGCTAATCATGTGGAAAAGACGAGACGCAGCAACATCATGTGTGATGTACGAGTGGAGCGAAGTGATGTATGAAGCACTGAATTGATGAGGACACTCTGTGAGGAATGAATGACGCGCGGAGTGTGGGAAGGTGCAGGGGTTGTTGGTTGCGAGGGGTTTGATGAGTAAAGGGAGAAAAGCTGCAAATTACATGGCAATTAGCAAAGGAAATTGATTTTTCACCAACTTATGGAAGAACGAGTCGCTGTAAAGATCGGGGTAACAAAATTACAGGTATCCCGAAGGTGGGCGTCACTGAAGGTTGTACGCTGCAATTATTTACGTAAGCACTTTACGTTAAATTCAACGTCTTCTGCAGTGTAATTAAATACTTAGGAATAACATTGAATACTCATGATTACGAGTAATTTTCGGAACACTTTAAGCACTTTCGAAACACGCTTCTTACAGCCTTGAAGTATGATTATCAAAGTTAAAGTGTTGAGGTTAAAAATTGTTATGTGATTCATTTTTAATAGTCTTTCGTCTTCGTTACTTAATATCTCCAGATTTCGATAGGATTACAAAAGTGTTTCCACCTCTCGTCATTAAAGTGCTCAACTGGGTGTAAACTTAGATGAAGTTTGTTGCTATTACTAAAAAGTGACACTTTTTCTGAAGTTAGAGACATCGTATAAGTAATTCACTCAATTTTTATATTAGCTACTCGTTTTAAAATACCAACTCTTAGTATAACTTTTCCCGAATATTATACTAAAAGTACAAGTTATTTTATTAAAACTCATTGTATTAAAAGTTAAGGATCGAGCCTACTTATTTGAGCACTTATAATGGATTAAATTATGCCAAAGATAATATTTTTGTTGGTTTTAATATTGTATTCTTTAGCTATTAAGGTTTTTTTTAATTTTCAAGATTTATTTCCTGATGACAGTCTTTTTGTTCGCTTTGGTATTTAATATCGAAGACGATTTTCTATTCTCATCTCACCTCGTAAAGTACCCGTAATTAACGACAACAAAAAGGCTCCTTTTACCGTGCTCAATATTAATTACAACCCTGCAGATGGTACTCGTTTATTTGTCCTTTTTTTGTAACCAATTCGCAGTTCAGCGTCCCACAAATATTTCGGTATTCAATAGTTGACAGTTAAACGTCGGAAAATTAAATCCATTTATATGCGTTACGCTTCAATTGTTGAGGTATAAAAAGACCAAAAACGATGAAAAAGGAAACAACAAAAAAGACATGAACGCCGAAAACAATTCAAGCAGACGAAACAACGGTTCAGGGGCAACCCTGCAGCAACTGAATCCTTTTTTTGTGTTACGGCCAATGTCAGCAAACAAATTGCTGCAACTTATAACAAGAAAGAGAAAGAAAGAGAAAAAGAAAAGGAAGAGGAAAAGCGCCCAACTACTACAACACAAAAGAACCCGTTCTAACGGAAGCGGTGCAGGAAGTACTGACAGCACAAAGGAAGCTTGTGCTTCTGCTTCTTCTTCGCCTTCGCTCTTAACCTGCAACACTGACAATGAAAAAAGGATTTTCCAGCCGCAACTGTTTGCGGCGGAGTCGGTGGCAACACCAGCCGAGAGAGAGGCTTATTTAAGTTCCAGACATGTACGCCGAGATGGCGCTGCAAGCTTATTACCGCGTTTGAAAAGGTTGCCTGAATGGAAACTGGGAGAAATAGTGGGGATGCATGAATGGATGGCAGGGAAAATATGCAGACATGTTGATTGTTTGGTAAACCTATAAACGTTGGCAACTCTTATTTGCTACTTGAAAACATCCATCGTCAGATGGGATGAGAGGCGGAATAGGATGGGCTACCAAGGGAGGAAGTGGGTGCTGGGTGGATATTGTGTCGTTCTCGTAGTCGAGTGCTTCTTTAGCTGATCCCTATTAACGTGGCAACGCAATTGTTTAGCAGCCCCGTTGAGGTCTGGCTTTGTTTTGCAGCGCTTTGAAATTCCTTGAATATTTGAAAGAACCATTTTTTTGTTACTTTATCCCGTGGTTCTGCGAGGGATTCTGCAATTTGAAATCGACTTAAAATATGTCGACGAAAATGCATTTGAATTTTAAATACAGTGATGCTTCTGACTGTTCTTCCATCTGTTTTTAATTTGCAATCCACCACAAATCAAGTTTTAAGAAGCAGCAGACAGACGGCGCTGCTGCAGGAACGAGCAGCCTAAAAGTATGCCATGAATTTTAAGCGAATTGGTTGAGTTTATGCACATTTATGCATCAGCTAGTGAATTCGATCGATGGTTGCCACCTTTCGCAACGAATTCGATGCTAACAAACAGTTTTAACGATTACAATATTTTGATATAATGTATTTTATTAAAAAATACTTTTAATTAACTTTTAATGAAAAATGTTCGTAATTTTTATATACAATAGAAAAAGCGAAAAATCTACAAATTTTATAAGACATTTAATTGGTTTAAAATTAAATATTCCATATATACACAAGAATATATATGTTCATTCTGTATTTTAGAATGTAAATGTGACAAAAAGTGAAGAATTCAATTTAAAAACTTGTTTTTAAACACAGAAATCCACTGCTACTTGGAGATTATAAATCCCACAATAAGAGAGATTATACAGTAAATAAATGTGGCAACTTTTTCACGCATCAAATGAATATTTTGTCTGCTGTACTTCTTTTCCAATAATAAAAAATTATTATTGTACTGTTTTACTTCTTTATAAGCTTCAGACGAAAAAAATTGAAAATTCATCGAGACAACGAGACCAACAGTTCCATCAGAGTCCCCCATTAGACTTTAACCCTCACTGCCACTCCTTCGTTTCCATTCGTCTAAAGTTTTTCTTTTCCATGCATTCTCAACAGCAAGAATTACCATGTCATCACTTCTTCAGTGCTTCTCTTCAGTGCAGCAAATCTCGAAATTTGCTATTCTTCTATTCTGCGTGTTTGTTACAGATTTCCGTTTCCTTTTCCGCTTTTTCCTTGTCGCTATTTGCTATTTTATTCGATTTGTATTCCTTTGGAATATTTTAAGTTTCAATGAATGTGCAAATCGAAGAGAGAAGATCGAGAATTACATCGAGAACACGTGAATTCGTAATGCGAATTCAGCGACGTGCGACTTGAATTGCAAATCTGAGCATTTTTATTGTATGCTTAGCGATTGCCATTCGATATTTTTTTGTTCTGGAAAACTTTGCAAAAATATTACAAGGATTCATCTAGATTATTTTGCACTTTCAATATGTTTGCAAAAAGAAAGGAGATGAATTAATAGCTGAAAGGATTCATGCACTCATAAGTAAAGCATTTTTTCCATAGAACAGCATCGTAAATTAAAATTCGAATTCAATTCAAAAGGTTAAAAAGAATTCGTATAGTAAACAAGAAAAAATATTAATTATTTAATTATTTATTTATTTATTTATTGTGTTTTAATATATGAATGGATTATCTATAAAAAATATTGGATGGTTGAGGATAGAAACGTTCTGATTTTTACTAATAACTTATTTCTTTCTTTATATTGTTTATTAAAGAAGTAAAAAAGGGAAACAGGAAAAAACTTCTCATTAACTTGTTAACTTAAAGAAACATGGATGAATGATGAAAGGACAGCATTGCAAATGATTCTTTCTATTTACTTCTACCAATCATTACAAATCATGAAGTATAAAGTTAAAAGAAACGAGCAACTTAAAAGAAATGATGATGATTAACTCTTTGGAAATCGATTTATTGTATTAAGCAAACCAGAGTTAATTTGTGATGAGTTGTAATAAAAGTTCCATCATCAGTGATCCATCCAACAAAATAGTGAGCTTGATTAGTGTAACCCTCCCCTACTTGCCCCTACTCGCCCCAGCCCTTTACTACTCTTCGGACGCTGACTCATCGTAAACTTAGGAGAGTCCACTGACTGCAATCATTATTCAGGGGTAACTAGAAAATGTGAATTAATGAGTTTTTGAGGTTTTACGGCGGCTGTTGATGGCAGATACAAGAATCTGATGAGAAGAGGAGAAAAGATGATATCAACGAGATGATATAAAAGAGACTAAGAGATAAAATTAGAAGGAATGAGCTGAGGAGAGTCGAGAGATGGGAGAATACTGCCGCAGACAGAAACAACGAGAGACAAGGACAGGGGCAGATACAGGGGCGGATACAGAGTCAGAGAACATCCCAGCCAGAGCGGATGTGGTCAGTGAACACCACTGATGAGTCGTTAAAATTCTTTACGATGTGTTGACAATTTTTCCCCCATGTATCATAGATTTTAGTGGTTGCAACTCTGGAATGTTGATGTTCTGGTGGACTTGAATAGTAGAATAGAAATTCCTCTGGTTAGCTTGCTCGTGATTTATGCGCTTCGGCTAGAAAAAAGTTAATTAAACAAAACTTACGAAGGACGAAAGAGGAAGGAGCGATCAAAGCATATGGTAAGAGGGCAAATGGTGGGCCTGGTGGGTGAGAGAGATAGAGAGAGAGAGAGAGAGTGAGAATGACAGGTTTAGAGTACTTTCAGTTGAGTTCTTGAAGTTAGCCAAAAATTTTTTTCCAGCAACTTTGGCGACATCTGCTACTGTGTTAATTTGATGTTTGCTAAACAGATTTCTCTGGCGTCTCTGCTGGCGTATCGGCGGCAAAAAGGACTCTCTGTGTGTGTGTGTGTTTGTGCGAGTGTATCACGTGGTGGGCTCAAACTTTTCGGCCCTTTAAATTATGTCAAATTTGTCGTCGTCGTTCTTTCCACGCTATTCCATGTTTATTTATGGTCAGATAAACAGTTTTGCTGCAATATTGTGATTATTCTTGAAATTGTGATTGTTGTTGACTGTCTTTTATTTACCCAGAAACCCAACAGGATACGATTTTGTGCGATTTATAAAATGGCGCAAATGAAGCGCAAAACGAGGCGGCAATCATTTGAGCGGATCATCATTATCATCGCTATTATTATTATTATTTTTTCCTTTCTGTAGTAAATTTTTTCCTTGATCCGTGTTATGTTCAAAGTTTGATGCTGAACTATTTTTTCAAATAAACACAATGAAAAACGACTCGGGATAGGAAGAAGAAGAAGACAGAAGAAGCAGAAGACGACAACAAGAAGAAGAAGACAACAACAAAAAAAACGACTAAGAAGACCAAAGAAGGACCCTTTCGCTTTTCTTCAGCTTTGACGTGACTCTTTGAAGCTTCATTATTATTACTACTATTTTTTTTTATTATTATTATTATTGCTACGGTTACTGTTATGCTTAGTGACTCTAAAGATGTACCTGTTTTGTTGTTGTTCTCAGGCTACCAACATAACCATTTTAAGCCGGGCTTAATATTGGCTTCCTTTGAAATTAAGAAGTTTTTCTTCCCCGCATTAAAAGCTAGAAAAAGGAAACGAAAGAAAGTGCTTGTATATATTTTTATACCTTCCATTGGAAGGGAATTGAAGAGGAGGTGCCGAGATTTTCGATGAGGGAAGGATGGATGTATTAATATAATGTTTGAGTTTGAATTTGAGTTTGGATTTTCTTATGAGGCATGAAATTTTGCCATCAAAGGAATGAAAAATGTCTCAGCTGTTATTTTTGAGTATAATTGACTTGTTTTCTTCTTCTTCTTCTGGTTACTGTAATCCTCTCATGTAAATCCTTTGATTTGTTAATATAAAAGTCTGAACTTTGCTCTATATTATGTGATATCATTGAAAGACCTACGAAATAACTGAGAAATTATCGATATTTCTTAGTAACCGTTGTATTTTTAAGGAGCTTGTAGGGTATCATATCGTAGACTTGAATTCACTATACACTCTTTTAATTGTTTATTCTGAATCGCTTTTCTTCCTCTTCGATTCTCGTTACAGACGTCAGAAAGCCGCTGAAAATGGCGAAGTATTCATGGAACCACCACCTCGTTTGCGTGGCCAGAGCACTTATTTGGCGGTAAGTCTATTTTACGCTTGATATATTATTATATGTATATACACGACCACGTTCATTTATTGTACAAAGACTTACGGAATCTTTTTTAAAATAGCATAACAACATATCGGAGTTAACTATGAAGGTAAAAATCCCCAAAATACTGTATCAAGATGCTTCTACTTCTTAAAAGATGGGCGTGATCCGCCTTTTATTAGATTATCTGTTCTATTAAGAGTTCTTTCTTGAAATTGCATTCCCTCTCTTCTCCTTTCCGTTCTCCGTCTTCTTTCCTAATCCTCTTTCGTTGATTTTTCGTTTATTTAACTTTTATTTTCCTGGCATATAAAAAGTTTCTGTTTTGTGTCTTGAAAAACATCTCTTATTTCTTCCTCTTTGCATCCGTTTCCTCTCCTATTCTTCCTCTTTTCCTCTCCTCTTTAATATCAACCTTTGCTAGTATTATTTTGCATACTCGTACATTGCATTTTTTCTACTCCGCCCTCGTCCCCATCTTATATTTTGTCACTCCATTCGATCGCTCATGCGACAAAAGTAATTTCCTTCAGTCACAGTTTTCACTCTATTATTCGCTCCTCGTTCTTTCATTTAGTGAAGGTTTATGAGCTAACCTCTGGACCGTGTCTCGACCCCGCTCGCTTCTATGGTAGTCTGGTCTGGAACAGTGCGTGGTTCTGGTCTGAAAAAGTGGCCTGTACAACTGCAGCTCTTTAGCATAACGTAGCGTGGTGACATTATTTATCAGAGCCTTTCTGGAGTACGAGACTTTCTGAGTTTTTCCAGCTCTGTGAGAAATGCGACAAACATTTAGAAAAAGTGACTCTCAACGAGTTTGTGTGTCGATTGCGTAAACTGTAATATTTCATGTACTTCAGTAATATTTAAATTATTTTCAAAATAACTCTATTCTCTTGAAATATGATCATAACATAATATTCAACAACTTGTGAAAGGAAACATTCAAGTATTTTTATTATTTATTCAAGTATGTATTTATTTATTATATATTATATCTATATTAAAAAAATCATTAGAGATTTCTAAGGATTTCCATAGACTCACAAAGAGTTTTAAAAGGACGGAGCGGAAAGTTAAATTCTAGTAATTGAACGGTAATGCTTTAAAAATTGACATGAGTTTGACCAATACTCTCTTTTACAAGAAGACGATAGAGGTTATGGGATATAATTTGGCATATTTTGATGCTGAACAAGTGTGAACAATGATAGGAATTACAAAAATCATAAACCACACCATTACACATCATTAGAAACATTAGAATCATCATCATTATTATTGTGATAATCTTTTCTTTTGTCATAATTATGGCAGAGTATAGAATCAACCACCAACCGCCATCAGATTATCCTTTCACTCTGACCCCTTGCTATATTCATCATTACCGCTCACAGCATGTAAGACGAAAGTAATCAACCTTGAAGGTCATCTAATCTGAAGGAATCCTAGTAGATACTAATGGAACTATGTTACTGGCGTCCCGTCCGCTCCTCCCTCATTTGCACAACTAACTAAGGACTCATCCATGCCCATTATTAAGTAACCAACACGTCTGCTTAATATTCTGGCCACTTTTTGGCAATTCTTTCGCTGACTAATCCACTGGCAAAATCATCATCATTTTGAGCACCTGTTAAATTTCGCTAATCGCTTCAGTCCACGATTCGCACACTCGCAGCCATCATCTTTTTCCCTTTGCACCCGACCATCCCCCTCCATTTGACCCCCTGCTGCTCATTTATTTCATGTATCCTAACATTACGTAAGATTTTCGTAGTATAAATAATATAATGATACATAATGCATTCTTATTTCATATCCGTCTGAATCATCAAACATCTCTGCTTTCCCTCTTCTTTCCCTCTTCTTTGACACTCTTTTATCTTTCCTTTTTATCTCCTTTCTCTCGCCGTTCTCCCTCCTTCATCTTTAGCATTTACCTAACAGAGTCTGACAGTATAGCGTTTATCCTGTTTAATGGACTCATCCTTAAAGATAACGAAAATTGGCAGCGCACTTAAGTTAAATGTTAAAACGTTAATCGAGGGTGGACGAAAGTGTAATCATCTTTATTATTTGTGTCTAATGATGCATTAAGGCATTTTCAGAGAGGGTTTTCTTAAATACACCCTTAACTATATTAATATAGAAGTAAATACACAAAACACACGCAAGAGATATAAACACAAATATAACCGAATAAAGCAATTCAACTCTTAAATTTGTGTTTAATATTTAAATAACACAGAGATTTTGATTAATAATATTAATAGTCCATAAATATTTTTAGTAATATTTTAAAGTCCAAGTCAAAGTGTTAGCAGCGTCGACGCCAGCGCATGAAATTAAAATTGCGTTGCATATTTTTAGGCCCCAACAAAAAAGGTGAGCGAGTTGGAAACTCTTTCACAAATTCCAGGTTATCCACTTTTTCCGAAAATTTCCGAATGTTTTCCGAAAATTCGAAATGTGTTCAAAAAAGGATCGTTGTAACGGATGTCGCAAGGGAGGCAAGGTGCTTCACAAGTGAAATGTGTATGAAAGCACTGGAAATATTTGTTTTTCTGTTTTTCCTAATAAAAGGAGCAACAACAACAACAATTAAATAGTGCGCAGCAGTATATATGAAACGAATAAAAAACGTCAGCAAAATAGAAATTAAGTTAAAAAAAAGAATAATACAATATAAATTGGACAGTTATTCACATAAATTGTTCACTGTATTAATTAAATGTAAATGTAATTGTAAGAAATAATAAGAAGTAAATGTAAGAAATAATAAAGAAATAAGAACATTTTTGAATTATAAAATTTTGTTTAGCTTTTAAAAAATAACTCATTTCATTCTCTTTACTCTTAAAACTGCAAGTTTTTCATAAAGTTTAGAAAATCTAAAAATATTTGCGCTTATAATTTGTGGTTGAAATAAGTTTAAAGTCCAAATAATAATAGAATCATGCGAAGTTATTTCAAGTATTCAGACGATCAGAAATTTCGAAGCATCTTCAGTAATTAAAGCAACAACAGCAACAAAAACAACGACCAAATGACCACAAGATTGAGCACGACGGACAACGATTCATTTCAGAAGCACATGCAACGGAATGCGCAACACGATGCCAAACAATGCTGCTTGTGAAAGAAGTGCAACTGTCAAAATGACACTTCAAACACGCCATATTTTAAAAAGAAGAATAAATAAAGCAATACCAACAATGAAATTAAGAACAACAACAAAAACACAACCGCCTCACAGAATGTGCTGCAATTCGTAAGCAAATGAAACACAATCGAAAGCAAATAATAGATAAAAGAAAAACCAATGATACATTCGAACGAATGTGTGTTTGTAAAAGAAGTATGAGAAGAAGAAGAAGAAGAAGCAAGGAGTAGAAAAAAGTGCACCAAACAAATGCGAAGACGACATAATTTTTGTTGGTGCAAATTGTCAATGAATATGATTACGATGCTGGTGATGATGTTGTGATGGCAGTTTTTGTTGTGGTTGTTGTTGTGGCTGTGGTGTCATTTTTGTTTGTGTTTATTATTAATTTGCTGCATTGCATATTGCAATAAATTTGTTTGCATGCCTGCAGACAGTCATTTGAAACAGTAGAAACATGCTGCCACATGCCACTGTTGTTGTTGTTGTTGTTCACTTGTACCAATAAAATTGATTAAAACTGCCGCCAACTTCATTCAGTGGGGGGAACTCGCCAACAGTATTATTATCATCATCATAATTTTATCATAATCGTAAATTTATCATCATCATTCATCGTATTAATCATCATCATTATAATCATCAACATCACCATTCATTTTGTAGCCTAAGAAATGTTTGTTGTTGTTGTTCGCATGTCTCATTTGAATGTGACGTCGCGTCGTTCAGCGTCTACCGTTCAACGTTCAACGCAACTGTGTCAAAAGTCAAATAACGATGCTCTCCCTGCTCGTGCGTTGCGAATGATGCATAAAATTGGTGAATAAAATATAAATGATTGCTAATAAGACGGCTTTTTGCGGGAGACTCCTTGATTCCAACGCAAAACATGGGCATTGATCGGGTTTCAGTTGAACGATCGCTGTTGTTGTTGGAGCGAAAACAGAAACGATTAACAATGGTGAGCGAAGAGGAAAGAGTGATGAGCGTAGAGGGAGGAGTTAAAACAATGTTACCAGTATTCATAAAAGTTGCATTTTGAACTGATAAATGATCATATTTCTGATATTTTTACATATAGTATATGTTCAATGTGTATATTTTACCTCAATATTGTCTCCAATAACCTGGAAACGGGAACGAAATGGAAAGTGGAACATGACGAAAGGTTCTCAATTTGTAGCTGCTTTGTAATGCTTGTCATTTTAGGTAAATTTTACATAATTTAGTCGTCATTTGTACTCGTTTAAGGTTGAAATACAAAGCGGCAGTCACGTTTTTTATCGTTATTGTTATTTAGTTGTTGTTGTTGTTGTGTATTTCAATTATGAATTCGCAAACAAGTGTTTCTCATTATTGTTATTTTTTGTGTATGAAAAATTAAAAGCAACACCGTTCAGTACAAAGCGTGAAAAAGAACACATTTCAAACAACAACAACAGCAATAATAATAATAATAATAATAATAGAAAATGTAAACAGTTAAAACAACAACAATAAGAATAAACAACAAACAATGGCAATAAAGTGCAACAAATTCGCACGATGTTTTCGTTGCTGTTGTTGTTGTTCTTCCTCTTCTTCTTCTTCTTCTCTTTTTGTTCCTGCTGTTTGGTTTTTTTTTTTGTATGCTAATGAAAACTTGTTTCTTTGAATGCTTTTTCGAGTTTGCAGTTTTCAATTTTCAGATTTTCCATTTCAGTGCAAGAATAACAATAATAAAAATAAGAACAGAAACGTCGACAACAAAAAAAGTAAACAAACCACAACAATGAGAATAACAACAAAAACTATAAGAACAACAACAAAAACCATTTCAATATGAAACCAATTTCCAAAAATTTGCATAAACATGAAATGCATATTATGGCCGCTAGATGGCGTTTGATGATGTTGAACATTTTAGACTTTCAGTGCACGTCTTTTATTTCGAAGTTGTTGTTGTTGTTGTTGTTAATGAAGCAAACACCGCTTCCAAATCCACCACCTCACCACGCTTCTCCACCTCACCGCGCAGTCACTGTGTAGCGCAACGCTTTACCAACCCTTTTGTTGAAGTTGCTATAAATGAAGTAAAGTGAAGTGAAGTAGAATGAATTTCAAAGTTTGCATGTTTGTGAATAATAATAATCATGAAATCAACAATGGGAACAACAACAACAGCGATAACAACAATAAACTTATAACATCAATAAAAATTACGCGAAAACCTTGACATCTTTACCAAAATTTTCAAAATTATAAAAGAATTTATTAAAGATAGACCAACAATAGAAAGAGTCTATTATGAGTAGTAAAAAGAATCTCAAATAATTGATATTTGAGGTTCCAATTTTAACCTTTCCAAGAGGCTCTCAACTTCGTTATACAATCTAATATCTTGGACCGTGATTTGTTTCATTCTTTCCCTAGACGAATGGAGACTACTAACTTTATTCCGAATCCGGGGGGTTTGGAGACTATGAGAGCTGTTTTACGGCACTTCAGTCCCCTGAATTCGAAAAGTATTCAATTAATACTCGTAAACTTTCTAAGACAAGACTTAAAAAGCCGCACTTAATCCTTACATGTTCAAAATGACTGGCGTAAACAATCTTCTTCTTGTTCGAACAAACGCAGGTGATCCTTCACCTACACACACATTCCTATAGTAGCTACACACACACACACACTGTGAATTACATGAACTGTTTGATCACGTGTTGCCACATGAATAAATATCAAATGTCAGAACATGACAGAAAGCGTAAATGAGTGCATAAATATGTTGGTCGAAGAAGAGGCAGCAACCAGACCCGCCACCCCT
Organism: Myopa testacea; assembly: GCA_949629155.1. Taxonomy (NCBI): domain Eukaryota; kingdom Metazoa; phylum Arthropoda; class Insecta; order Diptera; family Conopidae; genus Myopa; species Myopa testacea. The sequence continues at coordinate 29,656,880 of OX451345.1, read as the reverse complement.
CCTCCGTCCCGCGAAACTGAAGCTGAAGCTGAAAGTAGCCAGTTTCTGGTGGTAACCCTACGAGATCTCGGCTGGCTACAAACGAGACACACGTTCGGACGCAATATCACGAGATTATCAAACGATCTTCAGTATCTTAAGCTTAAGTGGAGCCAACAAGATCACTTCGACTGCTAAAGAGCCAGCAGCCGAGATTTAGTTCGCTTCATCCTGAACAGTGGCGGGTCTGAAGAGGTGCTTCCAGTAACATGAAGTTACGTCGCACAACTCGACGCCTCTGTCGAGCGTAACGATTAATTTGCATAAAGTGCTTGTCTATGCAGATGAAAATTGATTTCAAGGGGTCTAAAGGGGGTCTAAAGGGAGTCTAAAGGGGGACTAAAGGGGAAGAAGGAGCCAAAGGAGAAGAAGGAGAAGAGGGGGCTGATGTCTGATGTAAGTGTTGCCGAAATGTTTAACTTGGTAGTTCGACGTTTTGTTAACATTCGCTGTGATTTGCATTGGAGTGGCCTGGCGGCATGTGGCAACGCCGATCGATTGAAACATGTTCTTCGCTCTTCCTGATCGAGCCGATCATGTTGATCATGGATCGGTACAAACATCGAAATGCAATCGAATCGATTTAGAAAGGTGAACGAATGCGTTAATTGCTTTAATTAAAACGAGCAGAACGTGTTTTTTTTCTCAAGTAACAAATGAATAAATGGAGATTTTTAGAATAATCGAACAGGATGCAAGAAAATCGAATCGCATTGAATCGATTCGAAGCATCGACTGCGTCCTCGTTTTAAATGAAATCTGCTGGAATGAAACCAGCGCCATCGTTGTAAATCCGTTGCCTCAGTTTGAAGGCGACAATCTAAAAACGATGTTAGTTAAAATAACTGAATACGTTACTCTGGTCTTCGTCTTAAATTCCTGCTGTAGAGTTGAGTGGAGAGAGCGTTGATCAGTTTGAAGAAATGGAGATCAGACTGTAGATCACACAGCCTCTGAATACTGAATATTAGAAGTCTGCTTTTGCATTCAGTTGTATTTTATTAGGACTTCCTGAATTCCTTGAAGTTGAATTAAATTATTTTTTTTTTCTTTTTTTTGTAAGGTAGAAAATGCGTTGAATTAAATTTAAATTAAAATTTGCAGTTCTTCGTGACTTTCATCGGTCTGCAAAATAATATGGACCCAAATAAATACCATATCATGTGGAATTAAAACTTAAACCGTATCTCTTCAGCCGCTGAGATCCGATTTATGCCATTCTGTAGTTAATATTTTGTGTAATCCAAATTTTTTTTTAATTTCAAAAGCAACAAAAACTCACTTTATATTGACTCGTAACAATACAAAGCTTAAAGTCGGAGGTTCAACAAACTTGCGGCTCTGTTTTCTGAACCATTTTAGCCGCTTAGAGAATTTCAAGAACCTCAGATGAAAATGCAGGCTGCTGGCTCGCGGCACAAGAATATAGAAAGACGCATGAAGCACACATGAATCACGATTGACAGGCGCAACATTTCGACTGATTTGCAAAGCTTACGTTATTTTTCATGAAATTCGCTACCTTGTTTGCTTCTGTGACTGACTGAGTGACTGACTGAGTGACTCACTTAGTGACTGACTAACTAACTGCTGACTCTTCAGTGGGTGTCGATCACTACAGATCGCCGCTTTTAAACCTAAAGTTTGCCTTCTACTCCTTTTTCTTCTTCTTTTTCTTCTTCTTCTTCTTTTTCTTCTTCTTTTTCTTCTTCTTCTTCCCCACTCAGAATCTGCTAATTTATGAAACAAAGCCAGAGCCGCTGATTACTGAGTCACTGTGCTTTCTACGGTTTCCACCAATGATTTGCATAACAAACAGAAAAACTGAAAGTTTCCAGGGAGCATTTCTTTGATCAAAGAAGCGCATTCGCAACACGGCAGACTGTAGTCGGTAGTCGGCAGCAGCAGCAGCAGCAGCAGTTGCTGTTGATCGTTGTTGAGGTGCTGCTTGCAACAGTTTGCTGTTCGCGTCTTTGTTTGTCTTGTTTATCGCTGGCTTGTTTATCTACGAGCCTTTTACTTTTAGTTCACAAGTACATAGTTTCGTGTGACTAAATATTGGCCAAGATTGTGTAAACATTTGCCGTTGTTGCTGCCACATGTTGTCAGCTTAGCAGGGTAACAATTCAACAAACATTTCCAGAGAAGTGACGATATTTCCACAGTCTGAAGATGCGTTTCCCTTCTGGATCGTTGTTGGACGCTCTGTTGTTCAAAACATGGTGCCTCTCTACTTTGACACTGTATTGAGATCATATACTTCACTGAATTCGGAGGGTCTGAAACCATCCAAGCAAGGTTTATAAAGTATGTTGTTGTATGGTGCTCGCCCATGTTGACAACAGTCTTCATCTGGTTAATTTATACTCGTAGAAGGATCGAAGCTGTTTAAACACTGTAAAACATCACCAATGGACCGAGGAATTTGAGTTCGGAGAAGATCCGATACGTAAAGTGTTTTTAATTTCCAGAGGAGCAACCTACCAACGAACTTTCCCATGGAAACAATCCATTCTTTGGAATGAGTCTTACATCGAATACTTTCAAAGGCCAGACTAAAGAAATCTTCAATGTTTGGTCCTTCAGAGATGGCTACCTTAATTATGCTTCTTCGATGCAAAAATCAACCCGGAATCAACCTACGATCACTCCGTTAAGTTGCCTTGCGGGAGCCACACATTTTCGTTACGCCTCCGTACCGCATCCAGTTTAATTTGTTTATTTTCATCATATAAAATAGTCTATCGAACTTTGCCGACTCTCCGCAGTGATCTCTTCTTTGCAACGCGATCGTTGAACTCTGATCTAGCCACGGCTGCGAGCCGTAGTTCATGTTCATAAAATTATTGCAAACATGTGATCAGAATGAAAGAAGCACCTCCAACGCCCGCCCCACACAAGCGATGCCGACGCCGCTGGAGAAGAGAAGAGTTCTCACAGTTAGCATGCGAGTGTGCAGAGCAGAGCTGGCTTGTGTGCGAAACGATCGCGCTTTTGTTGCATGCACCAGTGCACCGCTCTGCACGGCGTGACGGAGCATACAAGCAGCGTCTGACGACTGGCGATCATTCAGCGATGCGATCGATGTCGCTGTCTGTGCTACAGACTACAGACTTCGTATGCTGCAACATGATCAAGAAGTCGAGAGGGTCGAGAAGGGTCGAGAAGGATTCCAAGTTCATGGAGACTGACGTCACAAAGTGCAGAATAGCGCTGCAGTTTGATCATTCGTTCATAAGAGTATATACACGTATATCCTCGTCTATAAGAATCTGGAAGTTGGTTCTTTTTCGGTTTGTGTCTTCTCTTTTCATCGGATTCTGGTTTTTTGTCTGGTGGTTGTTCGGCCTCTGATTTGGTGCTGGAATCGCAAAGAAGCAGGAGAAGCTCATTATCAATGCACAGTTGAGAGCGTTGCTTTGTGTGCGCTCAGTGAGTCGTGTTACGTGATTACAGCGACGCGTAGAATCCGTTGACGGTTCCGCCAACTCAAAAGCTGCTCAAGCCGCCTCGTTGCAAGGTGAAGGCTATTTTTAGTCGGCGGCAATCGTCTACAGTCTCCAGCAGCAACTTTGGACGGCAGCAGCAACAACAACAGCAGCAACTGCAAGTGGAAACTGCTGTTGATCATGAAGATCGGAGAAGTCAGGCGAAGGCAAGCCATGAACATTTTTGATGGTGACGCAAAACGATGGCTGGCAGTCTTTTACCGCGTGTTCTACGAGTACCCCCTTCATTGGTGCTCCCTTCTGTCCGTCGCGACACGTACGTAGATGGCTTTCAAAGTCAGTGCACTGTACAGCGAGACGAAGGATGGTTCAGGTTCGCCGGTGATGATTGAGTATGCAATTCGGGAGGCTCGAAAGTGCTCCACTGCTGGCACTACGATCGTGAGTCGCTTCCTAGTCTTCTGTTGCGACAGTGTTTTTGGTAGTCTTCTGTCAGTGAGTGGCTCCTTTGCTACCCACTCTTCTCGCGGTGTGTCGTCTCTTTTGTTTTCCTGGTGATTCTGTGGACTCCGGTGTAAAAAACTAAAGAGTTGATTTTGACGATACGATCTTCATACATGTTTGTATGTATGTCGAGTGTTGCGCGTGGTTTCTCGGCGCTACTCGTGGTTCTTCCTTTCGTTTTGCTTCTGTGGAATTTTGTCGCCAACAGCTACTTTCTATTTCAGTCGTTGCTGGCAACAACTTCATCATCCTCACCATCCAATTTTGTTTCCTTTTGGGAAAAGATTGAGTTTTTCGAGGTGACAGCGACGTAGCGCTTCGTTGATGGCATTCTTCATGAGGCGTCTGAAGAAAGTTATATAAGCTATTAATTGGGAACATAAGAATGAAGAGTCTCATAAAAATAGTCTGATAAAAAGATGTGTCCACCGATTCCATTGGGTACTCGAATTCAGTGCGAATGTTATTTGTACCGAAAACTCTGATTGTTGACATTAGTATGTCTCCATGTCCTGCAAAACTAGATCCGTCTTGTGTCCTTTAGTATTAAATTGATCCATGTCTGAATTCCGATATCTGTCCACTCCTCAGAACTGGATCACTTCAGGCGATCAGGCGATCAGGTTGTCAGGTGAAAATCAAAATTAAATGGAATAAAAAACTTGACATAAACAATGTAAGAAGTCAACCGCCGGTGCTGATCGCATTTAAGTGGTTCTGAAACCGTCATTAATTAAGTTAACAACTTATTTTATTAACCTGCCAAAAAAAACAACAACTTAATCGTTGTGGATTAAAATTATTTGTGGCTGCAGAGTGGAGTTGAAGCGACAGTTTAAAATTGAAGCACGGCAACTCCAAAACTGACAGCGCTACTGACGGCCAGCCGACTCGAGTTGATGTTCGACTGGAGTAGAAGCAGGAGAAGAAAAGCGAATTCTGACGGCGAACAGGATCACCGACTGTGACATGACAGTGAGCCAAACGCTGTGGTTGCTGAAATGTTGAAGCCAGATCGGGGTAGAACGCCCACATTTTATGGCCAACATAACGAGCGTCATTAAAACATTTATAATGGCTGCATTCGCGGAACTGTTGAGTGACTGTTACACGTACAAATTTTTATTTCATGTTTGCTAATATCTTTATAAATTTTAATCGCAGTGATTAATCGCTGTGGCAATAATTTATAAACTTCTTCTTTGCAACTTTTGCGCTGCGGCAGTTTATCACTCCAACAGGCAGTACGTCCGTCCGTCCCCATGTCTGGCTGTTCGTTATGTCTTGCCGTCTTGTCAAATAACAAATAATTCAATTGAAATCTCGCAGCGAGATCGCAGATGAAGCCGCAGCTTTAGTTCTCCTCCCCTTTTCTCTGGACCTCGCATCCTCTAGAGGACATTCGGAAATATTTTGTGGAAGAAAACTATTTTCGTTCCTATTTTTGCGACTGACAACGTCAGGTGCTGGTTTCGGTGATGTTGATGTTGACTTTTACAGTACCCACTTTCTAATGCCGCGGACCACCAAGTGTGGGAATTAATTGAATGTTTAATGATCGTCCCTGTTGGGTGATGGGGAGGGGGGAGATCGAAGGGGTATCGGATTGTGAGACAGCGTTCTAGCCTCATTTCACGTCAGTTTTCGAACTTGCGCACCAATTTTTCGGTCTTATTAAAAAGCTATGAAATATCATCGCGCCTCGAGGAGAGCACAGACTGACTCCTAACTGATCCTCAGCGAATTTCGTGCTGTTTGGCCCCTGAGATTCCCTTCCGTTTTTAGAGTTAGGAAACTTGTTTTAATATGAAGCGAATGTAGTTTTATATACTTATAGTTGTAGTACTTGTTATAGTAGTAGTGTATAGTTATCGTGTATTTATGCTGGATATTTTTACGAGTTTTCTTCAAGTGCAGCTGTGGCAACTCTGCCTCAATCGATCAAGTAAATCCCTTGATAAAATAATGTCTGTATATATTTATATAGACGTATTCTTTGAAAAGGATTCTTGAATTCGCACTTAAAGAAGAGAATAAAAAACCTGCCAAAAAGACTGATTGAACTGAATTTTAACTTGAATTTTAACTGAATTTAAAACTTCCAAAATACCCTCTATTAAAACAGACTCCTTAATTATTATAAGGATATATTTAAATGCTATTCAATATTAGTTTAGATGAATAAAAAAAAGAGCAACCTTAGTTTTCATAAAGATCGATTTTGAAAATACTTTGAAGAACTTTCAAAAGAGACACAAATAACCTTAAGAAAGGAAGAACCTCACAATAGAACCTTAGGTAATCCTTACTTAAGTAGGCCCCAAAAACCGTATCAACTAAGATTTTCTGGCGGGTGCACATTCAAAACTCAGCCAAAATATTACAGCTGATATATTTAAAAATACTTGGATTCAGTAATGATAGCGGATGAAAGAACAACTGTGCAAACTCTGGGCCCGGTTGGTTGTGTTGAGTGGAGTTGTTGCCGTAATCCAACTCGGGATCAGAGGTGGTAATTTATGGTTTTTCTCGGGGAATCTACGTGTGCACAGTGTGTATAGCTGTGTAGTAGATGTACGAATATATTTGCTTTTGTGGATTTATGTTGTGCTTCGCGTATTTGCATCCCAGCCGTTTAGTTGTTCAACTATTGACCAGGTTTGATTGCCAATCGAAAAAATGAACTCTGAACTCGGCCATTTCAATGAATGTTTGATTGGTCAGCTTTTTTCTAATGTTTTGTTACTCGTATCTTCGTCCGGTGGGTGGGGGAGGGGGAGAGGGGGTTATTTCATGAGTGAATGTTTCCCAATACTTCTATGGTGAGGTAATCAATAGACGATGTGAATTTTATTACACGCGTGATGAGTTCACATGCATTCTTTGAACTTAACTCAAAGGCTAACTCACAGGTTTATTAACTTTAAGATTCGGAATTTCCACTTGTGATTTGAGTATAAGAAAAGAAAAGCTTTTAAAGTCTCAATTCTTACTTAATTCTTTGTTATGCACCGCTTTTGTTTTTCTCTCTTCTGCTGCTTTTTTCCAAGGAGGCTTTTACAGCTTTTACAATAGATGGAGTACCCTTTTGAAGAACTGTCCTTAAAATGCCAGCCTTTCTTAGAATGCTTTCTAGAATGGTTTTAAGAAAAGCCTTTTATTCTGAAGCATCTCCAAAGCATTATGTTGTGTATTAAATACGATGGGAGAGTGTTTTCATTGCTGCTGTTTTAGCTGTTGTTGTTGCTGTTTCTATTCTTATTATTATTTGTGTTGGCAACTCTAATGGGAGGGAGCCATTAAAATAATTACACACACAATTTTGTAAAAATGTACCTACAATAAGTAAGTGTAAAAAGCATTCTAGACACATGTTGTATGTATATAAAAAAAAGGGTATATAAAAAGACGGCGCTCATATTTAATACCATAAAAATGTCCAGAAAGGGGACACTTGGAACCAGTCTGAATCGGTTTGTATATAATTAGAATAAAAAGTGAGATAAAACAAATAAACAAACAAAAAACAGCAACAATTTGAATGGCAACTTAAAAGCAACAAAAACAAACATTTACGCAATATCTAAAATAGCTCTATTATCTGAAGTAATGTCAATGGTTATGGTAGAAGCTATTCAACGGTACAAGGTTACATTTAAGAATGACAGAAAGAAAAGCACTCCGTTTAAACTCGCATTTGAGGTAAAATGATGATACACTTAAATTTAATTGTATCTCTGATCTATATTTCAATACTTTATAGCGCTCGAACTGCTTGAAGGTAAAGTATTCTAAATATTTCATGGAAAATCTACGATACTTGCAGTAAAACGGAATTAGAACCGAAAATTCAGAATAAAGCAAGAGGCATGTAGACTCTCCGTGGTACCAGAAAGAGGGTCGGATCATTATTATTATCGAGAAAAGAATTATTGGGAGTTGAGAAGGAAATTGAAGCCAGAGATACAGATACTCATTACGAAGTCCAAACTTGTGATGGGAATAACAATAGTCGAATAATTAATCCGATATCATTTCAAATCAGAGCTTCTTTCTTTCTTCCTATAATAACAAATCAGAATATATATATACGAAGCATATACATATACATACATTTCTACATATGATGCAATTATAGATTACAAACATCATATTTTCGGGAATTTCTACAAATATTGATTTAAAATGAAAATATCCGAGTTCTTTTGACAACGAAAAGAAAACATACTTTTAGGCAAGTCATAATAAACGATCGAGTAACTTTATCGGGATCTATAAATCAATAGCAACGGCACACAGTACGGTCTAATAGTGCGGGTAAAGAGGAGCGATAAGAAGAACAACTCCCATAGACCCAGAATCTGAACAGCGACCAAACCGTCAGCTGTCACATGGCAGTGAGTCAGATTAGAAATGTTGACTGAACTCCGTGATAAGCAAGAAAACACGAAATTGTTATGTTTAATCAAACGGCAACAACAACACGAGAAGTGCAACGAATTAACGACGAAAGTGCAGGCAGTAAACAAGCGATGACGATAAACTGAGGAAAAATGAAATGAACTCAAGAAGTTTAGATTAAAAACGGAGAAGGAACCACAATAATAATAAATAAACAAACAGACACCGGCTTGGTTTTCGGTATGAGTGAAATGGCTGAACTACAACAACACAAAGATGACGGGTTGGTTGGTCGATGGACAAAAGAGTGGTTACAGTGTGGGCGCGGTGAAAAGCGAGTTGAGAAGCCGTACTCACCACTGAGAAACAATGAGAGCAATATTGTATTTTCGAGTCATTATTTCTTGAAGAGTAGTGAATAAACTTGTTTATTGTGGCTGTTCCTTTTTATTATTCTTCCTCGTCTTCTTCTTCTTCTTCTTGTTGCTGGAGTGGTGGTGGTTAGTAGCTAGATTTGGTGGAGGAAGCAACAGCTTTGGTAACAGCTTCGACAACGTGGTCTACCTCAACATCTGATGAGTTCTCACTTCAACTTGAGTGGTTTTTCGCGTGTAGGCTTCTCGCTCGTCGCTTGGCACATGTTGTTGGCATCTACTACTCACCACACCGCCGAAACTCTCCACAGCAACCGCCCCAAACACCAGCCAGCCACATTCGCGAATTATTGGGTTTCCTTCTTCAGTCAGTCGATCGCGACTTCAGCTCAGTTTTCGTTGTTGCGGCGTTCGATCGCTTGACCGCCGCTCGGTGCTCGAAAGACGCTTTGGTTGTGTCTCTGTGCGGCTAATTTTTATATCTCCGTGTGGATGAGATATCGTATGTAGTGAGTGAGATACGGTTGGTTTTTTAATTTATGAAAAAGAAACTAAAATCAAATGCCTGGCGTCGACTGCGTGCGTTTTTAATTACGCATAAAAATTGCACACGCGGTTTAGTTTTTATGTTGCGCGCATCGCGGACTAAACAAGCAAGCAATCACAACAACAACAACAATGGTACTATTCGCATGCGGCATATCGTAGCAATACGTGGATACACTGGCTCGCACGTTGAACGAACGCTACGAGCGCAAGTTTATTTAAGCGGTTCTTATGTGCGACTCCGATGTTTGTTGTTGCAGTCAAGTTCAAGTTCAGCAGCGTTCAGTGTTGCTCAGTGCAGAGACTGCATTTAATTATATACCAAACAGGGAAGAAGAAGAAGACGCTGCTAACAGAGTGTTAAAAGTGAAGTGAAGTGAAGAAAATCAAAGATTTACAACATCATCTGCGATGTGATGCGATTTGCATGAAGATAGTTTTGCATACACAAAAAAATACACTCTTAAAATAGTTGAATAGTGAAAATGAAAAAAAACCAATTAATGAAGCATAAAAGAATAAAATAAATAAATAAGAATGCGCGATGAAAGATGAAGATAAATAAAGAAAGATGCAGATCCATAAATAATATTGAAATAAGTGTGAAGAAGATTTCGATTGAAATGAAGATTTTAATTATGCGAAAATGTGATTAAATACGGTAGACAATCGTTTAGTGTTTAAATTTAAATCAATAGATGATAGATTTAATAGTTAAAGATTGATTCATTTACTATACATATGTATGTACATATAGTATACATATATACACTTTCTTGAGTGTTACATAAATAATTCAAGTGATTTCTACAGATTAAAAAAGTCACAGAAAAAGTGCGAGATACATCCATAACAACTTTTAATATAGATACTAACTATTGTCATGAAATATTATAATAATAGTTATAACATAATAAGAATAACGATTATCATAATATAACTACAAGCTTAAAAAGTGTCTACTTTTCACGGTTTTTCTTAGGGAACGAAGTCATTAAAAATCATCATATCATTAAAAAAGAGAGTATGTACTAGGGTAGTCCCAGAAGTAACCAACCTAACACTGAAAACACAAACAATTTGGGCATAAATATCTACATTTCTCAACATATTCTCTTTTTATCTGGATACACTGTTGCCAAAGATGTTTAAAATAGCTTCGATACCGTGTTTGAAGTGACACCCGTTGAACTCTGGGTCAAATCTCATAGATTCGTTATACTCGCTCTGTATAACTGAGTATAACGTGGAATACTTCTGGGGAAACCATCATAGATTCGTAAATAAAAGGATTAAACTTCAGATTAGATCTAACTTAGCTTCCTTTCCTTCCGTTTTTCCCCTGAAACCTTCTCTCAAAAGAGTCTACAACTGAAAATGTATTGTTAAAGATATCTTCTAATCGTTTTCATCTTTAAAATCCGTCGATCCGTCTGTTTGTTGGTATACTTGTACATATAAAGGAAAAATACGAGTATAGTTGAGTCAATGGACTCATCTCACACTTCATTCAACTGCAGAAGTAATTCATTAAAGTCTTCATTCATAAAGATTCATGTACTTCAATTCATTTCAATTGATGTGATATCCGCAGAAAACTGATAAGAGAGTCAAGAGACACACAGCTGGAGAAACATAAAGACAAGGAAAGAGAGAGAGTGCGAGAGAGATCTTGAATAATGAGAACTGGTCCATGATAATCAAACCATTTGTGTAAAAATGCTTCTAAGAATTGTTATAAAAAACAATAAAAAACTAACCAACATCATCACATCATTTAAGTAATTTAAATTCGATTTTCTGTATTGTATTTTTTTTTTAATGTATTTTTAATATTATATTTTAATAACAGATGACAGATTAAACTATATTTCTATAATGGAATTAATTTATTTATGGAAGGAAGTGAAATGAAATAAATTACAAAAAAAAAAGAAAAAATTAAATTTTCCAAAAGAGAGATACGATTTTTACTGAAGTGAAAATTAAGCAATGTCGAGAATTTTCGGATTTTATATTTTATCTTGAAATCGCATTTGTTTTGCATACAAATATGTATAAAAATACACGAAACTCCAGGTTTTTTTTTTTACTTCATCCGTGAACTGATTTAATTTTAATTGACTATTTAAGTAACACTTTTATGAATATTTTTATATTTTTTAGAAGTTCAGGTTTTAATTTTTTTGCATAAATTCATAGAAATTCGTTTTTAGTTCTGCTTAAATTTGAAAATGATGATTATGAATAAATTTTCTTTCAGAATGTCAGTCTTTTGTTTGTGGTAAAATATTTAATTAATGCTAAAATCAGCAAATATTAAAAAAAACCATGAAAACAAAAATAATAGAGAAAGAATTCTGCATGTGAGAAGGCAAAAAAAAGCCGCCTACACAAAAGAATCATCCTCATCATCATAAACAAAGCATCATCATCACTATAGTCATCATTATCGTTATCATTATCATCGCCATCGTCATTGTCATCCAACGCAGTCCAACGTACATCATTTAAATTATCAAAGAAATGACAACAACAACAACAACAACCACATCGACAATAGCGACAGCAGCGCCATCATAAATACAGGCAATGAAACAATGAAAAAAGGACAGAAAAGATGAAAAAATTAATAAAAAAATGAAAAAAAAAAACAAATTAAAATATAAACAAAGCAACGAAAGACAGCAGAAGAGAAGCAGACTGAGCGACTATAGAAGCAGACAGACAGTGAAACGATTATAAATCACAATAAAAGCACAAAAACAAAAAACAAAAAAAATTAAAAAATTTTAATTTACAAAAACCAACAACAACACACTCACACATATACACATACACATACATAATATCCACATAAATGACCAATAAAGGATTAAGCAAAAGAAGCAGTTAAAAATTAAAGAAATAAAAATATTAAAAATAAAAAATAAACTACTGAAATATTACTAAAAGAATGAAATAAAAGAAAACTGTTAAAAAATAATAAATTATAAATATTTAACAAAAGCAAAGACTTATAATAATAAAAGAATAAAAGAGTAGACTAAAATATTAGAATAACTAGAATAAAATATTAAAATAACTAAAATAAAATATTAAAATAACTAGAATAAAATATTAAAATAACTAGAATAAAATGTATTAAAATAAAACGAAAAAACCATGGAGATATTTGACCAAGAAAAACTACTAATAAGTTAAAGTTAATTAATAATTTTTCATTAAATATTTTTCATCGCTAGACATCGTTTCATCATTTTGCAATATTAATGACATTCCATCATATTTTGAATTTCAACATTTTGCCATTTTACAGTTACAGAGATGGTTTTTTTTATTTATTATTATTTTTTTTTTATTTTCCTTATTTTGGTGGTTTTACGCTTCTTAAGCAAAGACTTCATTTAATCCATCAACTTCAATCCTGGAGGGTTAAAAAGAAAGCCATTTTTGTCATTATTTCAACTCTACAGGATTTAATGCTTCATTAGTTAAAGTGAGCAATTTTTTGTTTAATTTTTTGCCTGAACTTGTTTCTTTAGTTTAATATTTTGTCAGTTCGAATCTAGCAGCTGTTCGTTGTTAGTTGAGTCAAGCTTAAATTTCTTTCATTTGGTATTTTTTTTGGTGCTTTTATTGTGATTTCTTAATGAGTTTTGTTGTTATGTTCAAGATTAATTAATAGTTATTTAAATAAAATGATTAATAATTTATTTTGAATTGTTTTTTCTTATTTTCGAAAGCGGTTTAATTGATTTCTGCACACTCTCTGAATGATTTGAGTCTGAGTGCGTGATGTATGAATGATTTCTGAATTCATGAATACTTTTCGAATGGATTCATGAATGTTTTTGGGAATTTATTCTGTGAATCTGTGAATATTGTATTACAATGAAAAAGCAAAAGAAAAGAAGTAGAAAAAGAAGGAAGGAGAAGGAAAAGAAGAAGAAGAACAATTAATAGAAAATAAGAAAAACCAGATGATTTTCTAAATCTTTCTTCTTGTTTTTCAATACTTTACTGTACGTTGTTTATTTTCATGAATATTTTATAGATTTTGTCATCGATTCATGATTGTATTGTGTTTATTTTGTGCTGATTTTTGAATTCATGATTATTAAATTCAAATAACAACTAATTTTAATTGCATGCGTCACGAAAATTGTTTTAATTCAGAGATTTACTATGAACGCAGCATTTAATTTAATTGCAGCTTTTATCTGCTCGAATTAAGTTGCGAAATCAAGTGACATGAAGTGGGAAACATAAAAACAACAACAACAACAAAACGTCATTCGAAACATTCATAAGTGAACAACGACAATTTTTTTTATTGAACTGCAATTAATTACAAGTTTTTCTCTTGCAATAGAAAGAAACTCTGATAGAAACATCAATTGAAAAGAATTGAGCAAAATTATATGCAAGTAGGTCGAACACAGACACACACACACTCACACACACGCATACACATCATCATATACCCACATACACATGAGGAAATAGACGACTATATTTAGATCTAGATAAAAAATATAATACTATCTGCACATGAGTTGTTTTTGTAGTATAATTTTTAAAAATGTGCTGATTTTTTCATGGAATGATTGTGATATATAATTAAATTCTAAACAGTAGAGTTCAACGTTCTAAATAAATGATGATGATGATGGTGACGATGACGACGATGACGACGGTGACGATAGCGTCGTCAAATGGCAGCGACAACAATAAAAACTGGTTGCATAATAAAACAATTTAAAAGCAAACACTTGCAACACCAGAAGAGGGACAACAACAACAACAAAAACAACAAAAGGAACAACAAAATGAAAACACAACAACAATAATGATAACAACAACAACAACCACAGCAAGAATAACAACAAAAACAGCAAGACAACAGTTTTTCCCGCATTCAACCGAAAGGAATCCGAGACAAAAACGAAATCCGTTCAAATTTTTATTGCGTTCGTTGACCACGGAAGCAACAACAACAACAACAAAAGCAACAACAACAATAAAAACAGTCACCTTTAAAAGGTAAAAGCCTAGCAAAAAAATAAGAACAACAACAACAAACACAATAACAACAACTATAACAAGAACACTATCAGCATCAATACAGCGAATAAAGATCCGAAGAAGAACAAGAAAAGAAATAAAAACAACAACAACAAGAATTGAAACATACTTGAAACAGGCTAAAAAAGGCTCAAAAAAGGGCTTAAAAAGTTAACAAAGTTTCTTGGCCGCAGATAAAATAAAATAAATTAAAAATAGTAAAAAAGTGAGAAAGAGAGCATTAAAAAGTAACAACAAAACGTAAAAGAAGAGGTGGAGTAGTTGGAAGATGAAGGGGAGGAAGAGGAAGAGAAGCACTATAAAAAAGTAACCAGAAGAACAACAACAACAACAAGGAACCTCACCAGCTTCATGTGCAACAACTCTTAAAATATTTTGACGATGTTTTTTTATAGAGCGAAGGCAGCCAGTTGTTAAATCCTCCTCCTCCTCTTTCTCTTCCTCTTCTTATTTTTCTTTCTTCCTCCTACTCCACATCTTTTTGGCCAAGTTTTTGCAGTCGGCTTAAAGTTCTTAACGCATTATTTTTGGTGACAACAACTTTGAGGCAGCAACTAATTGAAATGCAGAAAAATTGCAACGAGGGTGACGGACGAGGGGGTGGTGAGGGGGCAGGGGTTCGGCTTTAGAAGTCTTACGTGTTGGTTGGGTGGGGGAAGCAGGAAAAGACTAAAAAAACCATGTTTCTACAAGTATTTATCAAAAGGAAGTCGATTTTTGTCGAGGAAAGATGGGACGAAGATCGAAAAAAAGATCGAAGGAAGATTGAAGAAAGATTGAAGGAAGATGGAAGGAAGATCGTTATTTTAAATGAAGGAAAATTTATCCTTCATTTATCCTTCCTTTATTTATAAAAATATCAAGGAAAATTTAAAACAATATGATTAAAATTTCAATGCTAATTTTTAGATTTCTACTTCTCTATCTTCGTATTTTTCTTTTATGTATTAAAAAGAATGATAATGAGTTTTTTTACTTCCTTTTTTTCTTATAAGCCACCGAGTCAGCGTTCCCCATAATTTTGTGTTATCTTGTTTTATCATTTTTTTCGTTTCTTTGTTTCATTAAAGGTTCTCATTCGCATTCCCACAAATATCTGAGTGTTTCCTTTTTTTTCTAGTTTCTTTTTTCTGTAAATGTTGCAATTATTATGAGTGTTTTTATCTGTGAGAAGTTTTTGATTCCCCAACAACAGCAA
This sequence comes from Myopa testacea, assembly GCA_949629155.1. NCBI lineage: Eukaryota > Metazoa > Arthropoda > Insecta > Diptera > Conopidae > Myopa > Myopa testacea. The sequence continues at coordinate 29,641,281 of OX451345.1, read as the reverse complement.
CACTATTTTATGTAACGTGATTTATTTCAGCTCAAATACGAGTTTATTTAAAATACGATCGCATTTCAGCAACAACAAAAAGAAAAATGGAAATAGAACCAGAACGAAAGCTATTTTCGGCCTGGCCGATTTTCGAATGCACCCTACTCCCGCATGATTACTGTGGCACAGGGAAAAGTGGGCGGACCACACCTTCGATTGGATGAGTTACGAGTGTAATCATTGTTCAATTGTTGTTGTTAACCTTTTACAGCTTCATTATAGCTATATTGGTTGTTGTTTCTAGGAGAAAGAGTTTCTACCTCTCTCTCTGTCTTTCTTTCTCTCACTCTTTCACTATCTCTTTCTCTCGCTACCTCTGTTCCTCTCTGTCTCTCTCTTTCCTCATCGCAATCTCTTTTTTACTTTATTGGCTGTAATTTGTCATAATTTTGGTTGTTGTTGCTATTGTTGTTGTTGTTGTATGCTGTTGAAATTTTATTAGCCATAAAAATGGCGTTCAGTTTTATTTAATTACTTATTCACACCGTTCAACTTGTCAAGAAATTGTGAGCAAATTTTTACTGAAATATTTACTTAATGCAAGTTCAAGGAAGTTCTTATTTCAAAGCATATGAGGCATGAGTTCCATGAGTATGTGTGTGTGTTTGTATGTGTGTGTGTGTTTGCTTGTATATGTGCTTGGGTAAGTGCAATGCACCTATAAATAAGCCAGTCCGATATTCGACTCGTTCTGATTTGTTAACAATTTCATGGCTTCGTTGAAAAGTAGAACTTGAAGTCGTCTACAGTTTTATAGCTCCACAGTTTCACAGTTTTTTATACATTTTTCTATAGTTTTACAGTTCTACAGATTGTGGACTTAAACGGTTAAATTAAATTAAACTATTCTACCGTTTAATACCGTTAAATAATATATACTCACAGTTTATGTCTTTCACAAGCTTAATTCTATGTTCTAAAAGTTGTATAATATTGCTGTTACTTCAAATTGCATTTTTATGGTTTTAGGATAGTGATTTCATTATTTAATTTAATTTTTATTATTTAGAAAAAGTCCAATATTTTAATAGAGCCATCAGCTGGTTTCTTTTTTAAATGGACTGTTTAAATGTAATAATTATTTATTTGAATTTAAAATATACTCCAATAATCTAAATGACATTTTTTTATTGAATTTATAATTCTTAATATTGAACTCTATTGTAGAATTTACAGAAAAAGCAGAAAAAGTGCTATCTTCGGTCTGGTCGATGCTGATATGCACCCTACTATAAATCCTCACGACCTGTGGCCAGAGAGACCTTTCATCGGAAAGCCTTTATAGGGAAATGTATAAACTGGGAGTGCTTCTTCACCGATTTGGCTTATTTACCATCCCATACAGCACTACAAAACATAGATTCTTGTATACTAACCTAAATTCTGAAATCTCTTTCCCACAGACATCCAGATAGATAGACAAATACACGTATATATCTACGTATAGTCTAATACTAATTTTTAAATCTTTTCCTTCTCTCATTCTATCCTACTTTTCTATTCTCTTGAATCTTTCTTAACTGAAATTCTCTGTAGATTAGTTTTCTTATATTTAATTCTCTTTTAATACCTGTTTCTTGTCTCTTTATTTAGCTTTTTTTCATCGATCTGAATATAATATAAGTTAAAACCTACTTTTAGTTTTTTTTGCATTTTTCTAATCTTGATATTTTTATCCGTGTTTAACACTGAATCACAAATTCTTGTTAAGCGTCTAGAGACATGAATAGCAGCATAGATACGAGTTCACAAGAGTATACAGATATATATAAATATCGTATGTAGCTACACTTAATTAAACTTTTCAGCGATAAAATGTATTTTTATTTGCTAATTTCTTGCTTTCAGTCCGTTGATATTTTGCAAGTTTGTAGATAAATCGTTTGTAGCTCAGTCAATCGATCGATCGATCGACAACTATATAGTTTTTTGCTATCAATTTTTAATAATTTTATTGTTGTGATAGTGATGCTGTTGTTGTTGCTTTGCTTAGTTTTCGGTAACAACTTCTTGCCAATATCATTTATAATGACGTAATTTAGAGTATTTTTAACCTGTTATACGCTGTACACTCGTTATTATGTTCTACATACCATTATTATGTATGTATATCGTATTATATATGTACATATACTCATATTATATATATTCTTCCAACATTACTCTAAAAGTTGCTTCGACCCACATTCGAACCTCTTTTTTTTTGCTCGAAGCCTCAAGAACGAGGTGCTTCCGTTGGCTCTAGATACCTGCAACCTAGTTCCGTAGTCAGCGAGGGGCGTAGTCAGCAGGGGGAGGAAGGGGACAAGCAATTGGGGCTTTTATTCCTTTTATTAAAGTCGTTTGTTATTGGATTTTGGTTTTTTATTTAAACTCGAAGTTGTATTGAAAAGTTTTCTTTCTCCCCATCCATCAGCACTCCTGATAACTACGCCTCTGGCCACCTCTGGCATTCCACTTGTTCCACTCGACGATACTCGATCACAAATTGACACAAAAACAATTGTTAAAATTAGCTAATGTTGTGTATTAAGATTGCGAATTCCGCAGAAACTTGAGAGGTTTTTTTTTTGTTTTTTGTTTTTTCTTTCTTTTTTTTTTGTACACTTTGCTGAGTGGCCAACTTTAAGAGTTTTATTTACTCTACACAACGACGTGGTTGGACACTGAAAGGCGTTGAAAGGCGTTCAAATTAAAGCGGCGACTAAAGATTAGAAGAGTAAACAAAAAATTAGAAGGAAAAAACTACACATAAAAAAAAAAATCCTCCAACACAAAAACCCACAAAATTTAGAATTTAATTTTATTTTTATTTTTTTTATCACATTTTTTTTATTAAAATCAAAGACAAGATTAAAAAAAGTTTAATAAAAATAACAAAAACAGAATTCAAATATGGACCAAAATTTTTTACAAAAAAAAGAAAAAAAATAAAAAAATAAAATGCAAAAAAGTAAAAGAAAGACAAAATAACCAGAAGCAAAACTACAACCTTTTTTTTGGTTTTTTTTATTAACGCATCGAGAGCAAAACGTATAAAAAAATCAGCGATTGCGTGCATCTCATCAGCTTATCGAGATCATAAACATTTATTGATTTATTGAACTGGCTCGCTGACATACTCACGCAGCCTCAAGTCCTGACCATCGAGCGTTGTTTAGACAAAAAAGCGTTGCCACATGTCCGCTGAAAGAACCAAAAATTGCAGAAATATTTCTTGATCAAATAAAATTCAATAGAATAAAAAACATAATTCAAGTAAATTCAATTTAAATATAAAATATACAAAAATGAATGTTGTAATTATGTTTTTTTTTTAACCAGCTGGCAACGCTGCGCTTAATCGATTGCGTGTTTCAATTAACACTTTTCATTTAAATGCATTTTCTTATCAATAACGCTGGCCGCAAGCAGAAAAACAGCAGCAGCAGCAGGAATATTTTATGTGTAGCTGCTGCTGCGCTTCTTACGAAATACAAAAACAAATTCTCAATAAAAAAAAAATCAACACCACAACAACAACAAAAGACTAGAAGTGAAATTGTTGTTGTGAAAATGTTGTGGTTGTGTTTATTGCGCTGTGTGCTCTGTTGTGGTTGTGTTTACTGTGCTCTTGCAACAACAAATTTTAAACTATACAAATTTTACTTTAATATTAATGATGGTTATTATTAATTATTATTAGTTATTATTATTATTGGTTATTATTATTAGTTATTATTTCTATTGTTATTTTTGATATTGATATTGTTGTTGTTGTAGCTATTTGTTCTTGTTCTTCGTATAGTCTCTCTCGTTCTTATTCATAATGTTGTTGTTGTTGGGTTTGCTGATATTCTACTTTTTCTTGTTCTTGTTCTAGCCTCTGTCGCTGTTATTCATAATGTTGTTGTTGTTCTTGTTGTTGTTGTTGTTGTTGTTGTCTTTGAGGTAGGATTCACTGCTGATAACAAGCGTCTGCCTGCATTCGTTTCTTCACTGGACTCACTCTCCAAGGTTGCCACATTGTTTTTTGCCAACATTTCTTTGTTCAGTGATAATTCAAGTTATCAATTTTACGTTACTCAACAATAAAAGATTGTTGCAATAATCACAACAACAACAACAACAATATTTACTACGCATTTTTTTATGCGAGTTCTTTCTTCAATTTTATATAAAGTAACCAATTTTATATAAAATTTTTATTGATACTGCGTTTGAAATTGAAATAGAATAAGAATGCAATTTGGTTTTCAATTTTATGCTTATTAGTTTTAAGTTAAAACTTTTAACACATCTTTTTTAATTTTTATTTATTTTGCTTTCTTCACTTTTATTCTTCTGTTGTCTTTAAATAATGTGTTATGTTATTATTAATTAATTGATTTTAAAAAACCAGTATTTTTTATCATACTTTTTCTATTTTTTTTCTTTTCTACTTCTTCCTTCCCCTTCTGCTTCTTCTTAACTTTTCCCTCCTTCGCTGTACTGGTCTGTGTTAAGTTTTACTTTTATTTTCATAATATTTTCGCTTTCTTGATGCCTTTTTTGGTGTTGCATTCATTCTGTTCACTGCCTCCAGAGTGAGTGACTCGGTGACTCACTCCGTCCGTCTCTTTTCCTCTTCCTCTTCCTCTTCCTCTTGTTTTCCTTGAAGCATTTCCTAAAAAGTAGCGCTGAAGAAAAGAGTTCTTTGGACTTGAATACGTGCAACTTGCAGAACTCGTTCTCTAAATTTGGCGTGTGTTTTTTGTCCTGTCTTCTTCTTCTTCCACTACTACTTCTATCCGGTACCTTCTTCAACCTTCTTTTTCGTTGATTTCTATTTGATTTTATATTCATCGTAGTTCATTTATTTATGCGTCTCGTGTTGCTTAACCATCAGAACCTAGCTACTGTGTTATTTGTTCTACGAGAGAGATACACTGGGAGAAACACATCCTTTGTTATGTGCTATAGTAGTTGTATTACCAATTGGCAAAATCAGTCTTCGGCCTCGCCTAATTTTTATACAGACTAACTAATTTATTTTATTAATTTATTTTTTTATTAATTTGTACAGTGTAAAGATTTTGTAGTAAAGAACAAGAGAATCCAGCTTTAGAGGCAGAACCTTTTGAACATGTTTTGGATGAAGTGTGTTTGTGTGTGTGTGGTTGTGTGTATGGGAGAGAAGAAAAGAGAGACAGACAGAGAGAGAGAGTGAGAAGCTAACAGAGTGCCCATCATCTCAACAGTTTTAAATCATTAAAAATTGTTTATCTATCGTTTCTATTGTAATCGAAATGGAATCCGAATTTCCAAATCCGACGTGTTAAAATGAGGAATAACGGTAGTTTCCAAGATGTACCCGTCCCAAAAAAAGGAAAAAAATAAATAATAAAATTAAAATATTACAACAATAATTAACCACCAAAAAAACATAGACGAAAGAAAAACAAAGCAACTCTGTTGAGAAAATGTTTCAAAATTTCAAAATTCAATTTGTTTTTGCATAAAATTACACTAAAGATTGTTATTTATGAGCGACGTGTTGTTGACTGTCAATAAACAAGACACTTGACACCCACCGTTTTTAGCCGAATTTTTACCGAATGGTAACTGAATCGCAACTGAATGGCTAACAAAATAACTAGTTGTCAAAATAAGTTGTTGTTGGGTGCTCAGTTGATATTCTACACACGCAGAAGTCTCTTTTTTATGAATGATTTTCTTTTTTTTACCACAAAATACAACAAACGACGAGTACTTTAATTTTTACTTTTATACCCTACACTCGGGGATGGTGAAGGGTTTTAATAATTCATTTTCTTGTAACTGAAGACGTCGTGGGAACTTCGAAAAAACGGTGTTGAAAATTAAAAGCAATTCGATTCCAAAGAGTACAGAATTTAATTAAAATAGAATCTAAAATTTTTGATGCTTTTCTTGATTATTTATTGTTGGAAATAAATTATAAACGAACTCAACTGAATTTATTAAAAATGAATTTAATTTAATTCAATGATTTATAGAATAGAACAGAAAAGCAACAACAACAATAACAATATTAAAACATAACCATGAATTAGTTATGATTTCAGTTTCAATTTAAGTTTTTGTTGTAGTTATTATTATTGTATCCGTTGTTGTTGTTATTGTTTTAGCTGATTATAATGTTTATTTCATTTACTTCTCTTCTTCTTCTTCTTCTTTTTCTTCTTCTTTTTGTAGTTCTTCCGTCCTCCTGTTGTTGTTGTTGTTTTTCTTGTTCTTATGTTGCTAACTCACTGAATCCAACATAAAATTTTCTCTTTGATGAAGCTTTTATTTAATTTGTTTATCATGTTGTTGTTGTTGTTATTCTCATTATTTTTGGTTTTCTTGGATTTTTTTTTTCTCATGGCCGATTTATCGTATTTTTTTTGTATAATCACGTTAAAATGCTGAAATGGCTGTCAAACGTTTTATTTGTTTTTTTTTTAATCTTTTTTTTCTTTTTTGTTGTTTCCTATTTTTTCTGTAATTTGATTTGATTTTATTTTTTTTAATCTCAGATGTGAATTGTTTCTTTTTTTATTTTTTTCATTAATTTAACTTTAATTAATTTAACGAGGTGCGTTTTTATTTCTCGTTGTTGGTGTTGTTGTTGGTTTTTTTCGTTTTTTTTTTCGCGTTCATGGCTGTGTAATTTTACAAGTTTATGTGCTTTTATTGTTGTTGTTTTTGTTGTTGTATCCGATCATGTTTTCTTTATCCTAACACTCAAAAACTTAAGATATTAAATTTAAGTGCCATTGTAATGCAAAGGAATTATTGTCATTACAAAAAACATTAAACAAAAAAACATAAAATACTTAACTATATATAAAACTTTATAATAATAACAAATATCTTTAAAATAAAAACAATCGTTACTTAAACGCACTTCAATCATAACATAATAATAAAGTTTAAATCATCGTAAAGTGATTTTTCAGATTTCTTGAGTAAATAAATAAATTATTCCGCTTGCAAGGAAACAACATCAAATAGAAATCCACTTAAAATTTTAATCCTCTCTTTCAACAGCAGCTGAGAAATTGTCACAAAAAAAAAACTGTGCAAAAAAGAAATAACAAAAAAATTGATGATATGAATGATGAAATAAAGAAAAATATGAAAAAATAGAAAAAAGTGTTAATTAAAAATTGTGACGAGAAAATGAAAGTTCATGTGAATCGTTGAAGCGGTAAAAAATTACCGAAAAGCAAACTAAATTAATTACAATTTTAATTGAAACAAGTGAAAAGAGCAGAGAAAAAAAAATAAAAAATTCAAATGCAAATCGAAAAATTGATGATTGAATCAACAGAAATCGGTAAGGATTAAAAATTCCTTTCACCACAAACCACACGACCAACCAGCCACCAGCCATCATCAAGCAGAAGTCAGTCGGTCGGTCGGGTGGCTTAAATCTGTGTGTGGCGCCATCTGTTGGATAACCCAACAAATAAACATATGGATACATTTGTGTATGTATGTATTCCCCTGCATATACAACTGAAATACATAAGATACACGAAGAAGAAGAGTGAAGAGAGTCAGAGGAGAGGAGAGAAGAGTCGCCGAGTCGTGGAGAGGAGAGAAGAGGAGAGTCGCGCTGCATACGCATTAAATGTCAACACGACGCGGTCGAGTGAAAAAAAACCGTGAGCCGTCAAAATGGTTAACGCTGTCATGGATGCCATCGCGGTAAAGAAACTCATGCAAAACTCTCGCTACTTTAATTAATTTTTTACACTCATTCATTATTTATGTGTGCTTTCAAATTATTAATTTATTGCCAACAGCAAATGATTGTCATATTACACGCAGCGCTGTGATTATGACAGCTGTTTACAGGTTGTTGTGGAAAAATGTATCCGCTATCTACCAGTACAGCGGAGAGAGAGACTCAATACACCTTCTGAAACCCCTTTCCAAATGTCCTGTTTAAGGAATTTTATGTTATTATTAAATTACATACAGGATTTAAGGCTGTTTGAAGCTAGTTAATGTATATGGGATAAGATAGGATAGTTTAATATAGGATAGGTAAATATAGTATAGATTAATATAGGATAGATCCATACGTTAATATAACAGTGTTTATAGTTCACTTAAATTTGAATTCAAAAGCATTCTTTAAATAGACTGGTTTTATTGGTTCCACACTCAAACCTCCGAAATCTTCTAAATCTTCAGAGAAAAGGAGAATATAAGAAAATATAAAATAAATAAAAAATATAAGCAATAAGTTCTGCTAATCACGTTTCCAGTCCGCTTGTCATGTCAAAAATGACCCAATAATAAACGGTGTTAAAATCTGCACGGTTTAAATTTATGATGTTTTTGTTTCGGACCGTTTTTTAGGATTTCTTCTGCTTCTGCTTCTTCTTCGTCTTTCTATGAGCGTTTATTTGCAGCTTTCTGTATCGATGTCCGAGCTACAGGGTTTAACGGCCCTTTCCTTGGCCGTTAAATTGATTGGTTAACAAAACGTGACTGTATCACGTGACGTGCCAAAAGACAGGCCTTCGAATGAAGCAACAAAAAAAAAAGAGAAAAGAGGTGTACAAATAGTTTCAAAATAAACTATTACAACAACAACAACAATGAAAGCATGATCTCGAACAAATTGTTGCTTGATTGTTGTTGTTCTTGTTGTTGTTGTTGTTTTGTTCGGCTTTTCTTTCTGGCATGACACCGTGAAAAGGAGTTACTAACTAGCTAGCTAACTAACTAACTAGTTAGTTGTTGTTCTTGTTGTTGTTGGTAATAAAAGAATCATTATTATGATTTTATAGTTTTTCCGTTCATTCTAAAACACTGCGGGAAATGATTATTAGAAGCAACGACTTCCAAAGTAAGTCTAAAGACATGATTTACTCCTGGACAATCCGCGGAGAGGCTTACTTTTTGTTCTAACTTCGAAGCGGACTTCGTTTAGCTGCTGGTCAAATGTGACCCACCGACAGATCAACGTACCCGATCGACCAACTGTACATATTTTCTGCTTCTCCTTATGAAATGCCAACAAATTGTTGCAAATTCTGAGGCCAACCTCGCGCATTGAGCCATGCAAACTTATGCCCGAGTTTCGGTTGCTGATGTTGTTAGTCAAATTTGACGCCGACAACGACAACGACAACGACAACTACAACTACAACGACAACGACAACAGGTCGCAGCCGAACCGATGCTGAAAAACACTTGTTTAATTTATAATTTCAACATTTCCCGTCGCGTTGACATTCGGTTCACTCGTACTACAGACATTTCTGAGCATTACAACTCGGAGATCTACTGAAGTAGCGCACTAAAATGGGTGTCCGGCAGTCACTGGTTCAAACTCGTTGTGTCCGCATCTGTTGCTGTCCGTGTTGCGGCTACGGTCTTGATTTTGCGGGCCGTTCCGCGGGTATCAACGTCGCCCACGATGACTCGCTTGGAACACTTGCTTGCATATTTCTTTCTAATTCAAGTGGGTCCCAAATTCTGGAGTGTGCGAAAAAATGCCGGTTTGGAGCAGCAGCAACAGCAATTAACAGCTATATGATAGTTTTTACTCATAATATTGTTTAATAACACTGTTAATCGAATATCTTGTCTATTAAATTAACGAGAAGAGGAGAAAAGACCACAAACAGTTTCCGTTTTCTTGGTTCAGTTTTAAATCCTGTCTAATTTCAGTGTTTTTCTTTGTTTTTCCTTCCAATTCAATTGTTATTTCAATTGAAGTCTCATCGAAGACGTCTGTTCTTCTTCTTCCTTGTATTTCTTCATCCCCCGCTTCTATTTCAAACTTAATATAATCCTAATATTTAAATTTCTCTTGTAACTATTCTAAAACCATGGATGCCGCTTTTAAATCTACTTTCCTAGGCTTCATTCCTAACATTCATTTGCTCCATATTTACTTAAATTTCAAACAATTACTCCTTATTTGAAATTTCCACTCCCTCCCCCTCCCTATAAACGTACCTCGTCTGCATTTTCAATAAACGCACTCATAACTCATTAAATAATCTCTCAACAAAATTTATAACTTCATCTAAGAAAAGCAAAGAAAAAATAGCGAAATTCCATAATACTTTATTGCATTATTAAGGCTACTCTACCCACCCACCCACCACACCCTCGGAGAAAAGTACTTGAAACATCCACCCACTGAAAATTTTAATATACAGACTCACGATTTTCAAAATTCTCTGGTTTCCACAAAAAGATTTCCATGTTAAATCTATACACTTGAGTTGGTTTCCAAAGTAAAACTTCCGTAGTTGTTGTTGTTGTTGCGTTACATGGCTGAAGATTCCGGAAGGAGTCTGAGGATGCGTCTGTCGTTGATGCGTCGCTTAGCTACAGCTACTTATGTATTGTAATTCATGTCTCAAGACATTTTTTGCTGTGAAACCTTAAATTTCGTTGTTGTTAAGGATTTTGTGAAAAGATTACTTTTTACAACGAAGACGTCGTCGTTGGGGGACGCAGGTGATGAGGTGGTGTAGGGTGTATAATACACAGCTTGGTACAAGTACAAATGCTGGATGGCGGTGGTACAGGTTATAATAAAAGGATGGCTTAAACTGTTTCCAAGAAGAAGTCGCTGTGAAGTTTGCTCCAGATGATGTCGGGTGTTCTTGAATTCAGTGGATGGAGCTTCTGGTAGACGTGGCTGTTGTTGGTGCCTTGGATGAGGTGACGGTGGGGTGGGGATCATTTCTTTAAGTAGTCGGCGGTGTTTGCAGCACTGGTTTATAGAAGAGACTCTGCTATGAAGTAATTAGGTTTGATTTCATAGCTAAAACTAAAAAACTTTCTTCAGTATTTGTAGGCGAAAAGTAGGCGTGGTGGTAGGCCGATTCTACCTGTAACTCTGCTCTACCGAACAAAGGATGTACGTGCCAAATTTTTATCAGATCTCCATACGTCTTGCTCCAGTCGTGGTTATTTTAATATTATAATAAATGTAACCTGACCTCCTTTGAATAACTTGAGCTTAAATAATTCAATTAAAGAATTAGTATTCTTAATTAAAATGTGTTTATAACATGACACGATTTAATTAAATTTGACAGCTTTTATTGCCGATGATTATGAAGTCTCTATGAATACTTATTCAGCTGTTTAACGATTCATGCTTTTCTCATTTCGATTTTGATTTGATAATAGAGATGAATTAATTAATTAATTATTAATTAATAAAATACGAAAGCGATTAACGTCTTTTCTGTGTGTGTGTTGAAATATTAATTTCAATTTATTGGACAGTTCAATGTCAGTTCTGGTGAATGGTAACTGTAATATTTTCGTATACTTGGTTGTTCCCTTCGATGTTGTTAATGTTTCGATGTGTTATCAGAATTATTTACCATTTCTTTCCATTCCACAAAAAATCGATCGGTCGGTCGGTTGGGTGGCGGTTCTTTTTGACAGCCGATTATTTAAATGAATTGCTGTTGTGTCAAATGTCAATGACATTGAAATGGGCAAATTTTTCTGTGAATTGATAAAAGAACCAGAATACAGGAATTACTACCTGAGCGCTGGACAAGTTTTTATTGTGAAAAAAGAACGGAAGAAAGAAAGAAAGAATGAATGCAAAAAAGAAAAAGAAAGAAAGACGGATAGATTATTTTTCTTTGTATACAATTTAATTTGAAAGACGGTTTAAGGAATTACTAAACAGGTTGTCAGAATAATTTATAAATAAAAAATAAATAAGTTTAAATAATATATAAAGTGATCAAATAATGAATTCCAATAAATATTTCGAGAAAAATATATTTTGAGAAATAAAGGCATTAATTTTTTCTTTTGTCACAAATACACAAAAAACAGAAATCATAAAATATGAATGATCAAATAAGTGCCAAAATATTAACACTTTGTAATATATGATATAGGATAATAACGATTTATTGGATAATCTTAAAAAACCATGCATTATGCAAGCGTTCACTTTTTGTTGTTGTTGTCCATTCATTGTGTTCGTTTCGGGACACAAAATGGGCCAAGAAATACAAAGGAAATAAAACGAGAGTGCAAGAAAATCATGTAACAATCGGTTAGAGCGGAGTCACATACAAAGAAACAAACAAACCACAAAAAAAACAAACAAAGAAAAAACGAAAAGCAACGAAAAGAAAACCGTTATCAGTGTGAACTCTGAGACACACAAACGTGTATCTTGATATCTCGATAGAGTGGTTTTTTGATTTTATGTTCGATTTTGCAATGCGTATAAATAATAAACCGAAATAAAAGCAACCAATCAAGAACACTAAATAACCTCAAAAACAATAACAAAAAACAATAATACAACACAACAATAACAAGAAGCAATAACAACAAAAAACAACAACAATATACCATAGCAACAACAAGAAACCATAACGTGGTGTTTTTCAGCTGAGCTCCAGAAACATTCAAAAATATGTTGAAAAATATTTACACACACCGCGGTACCAAAAAAAAACCCCCCAAAACTAAAAAAAAAATCACATCCACAACAATCACAACAACAACGAGACACAAAAAGTGACCCTCAAAAGAATCTTTCAATACTTCATTGTGATCATAGTGGCCACTCTTGTTATTTGTTGTTGTTGTTGTTCCCTGTTACGCATTCGACATGGATGGATCGATCCATTTACGTAGTATATGTACTGAATGGATTTATGATATCTTTAGTTTTAGATACAAGATAATCGTACTTGATTACTGCGAGCACATGGAAATTTTATAGAGTCTAATATTTTGACTAGTTTCTTGTTGCAGGTTTTTAGTATCGTTTAAACGGTCGGTTTGATGATCCACTCTACTCTTTCCGGACGATTCGATCGGGCGATTCTACCTGATCATCTATCATTCTATCATTCATCTTTGCACATTTTTACTTTATTTTTTCTTGTTTGTTTTTGTAGCGTAGTCTTACTTCATAGATATTTGAATCTTGTACAAAGTATCCACGAACTGTTTGCTGTTTTTGTACTCCTTCTTTATTTGTTTCCTTCTCAGTATTTGTACGAGTATCTTTCGTATTTCTATCTTTCGGTGTTTATTTGTTCTGCTCTCCTTTCCTCCACTGTCGATATCTGTTTTGTTTTTTATGCTTGATTGATAATAAATAAATTCTTATTAATATTTATTTTATTTTCTTATTTCTTATTTCTTATTAAAAAAGATATTTATAGATACTCGATCAATAGTCAGATCCTCTGTTTTATTTGATCCTCTCTTTTTCTCTCTTTTCCTCTGTTGTAAGTTATTCATGGTCATTGTGGTTGTTGTTGTTGTTCTTGTCATTGTTGTTGTTGTTGTGAACTGTATCACGGTACTCGGTTGCATGAGTTTTATAAACAATGATTCCATCCATTCATTTATCCATTTATTCATCCATGCGTTTCCAAGTGGAACGAGTTTTCTTGTAATTGTTTCCAACTGATTTCGATTCATTCGATATTTTATTTACTTACCTACCTTTTCCAATTAATCACGGGTTTTCTCTGCATAAAAACTTGTAGCTTTTGAAATAAGAAACACTCTTTATATTTGATTTATTGATAAAACAACAAGCAACAAGTTGTTCAAACACATCATAATGATGTTCATGATGAGTATAATAAAGTATCCATCGACAGTTCAGAGAGCAGTCAGGGTGAAGACCAGAAGGGGTCTATTGTGCGTCTTCAAATGGATGAGAAGGAACGGGATTGCATTGGGAGAGGATTTCGGGGGGCTGCAGGTGGTTGTACAACCCTTTTTACCTCTTCATATGTACGTCCTTGAGAATTATCACGATCGAGTTCGAAACAACTGACTCTGCATGACCACTTGAGTGATTAATCGATATCTCACTCTTGTCATATTTTAAATCGTGTCGATTTCTATCTTTCGGAAATATCGTAAGTATTTAAATTGTGCCTTTCAAATTACCAAAAACGTGTTGTATTCTATCTTAGAAATAGTATTCATATGTATGGATCTACAGTAACTTGTTGTTATTAAGGTCATTGAGTGGTTTTATGATCATAGAGTAAGGTCAGTGAGTGGTTAGTGTAAGTTTAATGATTAGCTGAAGTTTTGTGATTAGTTGAAGTTGATAGATGACTTCATTTCTCACAATTTAATTCTTTATTGAGATTCTTCTCACCCGACACAGTTCTCAGGTTCGGCTTACGAGTATTTCTTCAGTCTGTGGTTTCTCTCTTTCCGCCGCTTGAACATGTGCCACTTCACATCCTGTTCCATTCGTTTTCAAGCAGTTCGCACTTTCTACTTCCTCACAATTGCGGGAATAGAGTAATTATAAGCATAGTTGGGCCCGCCCACAGCCTTCGCACAGTTAAAGCTGGCCGGCCGAAGAAGTATGCTTCGGTTGCATAACTCAATCATGGGCCAACTCTAAGCACATGCTTCAAGTTGCTGTGCTGCCTCGCTGGTTGTTGTCGTTGTCGTTGTTGTTGTAGCTTTGTTTGTTTCTGACCTTGTTTCTATCAATCAATCTCATCACCTAACTGTGAATTTCAACGCTGCACAGCATGGAAAGCGTTCGGGATTCGCAACGGAGCAAATTACAACCGTTGTAGCCGCTGCAAGCCGTACGTCGATGCATGTGTTTTAAAGCGCTTTCGGCATAGAAATCTTATGCCAGCCGTATGTCGGCGAATGTCGGCGTGTCTGTCTGTCCGCATGTTTGTTTATATGTCTGTCTGCCTGCCTGGTGTCCATGACCGTTTGTTGTGCAAAGCTGTCTGCAGTCTTGTAAGTTATGCGAGCTCTTCACGTTCCATTAAAAAGCATCTGCAAGACGACCGCATGCAAAATTCCCAGCGATCGAGGTTGGTCTCAGCTACTGGTGTGTGCCACTGGCGCCCGCGGCTTACAGCTTGCTGCCTCACACTTGCCGAGAACCAGCGCGGAAGCGTCGCAGAACGAATTATGCGAGCCGACAAGTGAGTTGGGAACAAGATTAATCTGAATACTTAAGTGTGGCTATTAACATTGATAAGTCATCGTTGGGAAAAAATCAGAACGACAGCAACAACAACAGCAACATCAACAACATCGATATCGACATCAACATCACTATCAACTACAGCAGAACATACAAGAACAGTGGCAACAACAGGAACCAATCTTGATTATCAGAATAGCGACAGAAGCGAAGAAGAAGAATTTGCTCAGTGTCCCGTTTAACTGGTTTCAGCTAACGGTAAACTGAATGACTTTATTTCCGATTCTAACCACGCTGTGTGGCATGTACATGGGACTTACATGGCGCCACCCGAAGAAAGGACAGGCGCTTAACTTAACCTATTTAGATTATGGATATCTTATTTCAATAAACAGTAGCAACCTCCTCATTAACTGTCCTCCTTCGCTATCACATCGCCGTAGAATTGATCCAGCGCCGTGTGGTTCACATACCCGAAAATCCACTTCATACGCTCATTGGACGCATCGCAGGCGTTGGTGTAGACCACCCCCCTCTGGTCGCCGTCGATCACGGCCTCCATGCATTTGCCGCCATGCCGTCCGTGCACCAGCCACTGGTGATCGCGATCGTAGAACCAGAACTGGTTGCCGCCCTGGTTGTGGCAGCCCCACATCCATATCGTCGCATTCGCATGAGAGTCCTGTACATCCAGGCACTCGGATTTGCGATGGAGACGTACGTCTTGGTGCCAGCTGAGGCTCCAGTGTTGATTGGCATGCGGATGAGTGCGATTCTCGGCGCACGAGAAGAGGCCGACAGCGCTGTTGCGGCCCGCATTCATCGTATCCAGACAGAGGTTCGGATAGGCGACACTCTCCACGGTACCAGATGCGTAATTGGGTGGCTCCACGGGTGGGAAAGCCTTCAGTGCATCGGGCGCTACGACCTCCATAAACCACTTGAATGGCTTACATTGCAGGCGCTCCCGAACTGCCCGCTGAGCCGATAGATCACCGGCATCAATGTTCGCGTAGATGTCTGGATTGCGTTCGTATATATAATGCCTGAATTCATCCATCCAAACCTCGGCCACACGCTTGTGATTCTATGAAAATAAACAGTGTTGAGATCTCTCCCAGTCGCTCTCTACAAATGCTTCACTTACCCTGGCCACGAAATTGTAGTCGCGTGGACTTGGTCGTACTTCCATGGGTCCGCGAAAGATGTGCGCCACGCGCGAGCAGGGCACATCGAACATCATGCCGCCGCACATCCAAATCTTGAAACTCAACTCATACTGCTCGGCTCCCCAGATGTCGAGGCCCTCGTCGTAGCCACCGAGTTCCCAGAAAAACGCACGGCTAATCGCAAAGAGGCCACCCATCATAACGGGGTTCTTGGAGGGTTTTGTCTTGTCAACTGTGTCCTCGGGGAGTAGCGGCAGCTGCTGGTAGTACATCTCCCAATCGAAGGCGCCGCGAGAGCCCTCTTGATAGCCGCCAGTGTATTCGAAAGTGGCATGGTCGATGCCGTCCACAATGGGGCAGGTGGCCACCTTCGAGTTGAGCGCTATGGGTTCTAGCAGGGGCGGCAGCCAGTTGTAGTTAGTTTCTATGTGCGAGTCGAAAAACACCAAGACGTCTCCCGTGGCATGTTTGGCGCCCGCGATGCGCGCTCCTATCAAACCCGAGCGGGCACTGAGACGCACCAGTTGCACCAGTCTGGGAAAGTACTCGGCGATGTAGTCCTCCAGCTGCTCCCGCAACTCGGGACGATCACTAAAATCATCGACGATTATGATTTGCTTGAGCAGCTCGGGCGGGGATCGATTCTGTATGCTGTGCAGCGTACGCAGCAGGACGCTCAGATGTTCGTCATAGAAAGGAATCACCACACTGACGCTGGGCAGGCGGGCCAGGTACTGCTTGGCGTGACAGCTGGAAGAGAAGCGCAGGTTGTTCATAAAAGCCGAGAGGAGTCTTCACTAGGAACGGAAACTTACCCGGGGTTTCGTACGTCCGGAAGCGAACGATTCACAGAAATAGCGTCCGAGAGCAGCGCATTGAATCCGTTCTGGAGCGACATCTTGTGCTCCAAATCGCGCATCGATTCATCCTTAATATAAGCAGGTTTACCGTGCTCACCCAGTCCAATGCGTTGAGCATCGCGTTGCATGGCCGCATAATCGTGCCAGTCCCTGAGCGAACCTCTGGCCACGGGCAGCTCAAACTGTCCAACAGCCACAACATCTGCATCGTCTTCCTCCGCTTCAACCACTCCAGAAGCTTTTTTCTCTTCCACATCGTATTTGTCCTCGAAGTGCCGCTGACGCACTGGCGGTCTGGGTCTACGTGGCGTTACCACGTCATGCAGGCGGGAGTACGGCTGCGTGGCAACATCGCCGTTGGGATCCGTAGGCTGCTCCGGCGTAACAGCGTTTCGATGCATCGAGATGCGTTTCTCCACGATGGCGGTTGTGACGAAGGCCAAAAAGGCGATCGACATAACCAGCAGGATCACTTTGCGCGCCAAGCGTTTGACGTACCGCTTCTTCATTGCTACTCTAGGGATCATATTTCGATCAGTTGTTGTGGATGCACGATGACGAACTGGTAGCAGCTTTCAGTGGACGGTCGGAAGTTTGCCTAAGAATGTGTGTCTAAGAATGAATTTAAGTGCTTTCTTTAGTAGCGTGGCGTTGTGACATGCTTACCGACGACTGCGATAACCATCTATCTGATGTTATCAGTGCTGCGTCGTTCGAGTGATGACAAGGTTTCCAAACGATTTTAATTGCCACTCGGAAGCAGCACCGAAAGATAAAAAAGTCCGCTGTTCGAAAGTCTTCATTCGGATGAGACTTTTGGATAGACTTTATGTGCCTCATTAATGATATTCTAGGGTACAAACATCGAAATATTCTATAATCTAGCATTATAAATACAATTAATTGTTCCCCCCTTCATTCCTTCTTTTCACACCTCATTTAATTTATTTGATTAATTAAGTGGTTCTACAATATACACTGGCTAACAATTAACCCGCAAACGCATAAAAATTATGCTTACTATCTACCTATTTAACCCCATCGGAAGAATCTGAAGGAATGCCTGTTATGTTCTACCCTAACATCCCTGTCATGCCCGTGATTGTGCCTACCTCTAACGGAGGCATGTAAAATACTTACGGTGAACTAGCTAGCTACTCCCTTACATCACAAACCCTAGTACTACCTATTCTAGCTGTAAAAATATATATATATTTGATGTAATAATTGTAAAAAGTGATACTAAAGGTATCACAGAACAAAAAACCACAAAAAATGAGAAAAGACAAACAAAACAAAAACGAGAACCATTAAACAAAAAATGAAAAAACAACAAAAACCGGAGAACAAACACAAAAACTGTTATGAAAGCTTCCAAAAGGAACCTCCCATAACGGTTAGAAAATGGCCTTTATGCCCAAACTACTCTACAGGCAACACCCAGAAACGTTTTTCGTCCCTCGCCTGAAAGGGACTCATCAGTGGGTTTTTACTATATATCAGGGTTCGGAATATATCCCTCAAACGAACAACTTTTTTTATATCCCTCACAAAAAAACGATCACAAAAGATGAAAATATGTTTTGACTCATGAGCGATTTTTATTTTTTCATCTTCGTTCAAAAAAATACATATCGCTCACGTTCAAAATAATTTCGATCTTCCAACAAAACTATCACTTGGGATGAAAAAAATTCTTATCTTCAAATATTTCGATCCCTCAAGTTGAAAACATTTCGTTTGTTGACGAATAGCGATCGCAGAAGATGAGAAAACTTCGGCTTTCGTACCAAAACGATCTTCGGTGATGAAAAAAAGGCTGCGCAGGCAAAGAATCGATCTTTGAAGATGAAAATAATTTCGACGCAGGGATCGAAAAAAGCAGCGGAATAGAGTTGAACAGCATGGAATTTGTTGGTGCTTGGATGGTTCGCTTCACGGCAGAGACTATGTTTGAATAGATTTTTGTTGGATACGTTAAATATTTAGTAAATACGTTTAATAAGTAATTCTAATATATTTTATACATATTCCTATTACAAATTTTTATTATGTATGTATTAAGTAATGTAGTAGAAAAACATTAATTGAGAGTTTTGCTGGAAATGGTTAACCCTTTCTGCGAGCTCGTTACGAATATATGCAATAAATTTTGCAGGTAGGCATTTGAATACATATGTATGTACATGTATGTATGAATGGAAGGCAAATTTGTATATCGGCCTTGAAAATAATTACTTTTGGAATGAAAAAGGATTGGTAGCAACAGGTAACAAATTTTATAAAGGAAGAAGTGTTTGAATTCATGTTTCAAATGTCCGTGGGATAATAAAATTGATGAATGTGTCGCGTCACAATCAGTGCTTTCAATCGAGGAGAAAATACTCTCAATTAATGTTTTTCTAATACATTACTTAAGACATACATAATTCATAATAAAAATTTGTAATAGAAATATGTATAAAATATATTAGAATTACTTATGGTAGAAAACAATTTACTTATTAATATTTTTACATATTAATATTTTACGTATTTACTTTCACAACTTTCCCTCACACCCTTCACCATGCAAAATTAATTTTTATTCATCGTATACCAAATCCAACAAAAGCATTGGATTGTTGGCGAAACACAAACAAAACTTCATTTTCAAGCAATTGTCTATGCCGCGAAGCGAACCATCCAAACACCAACAAAACCCATGCTGTTCAACTCTGTTCCGCTGCTTTTTTCGATCCTGCGTCGAAATTATTTTCATCTTCAAAGATCGATTCTTTGCCTGCGCAGCCTTTTTTTCATCACCGAAGATCGTTTTGGTACGAAAGCCGAAGTTTTCTCATCTTCTGCGATCGCTATTCGTCAACAAACGAAATGTTTTCAACTTGAGGGATCGAAATATTTGAAGATAAGAATTTTTTTCATCCCAAGTGATAGTTTTGTTGGAAGATCGAAATTATTTTGAACGTGAGCGATATTTATTTTTTTGAACGAAGATGAAAAAAGATATTTATCAATGAGGATGGAAATATTGTTATCTTCAGTGAGGGATATAAATTGAGCGATATAAAAAAGAAACGTTTTCCGAACCCTGCTATATATAAATGCTTACACACACAGCTAGTATGCGTGTAATCACCCATATATCAGACAGAAAAAATGCCAAGAAAATGGCAAACAGAAAACCACTAGAAGTGCTGTGTGCAACAAACCACACACAGCACGATGCAAATATGCATATAAAATATATATATATATAACACATGCATGGAATGCACAACACACATGTGCCGCCCATTCCAGCATATGCTACATAATGTGCCTCGTAGAAGCAACAACAACTAAATTTGAGAAATGTATAATAATAAATGTATAATAATAAATATATAAATTAAATATAATAATAGATATAAAATAAAAATGAAAGGAAAAAGAAAAAAACCCACTTACCAATCCTCCGGGAGACAGCGACCACACGCGACGAGAGTTGAACACATACTAACTTATGTGTTCACCTCAACTGCATACTCATAAGCATGAGTGATGCAATTAAAAATACAGGGGTGGGTCGATGTCAAACCGGAGAAATAGCAAATTTGTAGGGGCTATGGCAATTATTAGGATGGGGAGGGGTTAAATTGAATTAATTTAAATATTTAGGGAAAAAATTTTGGAATAAAATCAGGAATATAATAAATAAATTTGGGAATACTAAATTGGGATTTTATTTTAAACAACCATTTTTTATTAAATTAAGTAAATTTAAATTGAATGTAAATTTAATTGAAATTTAGGAGAATTAACTTGAAAAATTTTTAGGATTGGAATTGAACTTAAAAACCGGATTAAATTGAATTTTTATAGAAATAGGAATAGAAATTAGGGGTGGGATTAAATTTGGGAATTATTTTAAAATTAATACAATAAATCTAAGGCTAAGTTTACAATTTTGCTTACATATACCTATATATATTTTTTATTTTATTTTAAAAAATTTGGTTAAACTTCTAATTTTCCACTAACTAACCTGTCAAAACGGCGAATGTGGAGGACATGACCCGGAGAACCCCATCAACTCTAGCTTGTGTACAATGGCGCCCAGCTATCCTGGATCTTGATACCAGACCAGCCTAAGAGAAGACCGAGGACCCCAAGGGCGTGACCCCAAACAATCACACACCCTTCTCCTAACACCTCAACTAACCTAATCAAAAGGCGAATGTGGAAGACATGACCCGGAGAACCCCATCAACTCTAGCTTGTGTACAATGGCGCCCAGCTATCCTGGATCTTGATACCAGACCAGCCTAAGAGAAGATCAAGAACTCCGAGTGCGTGACCCCGTTCATTCACACACCCTTTACAAGACTCCCCCATACGGTAGCCCTACGCTAAATAATCTGATGCTGATAGATGACGCTAGGACCTTGACCATCCACCGCTAGCATCCATGGCGATGAGCTATCCTCATACTTGTTACCAGACGGGCGGCGGATACCCCAGGAACAGCAACACCTAGGCATTTACATCGATTCTACACAACTATACTAGGGGGTCTAACTTAAAGTAAGCATAACTCCTGGATCATATAACAGATCCATTCGTTAAGCTGTCATATGATATGGATATGGGCCAGAAAGGGGAATCGAAACATACGTCGGAAGGCTGTAGGCGACCAAACTCCACACTGCGTTAAATGGTTTAGAGGTATACTATTCCTAGGCTGAACGGCTATTCCGAACACTGGAGCATACCCGACCTTCGCAATTGTGAAACTCAACCCCTACGACACTCCGCGCACACCACGACCAATCCCAATCCAACTATAACACCATACCGATCAATATGCAACTGGAATTTCGACTGAGTTAAGGGGAATCCAAGCGGGCCGACTCCACTATCAAGAGTGTGCCATTACCATTCATTCAGAATGATTTGACTGTAGGTGGCCTAGGACCCTGAGTGGGACCACCCTAGTCCCCCCTGCCCGTAGACGTTATGGCCCTGTATGCCACACGCGTACATACACGTTATGTATATGCGCGTATGCTTACACTTTATATTATTATCAATTAATTTTATTACTATTATGTTCGGCAAGTTTATATCAGCTAGTCTAGGTATCATAGGCCCATGTCTTGCTGGAACTGTGTTGGAACCTTTCGCCGGTAATGGCGAAACCGTAACCGTTTCAGGTTAGTTAGTGAAAATTAGAAGTTTAGCCAAACTTTTTAAAATAAAAAATATATATAGGTATATGTAAGAAAAATTGTAAACCTAGCCTTAGATTTATTTATTAATTTAAAACAATTCCCAAATTTAATCCCACCTCCAATTTCTATTCCTATTTCTATAAAAATTCAATTTAATCCGGTTTTAGTCCAAAAATTTTTCAAGTTAATTCTCCTAAATTTCAACCGGTTTAAAATTTAGTTAATTAATAAAAATCAAAAATTTTAATTCAAATTTCCCCTAAAACAGTTAAATTTATTAAATTTACTTAATTTAATAAAAAATGGTTTGTTAAAAATAAAAATCCCAATTTAGTATTCCCAATTTATTAATTTATTGTATTCCCGATTTTATTCCAAAAATTTTTCCCTAAATATTTAATTTAATTCAATTTAACCCCTCCCCATCCCAATAATTGCCATAGCCCCTACAAATTTGCCATTTCTCCGATTTGACGTCGACCCACCCCTGTATTTTTAATTGCATCACTCATGCTTATGAGTATGCAGTTGAGGTGAACACATAAGTTAGTATGTGTTCAACTCTCGTCGCGTGTGGTCGCTGTCTCCCGGAGGATTGGTAAGTGGTTTTCCTTTTCTTTTTTTCTTTTCCTTTTTCTTTTTTAATTTATTTTATATCTATAAATATATTTAATTTATTATTATACATTTTTAAATAATTGCTTGTATTTAGTTGTTGTTGCTTCTACGAGGCACATTATGTAGCATGTGCTGGAATGGGCGGCACATGTGTGTCATGCATTCCATGCATGTGTTATATATATATACATATATTTATATGCATTTTGCATCGTGCTGGTGTGTGGTTTGTTGCACACAGCACTTCTAGTGGTTTTCTGTTTGCCATTTTCTTGGCATTTTTCTGTCTGATACAGAGCCTGAAATACAGAGCCTGAAAATAACTGTTATGGCAATGGCCTTGAGCAAAAAAGTCAACTTTTAACTTTTATTTTAAAAGTAAAAGTTAAAAGTTAACTTTTCACTTTTATAATAAAAGTAAAAGTTAAAAGTTAACTTTTAACTTTTATAATAAAAGTAAAAGTTAAAAGTTAACTTTTAACTTTTATTTTAAAAGTAAAAGTCTTTTGAAGACTTTTATTTTTAAAAGTCTTGGGAAAAAGTTATTTTGAGACTTTTATTTTTAAAAGTCTTGGGAAAAAGTCTTTTGAGGACTTTTTCGTCTAACTTTTTTGAAATAAAAGTCTTTTTTAAAAGTCTTTTGAAGACGAAATGCGCTGTGGCGAACGGTGGAGGAACATGAATGTAAAGAATATTTGCTTGAATCGTCACTCAGCGCACGCTGCGTGTGTGTATCAATATCTCGACCGAAGCCCTTATCAGCAGCGGGTACAGCGGCGACAATGCTTTAAAACAACAACTCACTGCTCAGCTTGTGTGTGAATGACTGTGTTGTTATTGTTGATTGTTTACGTTATAGGGTTATAAAGGATTTAAAGCAGAACTACTAATGCAATGAATTTTGATCGAAAAATTTTTATTGGTACCAAAATCTAGTTAGTCGCATGTCACTTTAGAGTTAGTTAACTCTCAAACGGCTGCACCGATTCCGATGCGGTTTTCACCATTGTATTGCAAATTTTTAATGCAATCGTATTCATAGATGAGATTTTTTTTATTATAATTTTATACCTAAAAAATATCTATGATTTTAAATACTTTTGCATCGCTGATTTGGAGCAAAGGCAAATGTTGTAACCAAAACAGAAGGTACAGCTGGTATGGCTCACCAATTCTTCAAACTACTCCTGCAAATAGGAAACGGAGAATATCCTGATAAAGAATATTCGTGCCAAATTTGATAAAAATATCTCGTTTCGTATATATTCGAATATATATTCGTTATCCTTTATTCGAGTTTTCTTTAATTAGTGGGCGGACCACGACCATTTGTGGTAATCTTTTTTTGGTCGGAGACAAAAAATTTCAACTCAAAATGGACAAAATTTCAACCCCAAATTCGTTCTACAAGCTGAGAAATTGAGCTATAAGCATGGATGAATTTATATTCACTATAAAAAGTAGGCGTGGTAATGGTCCGATTTTGCCCATTTTCAATAGCGATGAGTTTCTAGTGATATACAATATTCGTGCCAAGTTTGATGAAGATATCTCTATTCGTTCTCTTGTAATCGTGATTTCCACAGACAAACAGACTGACAGACGGACATGGCTAAATCAACTCAGGAGGTCACGCAGATCAAGAATATACATGTATACTTTTCTATAATTCTATGTGTTATATAAAAAAAGAATATATTAAAAGTAAAAAATAAACGAAATTTTATTATTCTTAATTTTTTTGGTTTCGGTTATAAACTTTATGTGCCTGTCGCATATGACGTTTCATATTTCGTCCATCTCTGTATTCTTTAGTACATATAGTACACTTCACCAATTTGTTGGTATGAATCTGTATATGATTGCTTAGTCCTTTTGATGTCCTAAATGCTTTCATACATTGTGGACATTGTACCCCTAACCTCTAAATTTTTTTTTTTTTTTTTTAATAATGCACGAACATTGATGAAATAATTTATTTTGACTTACCGGCTGCTGGGAGCTTGGCGAAGCTTCATGGCCGCATAATCGTGCCAGTCCATACGGTAGCCCTACGCTAAATAATCTGATGCTGATAGATGACGCTAGGACCTTGACCATCCACCGCTAGCATCCATGGCGATGAGCTATCCTCATACTTGTTACCAGACGGGCGGCGGATACCCCAGGAACAGCAACACCTAGGCATTTACATCGATTCTACACAACTATACTAGGGGGTCTAACTTAAAGTAAGCATAACTCCTGGATCATATAACAGATCCATTCGTTAAGCTGTCATATGATATGGATATGGGCCAGAAAGGGGAATCGAAACATACGTCGGAAGGCTGTAGGCGACCAAACTCCACACTGCGTTAAATGGTTTAGAGGTATACTATTCCTAGGCTGAACGGCTATTCCGAACACTGGAGCATACCCGACCTTCGCAATTGTGAAACTCAACCCCTACGACACTCCGCGCACACCACGACCAATCCCAATCCAACTATAACACCATACCGATCAATATGCAACTGGAATTTCGACTGAGTTAAGGGGAATCCAAGCGGGCCGACTCCACTATCAAGAGTGTGCCATTACCATTCATTCAGAATGATTTGACTGTAGGTGGCCTAGGACCCTGAGTGGGACCACCCTAGTCCCCCCTGCCCGTAGACGTTATGGCCCTGTATGCCACACGCGTACATACACGTTATGTATATGCGCGTATGCTTACACTTTATATTATTATCAATTAATTTTATTACTATTATGTTCGGCAAGTTTATATCAGCTAGTCTAGGTATCATAGGCCCATGTCTTGCTGGAACTGTGTTGGAACCTTTCGCCGGTAATGGCGAAACCGTAACCGTTTCAGGTTAGTTAGTGAAAATTAGAAGTTTAGCCAAACTTTTTAAAATAAAAAATATATATAGGTATATGTAAGAAAAATTGTAAACCTAGCCTTAGATTTATTTATTAATTTAAAACAATTCCCAAATTTAATCCCACCTCCAATTTCTATTCCTATTTCTATAAAAATTCAATTTAATCCGGTTTTAGTCCAAAAATTTTTCAAGTTAATTCTCCTAAATTTCAACCGGTTTAAAATTTAGTTAATTAATAAAAATCAAAAATTTTAATTCAAATTTCCCCTAAAACAGTTAAATTTATTAAATTTACTTAATTTAATAAAAAATGGTTTGTTAAAAATAAAAATCCCAATTTATTAATTTATTGTATTCCCGATTTTATTCCAAAAATTTTTCCCTAAATATTTAATTTAATTCAATTTAACTCCTCCCCATCCCAATAATTGCCATAGCCCCTACAAATTTGCCATTTCTCCGATTTGACGTCGACCCACCCCTGTATTTTTAATTGCATCACTCATGCTTATGAGTATGCAGTTGAGGTGAACACATAAGTTAGTATGTGTTCAACTCTCGTCGCGTGTGGTCGCTGTCTCCCGGAGGATTGGTAAGTGGTTTTCCTTTTCTTTTTTTCTTTTCCTTTTTCTTTTTTAATTTATTTTATATCTATAAATATATTTAATTTATTATTATACATTTTTAAATAATTGCTTGTATTTAGTTGTTGTTGCTTCTACGAGGCACATTATGTAGCATGTGCTGGAATGGGCGGCACATGTGTGTCATGCATTCCATGCATGTGTTATATATATATACATATATTTATATGCATTTTGCATCGTGCTGGTGTGTGGTTTGTTGCACACAGCACTTCTAGTGGTTTTCTGTTTGCCATTTTCTTGGCATTTTTCTGTCTGATACAGAGCCTGAAAATAACTGTTATGGCAATGGCCTTGAGCAAAAAAGTCAACTTTTAACTTTTATTTTAAAAGTAAAAGTTAAAAGTTAACTTTTCACTTTTATAAATAATGGACAAAATTTCAACCCCAAATTCGTTCTACAAGCTGAGAAATTGAGCTATAAGCATGGATGAATTTATATTCACTATAAAAAGTAGGCGTGGTAATGGTCCGATTTTGCCCATTTTCAATAGCGATGAGTTTCTAGTGATATACAATATTCGTGCCAAGTTTGATGAAGATATCTCTATTCGTTCTCTTGTAATCGTGATTTCCACAGACAAACAGACTGACAGACGGACATGGCTAAATCAACTCAGGAGGTCACGCAGATCAAGAATATACATGTATACTTTTCTATAATTCTATGTGTTATATAAAAAAAGAATATATTAAAAGTAAAAAATAAACGAAATTTTATTATTCTTAATTTTTTTGGTTTCGGTTATAAACTTTATGTGCCTGTCGCATATGACGTTTCATATTTCGTCCATCTCTGTATTCTTGAGTACATATAGTACACTTCACCAATTTGTTGGTATGAATCTGTATATGATTGCTTAGTCCTTTTGATGTCCTAAATGCTTTCATACATTGTGGACATTGTACCCCTAACCTCTAAATTTTTTTTTTTTTTTTAATAATGCACGAACATTGATGAAATAATTTATTTTGACTTACCGGCTGCTGGGAGCTTGGCGAAGCTTCATGGCCGCATAATCGTGCCAGTCCCTGAGCGAACCTCTGGCCACGGGCAGCTCAAACTGTCCAACAGCCACAACATCTGCATCGTTTTCCTCCGCTTCAACCACTCCAGAAGCTTTTTTCTCTTCCACATCGTATTTGTCCTCGAAGTGCCGCTGACGCACTGGCGGTCTGGGTCTACGTGGCGTTACCACGTCATGCAGGCGAGATTACGGCTGCGTGGCAACATCGCCGTTGGGATCCGTAGGCTGCTCCGGCGTAACAGCGTTTCGATGCATCGAGATGCGTTTCTCCACGATGGCGGTTGTGACGAAGGCCAAAAAGGCGATCGACATAACCAGCAGGATCACTTTGCGCGCCAAGCGTTTGACGTACCGCTTCTTCATTGCTACTCTAGGGATCATATTTCGATCAGTTGTTGTGGATGCACGATGACGAACTGGTAGCAGCTTTCAGTGGACGGTCGGAAGTTGGCCTAAGAATGTGTGTCTAAGAATGAATTTAAGTGCTTTCTTTAGTAGCGTGGCGTTGTGACATGCTTACCGACGACTGCGATAACCATCTATCTGATGTTATCAGTGCTGCGTCGTTCGAGTGATGACAAGGTTTCCAAACGATTTTAATTGCCACTCGGAAGCAGCACCGAAAGATAAAAAAGTCCGCTGTTCGAAAGTCTTCATTCGGATGAGACTTTTGGATAGACTTTATGTGCCTCATTAATGATATTCTAGGGTACAAACATCGAAATATTCTATAATCTAGCATTATAAATACAATTAATTGTTCCCCCCTTCATTCCTCCTTTTCACACCTCATTTAATTTATTTGATTAATTAAGTGGTTCTACAATATACACTGGCTAACAATTAACCCGCAAACGCATAAAAATTATGCTTACTATCTACCTATTTAACCCCATCGGAAGAATCTGAAGGAATGCCTGTTATGTTCTACCTTAACATCCCTGTCATGCCCGTGATTGTGCCTACCTCTAACGGAGGCATGTAAAATACTTACGGTGAACTAGCTAGCTACTCCCTTACATCACAAACCCTAGTACTACCTATTCTAGCTGTAAAAATATATATATATATTTGATGTAATAATTGTAAAAAGTGATACTAAAGGTATCACAGAACAAAAAACCACAAAAAATGAGAAAAGACAAACAAAACAAAAACGAGAACCATTAAACAAAAAATGAAAAAACAACAAAAACCGGAGAACAAACACAAAAACTGTTATGAAAGCTTCCAAAAGGAACCTCCCATAACGGTTAGAAAATGGCCTTTATGCCCAAACTACTCTACAGGCAACACCCAGAAACGTTTTTCGTCCCTCGCCTGAAAGGGACTCATCAGTGGGTTTTTACTATATATAAATGCTTACACACACAGCTAGTATGCGTGTAATCACCCATATATCAGACAGAAAAAATGCCAAGAAAATGGCAAACAGAAAACCACTAGAAGTGCTGTGTGCAACAAACCACACACAGCACGATGCAAATATGCATATAAAATATATATATATATAACACATGCATGGAATGCACAACACACATGTGCCGCCCATTCCAGCATATGCTACATAATGTGCCTCGTAGAAGCAACAACAACTAAATTTGAGAAATGTATAATAATAAATGTATAATAATAAATATATAAATTAAATATAATAATAGATATAAAATAAAAATGAAAGGAAAAAGAAAAAAGGAAAAAA
The DNA here is from genome assembly GCA_949629155.1 of Myopa testacea. Classification (NCBI taxonomy): domain Eukaryota; kingdom Metazoa; phylum Arthropoda; class Insecta; order Diptera; family Conopidae; genus Myopa; species Myopa testacea. The sequence continues at coordinate 29,612,191 of OX451345.1, read as the reverse complement.
CCCACTTACCAATCCTCCGGGAGACAGCGACCACACGCGACGAGAGTTGAACACATACTAACTTATGTGTTCACCTCAACTGCATACTCATAAGCATGAGTGATGCAATTAAAAATACAGGGGTGGGTCGATGTCAAACCGGAGAAATAGCAAATTTGTAGGGGCTATGGCAATTATTAGGATGGGGAGGGGTTAAATTGAATTAATTTAAATATTTAGGGAAAAAATTTTGGAATAAAATCAGGAATATAATAAATAAATTTGGGAATACTAAATTGGGATTTTATTTTAAAAAACCATTTTTTATTAAATTAAGTAAATTTAAATTTAATGTAAATTTAATTGAAATTTAGGAGAATTAACTTGAAAAATTTTTAGGATTGGAATTGAACTTAAAAACCGGATTAAATTGAATTTTTATAGAAATAGGAATAGAAATTAGGGGTGGGATTAAATTTGGGAATTATTTTAAAATTAATACAATAAATCTAAGGCTAAGTTTACAATTTTGCTTACATATACCTATATATATTTTTTATTTTATTTTAAAAAATTTGGTTAAACTTCTAATTTTCCACTAACTAACCTGTCAAAACGGCAAATGTGGAGGACATGACCCGGAGAACCCTATCAACTCTAGCTTGTGTACAATGGCGCCCAGCTATCCTGGATCTTGATACCAGACCAGCCTAAGAGAAGACCGAGGACCCCAAGGGCGTGACCCCAAACAATTACACACCCTTCTCCTAACACCTCAACTAACCTAATCAAAAGGCGAATGTGGAAGACATGACCCGGAGAACCCCATCAACTCTAGCTTGTGTACAATGGCGCCCAGCTATCCTGGATCTTGATACCAGACCAGCCTAAGAGAAGATCAAGAACTCCGAGTGCGTGACCCCGTTCATTCACACACCCTTTACAAGACTCCCCATACGGTAGGCCTACGCTAAATAATCTGATGCTGATAGATGACGCTAGGACCTTGACCATCCACCGCTAGCATCCATGGCGATGAGCTATCCTCATACTTGTTACCAGACGGGCGGCGGATACCCCAGGAACAGCAACACCTAGGCATTTACATCAGTGTTGGGCATTTTTTATTTCAAATAACAAATAACGAATAAAGTTATCTTATTATTCACAAAATTCGAATAAAATTTTTTTATTCATTATTTGATATTTTTATTCAAATAACATTATTCGACATTTTTTATTCGTTATTTGAAAATTTTGAATAAACAAATAAATAAACAAATAAATTTCTTGAAGAATTGAATACGACAAATACTTTTATATTCAGATTTCATTACTAAAAAAGAAAAACGCGGATATACAGTGTTCCACTAAAGTCTTCGTACAGCACTTCGTCACAACTTCATTGATAAAAAGAGGTAATGCGTGGCAAGAATTTAAAAAAAAAATTAATGCAGCTTTGTTTATTAAACCATTTCCTTCAATTTAACAAAAAAATTAACCAATTTCATCAATTAATCCAAAAGTTATTAACTAAAATCGCAAAAAAGTCACTGAATCAGTTCCAATAAAGTCTTCGTACACTCACAAACAAAGTAACTAAAAATCCTTATAAACTGTGAACTTTTTTTTAAATATTTTGTGGGGTAGCCTGTATTTTTAATAAGGGCTTTAAGAAGGTCCGACATCGATTCCACAACTTTTTGTACAAAGCGAGGTTCGATTTTCACCCATTCGTCCTGAAGATCATCATTTAGTGGAGATTTTGAGCTAATATGATGCGACCTGATCCTTTTCTCAAGCATATTCCACATATACTCAATGGGGTTGAGATCAGGACTCTGTGGTGGTGTTTTGAGCATATGTGGAATATTGTACGCCAAGTACATCCTGGTGTTCTGAGCCATGTTTTTGAGATCATTATCTTGCTGAAAATAATATAAAAAAATAATAAAATATATATATATATATATATATATATATATATATATATATATATTTGAATTTTTAATTTCTTTTTCAATATTTAATATAAATTTTTTATTTAAAATTTTTTTTTGATTAAAAATTCATTGATTATTTATAATTTTCGAATAAAGAATAACGAATAATGAATAACGAATAATAATAATAAAATAATTTTTTCAAATAACGAATAAATGAATAAATCCATAACAACGAATAACAAATAAAAATAACAAATAAATTTTTATTCGTTATTCTTATTTGAATAATAATTTATTCGAATAATGCCCTACACTGATTTACATCGATTCTACACAACTATACTAGGGGGTCTAACTTAAAGTAAGCATAACTCCTGGATCATATAACAGATCCATTCGTTAAGCTGTCATATGATATGGATATGGGCCAGAAAGGGGAATCGAAACATACGTCGGAAGGCTGTAGGCGACCAAACTCCACACTGCGTTAAATGGTTTAGAGGTATACTATTCCTAGGCTGAACGGCTATTCCGAACACTGGAGCATACCCGACCTTCGCAATTGTGAAACTCAACCCCTACGACACTCCGCGCACACCACGACCGATCCCAATCCAACTATAACACCATACCGATCAATATGCAACTGGAATTTCGACTGAGTTAAGGGGAATCCAAGCGGGCCGACTCCACTATCAAGAGTGTGCCATTACCATTCATTCAGAATGATTTGACTGTAGGTGGCCTAGGACCCTGAGTGGGACCACCCTAGTCCCCCCTGCCCGTAGACGTTATGGCCCTGTATGCCACACGCGTACATACACGTTATGTATATGCGCGTATGCTTACACTTTATATTATTATCAATTAATTTTATTACTATTATGTTCGGCAAGTTTATATCAGCTAGTCTAGGTATCATAGGCCCATGTCTTGCTGGAACTGTGTTGGAACCTTTCGCCGGTAATGGCGAAACCGTAACCGTTTCAGGTTAGTTAGTGAAAATTAGAAGTTTAGCCAAACTTTTTAAAATAAAAAATATATATAGGTATATGTAAAAAAAATTGTAAACCTAGCCTTAGATTTATTTATTAATTTAAAACAATTCCCAAATTTAATCCCACCTCCAATTTCTATTCCTATTTCTATAAAAATTCAATTTAATCCGGTTTTAGTCCAAAAATTTTTCAAGTTAATTCTCCTAAATTTCAACCGGTTTAAAATTTAGTTAATTAATAAAAATCAAAAATTTTAATTCAAATTTCCCCTAAAACAGTTAAATTTATTAAATTTACTTAATTTAATAAAAAATGGTTTGTTAAAAATAAAAATCCCAATTTAGTATTCCCAATTTATTAATTTATTGTATTCCCGATTTTATTCCAAAAATTTTTCCCTAAATATTTAATTTAATTCAATTTAACCCCTCCCCATCCCAATAATTGCCATAGCCCCTACAAATTTGCCATTTCTCCGATTTGACGTCGACCCACCCCTGTATTTTTAATTGCATCACTCATGCTTATGAGTATGCAGTTGAGGTGAACACATAAGTTAGTATGTGTTCAACTCTCGTCGCGTGTGGTCGCTGTCTCCCGGAGGATTGGTAAGTGGTTTTCCTTTTCTTTTTTTCTTTTCCTTTTTCTTTTTTAATTTATTTTATATCTATAAATATATTTAATTTATTATTATACATTTTTAAATAATTGCTTGTATTTAGTTGTTGTTGCTTCTACGAGGCACATTATGTAGCATGTGCTGGAATGGGCGGCACATGTGTGTCATGCATTCCATGCATGTGTTATATATATATACATATATTTATATGCATTTTGCATCGTGCTGGTGTGTGGTTTGTTGCACACAGCACTTCTAGTGGTTTTCTGTTTGCCATTTTCTTGGCATTTTTCTGTCTGATACAGAGCCTGAAAATAACTGTTATGGCAATGGCCTTGAGCAAAAAAGTCAACTTTTAACTTTTATTTTAAAAGTAAAAGTTAAAAGTTAACTTTTCACTTTTATAATAAAAGTAAAAGTTAAAAGTTAACTTTTAACTTTTATAATAAAAGTAAAAGTTAAAAGTTAACTTTTAACTTTTATTTTAAAAGTAAAAGTCTTTTGAAGACTTTTATTTTTAAAAGTCTTGGGAAAAAGTTATTTTGAGACTTTTATTTTTAAAAGTCTTGGGAAAAAGTCTTTTGAGGACTTTTTCGTCTAACTTTTTTGAAATAAAAGTCTTTTTTAAAAGTCTTTTGAAGACGAAATGCGCTGTGGCGAACGGTGGAGGAACATGAATGTAAAGAATATTTGCTTGAATCGTCACTCAGCGCACGCTGCGTGTGTGTATCAATATCTCGACCGAAGCCCTTATCAGCAGCGGGTACAGCGGCGACAATGCTTTAAAACAACAACTCACTGCTCAGCTTGTGTGTGAATGACTGTGTTGTTATTGTTGATTGTTTACGTTATAGGGTTATAAAGGATTTAAAGCAGAACTACTAATGCAATGAATTTTGATCGAAAAATTTTTATTGGTACCAAAATCTAGTTAGTCGCATGTCACTTTAGAGTTAGTTAACTCTCAAACGGCTGCACCGATTCCGATGCGGTTTTCACCATTGTATTGCAAATTTTTAATGCAATCGTATTCATAGATGAGATTTTTTTTATTATAATTTTATACCTAAAAAATATCTATGATTTTAAATACTTTTGCATCGCTGATTTGGAGCAAAGGCAAATGTTGTAACCAAAACAGAAGGTACAGCTGGTATGGCTCACCAATTCTTCAAACTACTCCTGCAAATAGGAAACGGAGAATATCCTGATAAAGAATATTCGTGCCAAATTTGATAAAAATATCTCGTTTCGTATATATTCGAATATATATTCGTTATCCTTTATTCGAGTTTTCTTTAATTAGTGGGCGGACCACGACCATTTGTGGTAATCTTTTTTTGGTCGGAGACAAAAAATTTCAACTCAAAATGGACAAAATTTCAACCCCAAATTCGTTCTACAAGCTGAGAAATTGAGCTATAAGCATGGATGAATTTATATTCAGTATAAAAAGTAGGCGTGGTAATGGTCCGATTTTGCCCATTTTCAATAGCGATGACTTTCTGATGATAAACAATATTCATGCAAAATTTGATGAAAATATCTCTATTCGTTCTCTTGTAATCGTGATTTCCACAGACAAACAGACTGACAGACGGACATGGCTAAATCAACTCAGGAGGTCACGCAGATCAAGAATATACATGTATACTTTTCTACAATTCTATGTGTTATATAAAAAAAGAATATATTAAAATTAAAAAATAAACGAAATTTTATTATTCTTAATTTTTTTGGTTTCGGTTTAAATTTTATTATTCTTAATTTTATTGCTTTTGGTGATAAACATTATGCGCCTGTCTCATATGGCGTTTCATATTTCGTCCATCTCTGTACGGCTTAGTACATATAGTACATTTCACCATTTCGTTGGTATGAATCTGCATATGAATGCTTAGTCCTTTTGGTGTCATAAATGCTTTCATACATTGTGGACATTTTAACCTTAACCTCTAAATTTTTTTTTTTTTTTTAATAATGCACGAACATTGATGAAATAATTTATTTTGACTTACCGGCTGCTGGGAGCTTGGCAAAGCTTCATGTGGCAGTTGACTTATAATTTCATCCATAACCAGTGATGTCTCACTGCCGCCTCCCGCCTCCTCCGCATCCTCCTATCATCCTAAGGCTTCTTCCAGCTCCTCCGGCACCTCCCCGGGCTCCTCCGCCTGCTCCGGCTCCTCCGCCACCTCCGTGTGCTCAACCAACATTGCGGCCTCCTTGCATTCAGCTGGTACTGCTGTTGGGTCTGCTGTCGCCAATGCTGTGTCCTTGTAATGCCGAAATACCTTTTCAGCAAATAGCGTTGTTTTTTTTAGCAAACTTTGCTGCTGGTATTGTGCTGCGAACGACAGCAAATTTAGGCAATTGTCGCTATCTATGCTCTGATCCTCGCCACCGCAGCCAACTCCTTCGCCATTTGGAAGTCCGCAATGTTGATGGTACCCAGGTATATGTATTCCAAGAGCACGCGGAGGGAGGTTTCGCTGGCATCCGCGACAGCAATTTCGTTGTTTTTTGTTTCAAAAGAATTAGAAGCTCTTAACAAAACCAATCGATGCGCTGGTATTCTGAAAAAAAAAATTTTATTTGCAACAACTTTTTAACTTTTTTTTTTAAAATTCAATAAACTTACCTGCTGCTGTCGCTGCCAACTAAATATACGTCGCAGTGGAGTCCACCCTTCGCCCATTGGTAAAATTGTTTGTCCTAAGAAATGAAAATGATATAAATATCAGACTAGAAATATGTACTTTAACTAGATTTAAAGTAGTATTCTTATTAAATTCTTATATATATTCGTTGTCAAATGTTACAATAGAGTAAAACTGTGATACAGTACGGACTGAAAAAATACGTAACAAGAATTCTAGAAATGCTCCAAATTTGGTTAAATTTCGTCGTATTATGGAGCAGGACTTTTGTGCTCTAAAACGCTCCAAAACGAATTTTACACCATTGCAAAGCTGAAAGTTTTCTCTAAAAGCCCATACCCATTATGTTTGCCCCACCGGACGCTAGAACCCAATTATATGAGTCAAAGGCAGACACTGCAAACGTTTTTAACATTTTTCCGTTATTTTTTCTTTGTTTTGTTTGTTAGTATTATTCTTTTCTATCAAATTATATGTATATTTGCACTAATTAGGTTTTTTGTAATTATCAGGTAATTAGGTATTATTACATACACTACCGGCCAAAAGTTTCGAAGCACCCCTCATGTTCATAGAAAATCGTGTGGCATTTCTATGTTATTGTATAAATTTTGATTTTTTCTTTTTTAATAGGATGGTTGTAAAGTGATATACTGTAATATGGAACCCAAAACGGATTTACGGAATTCATTGTTTAATTACATGCTCAAACAATGCACTAAGTAAAAAAATTAGTTTTTTTTGTTTATTGCACTTGGCATACAAAATCGAGAAAAAGGTGTCATTAACAACTGTAATAAGGCGGCTAGAGATGCTGGTCTTTGTGGAAGGATTACTAAAGAAAAATCCTTACATCGACCACGAAATGAAAAGAGAACACTTCAATAGACCTATCAGAAATGAACCGAAGAGGATTTAAAAAATGTTCTTTGGAACGACGAATCATTCTAAAATTTAATTTTAATGTAATTTGAAAGCAAATACAATAAACTTTAAAATGTATAATGAAACTTTTTATTTTTAAAAGCTTTGGATAATTATTAGTAAGATTTGTAGAAATTTCAAGAGTGCTTCGAAACTTTTGGCCGGTAGTCTATTGCAAATGTACCTGTCCTAATATTTTTTACCAGTAAAATAGAAAATATTGCACATAAAAATTGCTCATAAATGGGTAACAGGTAAGTATTACATGTGCATAGGTAAAAAATAATAGTATGGTTTTGAATCAGTGACGGAAAGAGTATTTAAAGAGTTGGACAAGCCTTAACTGATACTAAGGCATACCCTAGCGGTATTATATGCCATTAAAACGCGAGTGCACTAAGCCAAGCACCAGCAGATACAAATTATTCTGAAGAGTGTTACGAATTCTCCTCTTCACATTAGAATTCGTTTCATGATACATATACTCAAATTGGGCTATGATTTAGAACATTGAATTAATTAAGCGATTCAACATAATAACAGAAGTTATAGCATGCAGCAGGATGAATGATTGATGCCAAAAAATTTGGTGAATATGCAAACAAAACCGCAGAAATTTACAACGAATAATATCCCTGGAGGAATATGCCATCAACAATTCATAAATTCACTTGGCGATAATTCTTAAGAAGCACAAGAAAAAAGAAACTAGGATTACAGATTCTTTCGTGAACACAACACAAGGAAAATTTCAAGATATTGCACCAATGAGGATTTGCTTGCAGTTTTGCTGTGCACGGATATTTCAAATATCCGCCAAAAATGGAAATCTAGCTCAATCGAGTTGCATAGTCATGCACAAAATTTACTACTAGATGAGCGGAATTGTATCAATAAATGTTTTGAAGAAATTGTGTAATTTTCATTAGTCCATTGTCCATACCATTGTAAATTTTTACAACTTACCATTTTGTTCTTCTCTTCTTTGGGTTTTTTTCAAATCACTAAAAACTTAATTAATAACACGAAACTTCTTAAAACAATTATTCTCGAAGAAATTACTTCTCAAATCACGAATTAAAATTAGCTTCCTCCGGAAAGAATTATCACTTTAAAATGGATTCCGTATTCGCCTTCATTCTTATAGGACAGTAATTACAGCCGAAAATTTGGCCGAAATTTCCACTGGACTCCGACTGGGCTCAAATGAAAGGCCGCAATGGCAAAGTAATCCTTCTCCATGTGTTTGCTTCAGCTTGCTGGACTTTTAATTGAAGTAGTATTTACTTGATTTTGTTGTAGTAATCCTTAGGTGTATTATAAGCTTCTCATGCTAATTTTGTCTTCTTCTTCTTCTTCTTCTGCATCGTCCTTTCTTTCGTGTTGTGCCTATCTTCTTAGCAACGCATGCTTTTGATTTTAAGCTTATTATCTCTTATAAAGCTGTTAAAGCTTACTAAGCTGATTATCAATAGTTTATTATCTGTGGAAAATAATCCTTTACGGTAGAGTAAAAAAGAACTTAACTGTGAACTTATTATCTACGAGCTTATTTAAAACCTTATAAGAAGCAGGGATTGATTTGTATTTACCATAAACTCTTTGTTGAACTCTTATAACTCTGTTGAATTCTTATAACTTTTCATAACTCTTAATAATAATAATAACAGAAATCGGTGCGGAAATCTAGAAAGAGTTAACCAATCCTTTTATCATCATATATCGATCAACTGAAATTAATTTTTGAGATAATATCACAAAATTAAGTTAAGCGAAGGACAGATTTGACATTGAAATATCTCCATGATCATCAGAATTAATTTTGACCATTTTTGACCATACAACATCTCTAACATCTTCAAAAAAATCAGCTTAACATCACTTCACAACTTCTACCGCATTCGCTTTTACCTCTCTGATATAATTTTTATGACTCTTTGATATAATTTTAATATCTTCTATAATAATTTTGACGTCTATGACCTTTTTGAGAAGAGTTTTGGGTCATTTCTGTAGATATCGTTCTTCTCATGTAGAAGTGTTTTCATGCTTTTTGCTTTACTCTTACTTGCTTTTGATAACTTTGTTGCATATAAATTATTTGTAGAACTCAATTTTATTACCAAATACCTCCAAAAGTACCTCGCATATGTTTGTTTATATTTTGTAGACCATTAATTAGTTATAAATAATTTATATTTGAATTATTATTTGCATTTTGTTTTCATAAAACGAGTCATAGTGAATCTACAAAAAGCGAACCTTCCTGCCGAGCGTCCTGCCAACAAAGTGACTATATTTCCGAAAAACTACTATAAATGTTCCAAAATTATTCGTTACAATTAAATCTGAACATGTTTCCATGTAATAAACTAAATCGTAATATTTTTATAGTAAAAATAATAAGAACTCCAAACATTTTTCACAAAATATGTGGGTGAAATATTTTCGTTGCAAAATTTTTTAATTTCTGGTAAATCAGAGACCACAACAAAAGCACACAAAATAAACACACTGACAGAAACACATTCTTTAACAGTTGCTGAAGTTTATACACACTCGTGTATTTACACAGTATACAACACACACACAAACACGCATATCACAGAGTTTTTGTTGCGAGCTCTGCGCATAGCACGGAATTCATTTTGCCGAAATGGAATTACGAGTATTTTGTTTCAACATTTTTTTGGGTTCGGATTGAATTCAGGTTCTCAGTTTCAAATATTCCAATGACAATTTTACACCTTATATACCATAAATCAACATCCATAAGATCCACCCCAAAAACCCGATTATTAAAGTCAACTGATGATTCCCTGTGGCGGGGGATGAAAAGCTTTTTGGCTGCCAACTCTACTGCTTCCAGCAGTTTTCCTCCTTTTTCTCCTACTTTGCTTATTTTCAAGCCTGTTTTTCCAAAAAATTTTTTGTTTACATATTGAAAAGTCCCCATACACCTTAATATTGTCTGTTTTTTGTTTTATTTTTGTACCCATTTTAATCCACACTATTTTTATCACATCAATAAAGATTTAACAATCTCTTACAAACTATTTCTTTTCGCTTGTACTCACGCAAGAATTCTGTTTCTTGATTGGCGTGTTATAATACAAAATTTGATTTTTTGTTTTTTGCATGTAATTTACGATATATACAGGTATATTTCGGATCAAAAACGATAGGGATAGATACATTATAACAATTTTGGTTTTCAATTTTAATTTTCGTAGTAAAATTAGGAGATTGTTGTCTTAGGCAGAAAGAAAATGTGTTGAGATTATAGTGAGGGAGGTGAGAGATTGTCAGTTGCTCAATTTTTCACCTATAAGTCACAGCCAACACAACTAGGATAATAAAACTCTTAATACTCGCTTCTTTTCTTGTTTTTTCTATTTGGACATTAGTACCTTTGCTTACACGTTAATGTTCCTTAATGTTTTTCATTATTTAAGAGTTTTTTAAAAATATTTTAAAGAATATTTTAAATTAATATTTATAAATAATAGATTTTTTAAATCGGTCCATTCACTATATAAAATCCACACGCGAATTTTCTCCTAGCTAGGCTCAAAAATGGAAAGTCGAAAAACAGCAGGACGTCGCCTGTGGCACGTTTGGCGCCCGCGATGCGCGCTCCTATCAGACCCGCGCGTGCACTGAGACGCACCAGTTGCACCAGTGTGGGAAAGTACTCGGCGAGGTAGTCCTCCAGCTGCTCCCGCAACTCGGGACGATCACGAAAATCATCGACGATTATGATTTGCTTGAGCAGCTCGGGCGGGGATCGATTATGTATGCTGTGCAGCGTACGCAGCAGGACGCTGAGATGTTCGTCATAGAAAGGAATCACCACACTGACGGTGGGCAGGCGGGCCGGATACTGCTTGGCGTGACAGCTGGAAGAGAAGCGCAGGTTGTTCATAAAAGCCGAGAGGAGTCCTCACTAGGAACGGAAACTTACCCGGGGTTTCGTACGTCCGGAAGCGAACGATTCACAGAAATAGCGTCCGAGAGCAGCGCATTGAACCCATTCTGAAGCGACATCTTCTGCTCCAAATCGCGCATCGATTCATCCTTAATATAAGCAGGTTTACCGTGCTCACCCAGTCCAATGCGTTGAGCATCGCGTTGCATGGCTGCAGAATCGTGCCAGTCCCGGAGCGGTCCTCTGGCCGTGGGCAGCTCAAACTGTCCAACAGCCACAACATCTGCAACGTCTTCTTCCGCATTAACCACTCCGGAAGCTTTTTGCTCTTCCACATCGTATTTGTCCTCGAAGTGCCGCTGACGCACTGGCGGCCTGGGTCTACGTGGCGTTACCACGTCATGCAGGCGGGAGTACGGCTGCGTGGCAACATCGCCGTTGGGATCCGTAGGCTGCTCCGGCGTAACAGCGTTTCGATGCATCGAGATGCGTTTCTCCACGATGGCGGTTGTGACGAAGGCCAAAAAGGCGATCGACATAACCAGCAGGATCACTTTGCGCGCCAAGCGTTTGACGTACCGCTTCTTCATTGCTACTCTAGGGATCATATTTCGATCAGTTGTTGTTGATGCACGATGACGAACTGGTACCAGCTTTCAGTGGACGGTCGGAAGTTGGCCTAAGAATGTGTGTCTAAGAATGAATTTAAGTGCTTTCTTCAGTAGCGTGGCATTGTGACATGCTTACCGACGACTGCGATAACCATCTATCTGATGTTATCAGTGCTGCGTCGTTCGAGTGATGACAAGGTTTCCAAACGATTTTAATTGCCACTCGGAAGCAGCACCGAAAGATAAAAAAGTTCGCCGTTTGAAAGTCTTCATTCGGATGAGACTTTTGGATAGACTTTATGTGCCTCATTAATGATATTCTAGGGTACAAACATCGAAATATTCTATAATCTAGCATTATAAATACAATTAATTGTTCCCCCCTTCATTCCTTCTTTTCACACCTCATTTAATTTATTTGATTAGCATGATTCATCATAATAATGTTCTTCAATTTTGTGTTTCTATTCTTTCAGCTCCTCAGCTCGCTGGCCACCGATCTGGATATAATGCTAAATGACCTCAGGTCATCGCCGAGTACACGTTTGCTGCCACCTTCTCAGCTTCCATCTAACTCACAACAACAACAACAGCAGCAACAGCAGCATCAGCTGCAACAACAACAACAACAGAGGTATTCCGCAAACACAGCACGATTCTCACCTCTAACGATTGGTTGCGCTGATGCTGGTAGCTATTTGAGCAGCGCATTTCGCAGCACCTCGTATGGTCAGCAACACTCGGCAACAACAACAGCAACAACAAGCACACCGACAGTGACAGCAACACATTTTAATCAGCACCAACATGTGCGTTCATCAGCCGCAGCACGAACCCAAAATCACAATCCAAACCGTAATCAACAACGGCTTAATCAGGACTGTTGCAAGCTGCACGAGTCACGTGCTCTCCATGTTGCTGAAAGTGGAACGGGCGGCAGCAGCGGCAACGGAAGCACTGCAACCGGAATCGAACCGCATACGGGACGCAGCGGCGGTCTCTCGGCGGAGGTGCGTCAAATCCAGAAGCTGCCGTTGTGGTCGTATCAGCAGCGACAACTACAGCAACCACAAAAGTTGCATGTGCAGCTGCTGCAGCAGCATCAGCAGGCCACAAAAGCGATTGCGTCGCAAACAACAGCGGATGCGTTCACGAATTCGAAATCGAATGCGGTTAAAACGAAAATGACGACCACTTCGACGTCGTCCATGATGACAAATTCAACTGCTTCATTTTATGGAACGGGAACTAATGACAACAATAACAACAACAACCATGGAGGAGGCAGATCTAGCAACACCAACAGTAACAGCAGCTGGTTGCAGGCAGCAACGTGTTTATTAAGGTAAATAATTTTAGTTTTTAAGGTTGCACTGAACACTGAAGAATAATAAACTGAACACTTTATAGTATATTTAAGCATATTTAAGGAAATGCTGTAACATTAGGCTATCTTCGGAGAGATGATGTGGCAGAGTTGCATACAGCAACCACCAGATACTCGTATATATTTTGAAGAATGTATAAATTGGGAATCGGAAATTAATTTTCTATCCTCCTGTCGTTGAGTATATGAACCTCCACTGCGTCGTTTCTTGCTTCTGTTCCCATCTCTACCTCTCTCCTTCCCCCTCTCCCTCTTTGCCATTCTATTCTTATTTAGCCTCATCCACCTCCTTTTTTTTCCTTTTAACTAAATTCAATTTGTATTCGAATTTGTTCTCATTCCCTTTTTTGTTCTTTATTATGTTCTGTTCACTCCTTGTTTATCCCTCCAGCACTTTGCCGAACTTTATTTGTCGATCCACCTTTTGGCCCTAGCATTTGTTTCGTACTGTTTTGCCCCCAACGCCGGTCGTTGTGAGCTCTTGTCTCTTAATTTTCGCAAACCAATTTTACAGCTTCTACTAAAATGTAGAGAATTTCTTAATTCTTTATGCTTCTTGTTTCTTCTGCGGTACCAAGTAGCACACGATATGAACACTCTACAGTCAGTCAAGGCGAGAGTCTTTTTAATTTTATGAGGCTTCATTTAATTTGGTTAAATTTAATTAAACTCTTTCTGCTGAGGAATAAAGACCGATCTGCAGAAGAAATTGAAGAATAATTCAAAGCATTAATAAAATTGAGTATTTTCCTATATTATAATACTAAATCTTTTATTATTTAAGTAGGATTTTACGATTTAAGATGAATATTGTAATAATAGCTTGTATAATATTCAACTGAAATCTTTTTAAACGGAACTTCTTCGAATCTTTTCACGAATCAAATGTAATATATTTCTCAAATCTTTAGAAACGGATATAATCTTTTTTATATGATCTAGTAATATGTAAAAATATTATTTTCTTCTGACAGTTATTTCTCGTAGATCTGCTCTGGAATGTTCTATTAAATGTTGTCTTTAATCGTCTTTTATATCTATTATAAATACCTATTATCTTCTCTTAGAACTTCTTTTAGATCTTCTCTTCGACCTTTTCTTAAATCCAAGACATTCCTTTTAATGTCTCAATATACTTGCGATAGAGTATCAATTATTTCAGCATAACCAACCCTAGCTACCGTTGCTCTTTTTATGCTCGTTTATTTTATGGTTTTTCGATTTATATTTCCTTTTAACTGTTGAATTTTTAATGAATATACTTTTTTCCTGTTTTTACTATGTGTTTTCTTCTTTTTGTGCACTTCCCAAGTGGATTTTAGTATCTGTGGTCAACAGCAATTATTTGTGGTCATGTTCGATGAATGTGTCGATGTCTATATTGACTCGGTTGGCCTCCTTCGTCTCTTAGCCCTTCTCCTACAACTCACGAGGTTTCCAGTCTATAGTTTTGTCCACGAATCATCCGCAGCTCTATAGAGTATGGCTTTGGGAGTTCCCTTCCTTCAATATGGAACCATATAGAAACCTATTGAATTGTAAGATTGTTTTGACCGCTTTTCGTACGAATTCGAGTGCGAACGAGACCCAGACCCACTTTATTATCTCCTCGCCAGGTCGGAGTCGCTCTTCGTGTTTCCTCGACATGGATTGCTGATTGAATCGGTCATTCATTTACCGTTTTACGCTCTTATCGTGTCTCACGCGTCTGCTAGACTCGAACCTGACCTTCCAACGTGGGATGAACTCCGAGGAAGCGAACCCGGTAGCGTTCAGTCTGCTTTCAGTCGGTCCTCGTTGTTTTTTTGGCGTTGTCTGCTACGTGCACATAAATTGCAAAACAAGGACCGGAACCAATAAAATAAAAATAAAGAAAAAAAAAAAATAAGGGCTCCGCAAATGGCTACAACATAACTGTGAAGTAAACGTGCAAGAAACGCCATGCTTTTTATTGATACTTGCAGATCCCGTGCAAATAAAAGAAGTACAATATTTGTTCTTAGGAAAGGACAAATTTATTGTCCTTTATACGGCGGTTTCATGTTTTCGTCCTTTCTTTCGTTTTTCAAGAATTCCAACAGAAGAACCACAGTTTAATTAAGAAGTACTCCATTTTTAGAAATGTTTCAATTGAAGACATTTACAATTGATGATAGAGTATCATGTAGAGAGAGAGAGAGAGATAGGATTAGGATAGGACATTCCCAATAACTCTTTATTCTCACACTTTGAGAAGAGATTCGAAGGAAACATTTTAGGGTATGGAATTTCATTAGACTTTTTATCTTTTACTCGTTTGTAAAAAACTGTGTAATATTTTAAACATAAACATGGAATTTCTCAAGTTTCTATATGTTTCTATACGGTTTTAATAAGTTCCTCGTAAGTTCGTTTTTAAGTTCCTTTATGGTTCTAGTAGGTTTCTGATTAGTCCCATATCTATCTACAAAAGTGTGAAAATAGTGAATTCCTTAAATAATCCTCACGGTTATTGGAAAAAGGTTCAATATACTTCAATTAAATTACTTAAGTAAAAAACAAAAATTATTTTTAAATTGTTTATTTTGATTACTTAATTTTTGGAAAATCAACATTTGTCTCTGTTCTCTTGAACACTCGTTTTACTGAATTTACCTCTACTCATCCCTTTTCTACTCCTTTTGCCCCTCCTCTTTCCCTCCTCATTCCGAAACGGACTGAACCCGCATCTACCACATTATTTATAAAGTGAATCTGACACTCATATTTAAACACAATATTGCCAAAAACTTTTATCAAAATCATAATGAAGCTAATTGAATTAAATCATCACCAACAAACACATTAACAATAACTACATTAACGAGTACAACAACAAAAAGGGTTGCCGAATAATACACACCAACAGAAGACCAAAGAAAACGTATGTAAAGCTTATAAATTATATTCTAAATTTGGGGGAAAAATTAATGTATTGTAGTAACCAGAAAAAGTGCTATCTTCTGGTCTAGTCTAGCCGAAGCTCAGATAGCCTACACTCTATGATTTGTATAGCATATGGAAAAATGGGCGGATTCCACCGATCTTTAAGCGAGTATATCATATTGATCTCAGATGTATAGTTTAAAGGAATTCAATTATTCTGCGTAACTAACTGCCAAAAAAATCTATATACGAAAATCTTTCATAAGTTGTGTTATATAAAAGTTCACACCCATTCTTGGATGAACTCATACTTTCATGTACATAGTTACTATTGATAATAAATGTTGACATTGACATTGTACAATTGGTAATAAATGTAGCTCACTCCGATCTCTTCAATCGATATCCTGTTTTAGAAATATATTGAAGGAGTGGGAGTACCACGCCCGTATTTATCAGAGTATTTAGGAGGAGAGTATTTAGCTTAGGAGGTGACGCTGATCAGGACGCCTCTTTTTGTGTCTTAGAAACGGAAGGACAAACATAGTATAGTATTTAATTTTCCAGTGTAGGGTATAAAAACGTGTGGGTGACGTAGTGTGTATCAAAAGAGAAGAGTTCAAGGGAGACGTTTTTCAAATACAAGTTTTTTAGAGTGGTTATAATGATGAAGATGATATTGTTATTATGATTAATATTGTTACAGTTTTTTTTACTCTTGTTGTTGTTATTATTGCTGTTGTTGTTGTTGCTGAGCGGAAATGATCCGCATTAGAGTAGTTGAAGTCTTGGTTGGCCCTTTTTTAGTGTGGAGGAGTTACTCGGAAGTCAATCAACTAATCTTCGCCTTTATCTTCATCATCGTTATCATCATCATCATCATCTTCTTCATCACTAAGGCATTTTAATATATGCACTGTTATTGTTGTTGTTGTACCTTCTTCCATCGGTTTTTATTCTTGTTTTTGTATAAAGCATATTTTGCTGTTTCTGACTTTGTCAAAAGACGTGTTATTGTCAGCATATGAAGTGCTTGTAAGCCTCTGTGGGTATCTTTGAGTGTATGTATGTATGTGTGTGTGTGTTTGTGTCTGTTTGTTACTTGAGTGTGTATGTATGTATATGAATGCGTGGAATCGTATGTAGTTAACCCCAAAAAAGGAGGATATGTTATTAAAGCAAAGTGAATATGTTGTTACAAGACCTTAAAAGTTCTTCGAGTCAGACATCGCTGTAGAATACGCCGAGCGCCAAAACATTACCGAAATAAATGAACGGAAACCGAAAAAAGGGTTGCCAACGAGTTGAATAAAGTTTCTTTGGACTTCGACGGACGATGAGTGGCGATGGGTTCTTAGAATAAATAAAATCAATGACAATCCAGACACTTTAACAGTTAGCATAATGAAGAATGAGGTTTTAAAGTCTCTGAAGATATCCTTTTCGAATATAAGAAACCTTTTTAGACCGGTCTCATAAATAATTGTGTTTGTGGAAACCAAACCGCACGCTCCATCTCCGGTACCATTACCATCACCATAACCATCTTCATCTCCATCATCATCTCGTTCACCATCACCATCAACATCACCATCTCTATCCAGATATTCATCTCCATCACCCCCTCTGTCCATCACCATCCTGTCTCTGTTTCCCTTTCCTTGTCTTTCTGATCTCTTAAAACTTTGTGGGAATTTTTTAAGAGTATGAGTCTGCTTGAGCATGAGTCTGCTTGTGTCTACAAAGGCAAAGCTTAATATTGATGCGCGTCATGGATTTGCTGGGATGATTAAAAGCGATGTTTGTTGCTGCTTATTCCCTGGCTTAATTTAGGATTTCAACAAGTTACAAGTCCCTAATGACAGCGCTGAACTTATGCCGTAGTTACTTTATGTTGTGACAAATAAAATTAACATAATTAATTTATTTGATAAACCGCGTGGAAGCCGCGTGGAAGTCGCGTTGTCGAATGTGTTGTTAGCCGATGAGTTCATGTTATACAATTAATTAAGCTAATGATTACATTAAAACAAATGGCTGTTATTAAAATGGGTGGGTGACAGGGCTGAAGGGTGACAGGTATGAATGTGTGTGTTTGTAAGGATTATTTTGCTCTCGTAACTAACTTCAGTCTTTTCTAATAAAAAAATTTTTGTAACTTCAGAAAATTGTGACTTAAGACAAGAAGCTAACATTAAAAAAATATCACAAAAAATAAGGAAAGAAGTCGGCGAATAACTTGAGTTTGATCGCAATCGATTTCCAGTATTTAAGACTAAAAATCGTACAGCGAATCGTACACATTTTTTTCTCACTTTTCAATCAGTCGATGACAGCAAAAATCTGTGTTTGACATTAATTGACAGTTGTAAATGACACACAAGTGCGTCACGTGCGCCAAGTGAAACGCATTCGCAACAAACAAAAACAACTCGTCTCTCACTCACAATACATATTATTTATTAAATTAGTTCAGTTAATTTAGTAAAGAGTTTGGGGGTAAAAAGAGGAAAAAAGAACTCGGATACATCATCGAAGTATTGATTGTTTGATAGTTTGTACAAAAAAGTTATTATGAATTCTATTGTATCTGAATTAGCAAAAGCAGAAAAAACGCAACGGTTGCTTTTCTTTGCTGTAGTTTCTTTTGATTTT
The DNA here is from genome assembly GCA_949629155.1 of Myopa testacea. NCBI lineage: Eukaryota > Metazoa > Arthropoda > Insecta > Diptera > Conopidae > Myopa > Myopa testacea. The sequence continues at coordinate 29,593,580 of OX451345.1, read as the reverse complement.
GAATAATTTTGTTGTTGTTGTTGTTGTTACTTGGCATATTTACCATGGTTGGTGTTGTTAGTGTTGCTGTTGTTTTTATGTTTACTGCTGTTGAGTTTTATTCCAACATCGAGCAAAAATCTTTTTGCTGGTTTTTGCATTGAAAAGAAACAAATTATTTTTATGCGACAAAAACAACAACAAAGAGAGGAGGAGGGGGGGGGGGGGTTACTAATTGTCGACTTAAGGAGCAGTAGTAACAACAGAAACAACAACACTACAACAACAGTTGCTGGCTGCATTTGCAAAGAATGGCAAATTTATGTCTCTCTCTTAATTAGTTTTCTTGTGATTTCTTTTGTTGTTGTTATGGTTGTTGTTGTTTTTCGTGTTCTTTTAGTTTTTTATGGCGCTGAGAAAATTTTATTGTTAAAATTTTGTATTAAACACAGAGTTAAACTAAATCTTAAACTAAAGAATTTAAATGTGTTTGTTAAGGTTTTCCTCTTCTTCTCATTCTTCTTCTTCTTTTTGTAACCGCGCAAGAAACGGGACGGAACGAAACGAAGCGGAACGGAACAGCAAAAAAAAAAGGTTTCTTTCTTAATGTTTAATGATTTGAAGAAAGGTCAATGAATTTAGTTTCAGTGATTTTAAATCAAGGTTAAAATGAATAAACTAAATTTATTTTAGTTTTAATTTATTTATTATATTTATTTATTTATTATATTATTGTCATTTATTTCTTTATTTTCTTTTAGTAAATATTTTGTTATTTTTAAATAAACTTACCTTAAAATGAGACGTTTTTTGTAAATAAATAATTTAATTGATTACATGTTTTGTGATACAATTGAAAGTTGGTTATTATGGAATCTAATAAAACCCAAATAAAAGTCATAAAGTACCCCTGCACCTCTCCTCAGAAAAACAGACCCCCGCCCTCCCACGCTTACAACAACAACGTTATCATGGAATGGAATTTTTTTGGCCAAACACGCAACATTCCAGAAGGTTGTTGAAACATTTAATAAAACCAATATAAATCATAGCAAGCGACCACACGCAGTTATACAATACAAATACACACACACACGAACATTTACCAATACACATGCATATACATATAATATCAGTATATCCCGAATGTAATACGGAAGTTCAACCAACCGACCAAACAAACAACACACAAAAACTTCAGAACATTTGGACTCCCTCCTATTCTGCCACTCGGTTCTCCCTACACCCTTCTCCCTACATCAGCATCCCTCTTCCCCCATCGTCATCTACTTTGTATGTAGACCGGAACCAAAGTCAACACCCGGTCGCAACGAAACTTGAACGTGGTTCAGTCATTTCAAATTCCAGTGCATGATTCACGGCGAACGGGTCCGTGAGAGGACAGACAGAGACCCCCAAAGAGAGCCCCGTCCCCCCCTCACTTTTCCCCCTTCTTCCATCTCGAGTGGTCAGCTCCGGAGTAGTTATGAAAGAAACAACAACAAACACAAAAACACGGTGCTGCATCACGGTGAGTAATCATTCCACCTGCATCATTTGAGGGAATTTGAGTTAATGGGAGGGAAAGGGGAGGGAGAGACCGAGCAGGGGTGGGAGAGAGAAAGAGACCGAATGTAGAGGAGCTTCACAGGAGGCCGGGGGTTTGTTTCAGCAGCTCAACGTTGTTGGGGACACAAAAACTTAATTGTTGGCAATAAATCAAAAGATTTTTTGTTGGTGTTTTCTAGACGGTTTCATGTAAAAACACTTTAGATATTATACAGGAAGAGAAGAGGGGTGAGGAGAAGAGAAGAGAGCAGAAGAGGAGAAGAAAGGAGGAGGAGAGAAAAGCTCAGATGCGGGATGAGCGCCGAAGATGAGACAGGGTTCGGCCGGCTCTTCACAGTTATGCTTGGAATTTTTATTAATATGCTTTTAAGAGGGGGCAAAAAATCAATTTAATTGATGTTTAAAAAAATATATTTAATAAATTCTTCATTGCAATAAAGGAAAATAACAGTAACAACAACAATAGCAACCAAATACCGGATACCGAATGATGATTCAGTATGATTTTCAATTACAATATCTGGTGAGTGAGGGACGCGATACTCGTACATAAAAAAATACACCGGAAACACGTATTCGACACGCAACAAACTACAACAACAACAACAACAAATGCGCGATGTGAGCAAAACTTTTGTTTGCATTCGTCTGAACGGAAATTAAATCCACTTCTATTTACATAATAATCTTAATCCTTGGAGATTTTGGATTTGGAAAAAGAACACAGATGAAATAAAGTCGGGAGAAACACACAGCAGGCGAAATAAAGTGGAGAAAATTTCCGCTAGCATTCGGTGTTGATTTATAAAAAAGTTTCGGGAGATCTTTAAAGAAAAAAGAAAAGATATTTAAAGATACTATAAAGAAAAAATAAATTTAAAGAGAATAAAGAATAAGCAAAAAATAGAGGAAATAAGAAAAAAAAGTAAATCTTTTGAAAACTGAAAATTGAGAATGAAAGAGTTTGAAAGAAGAGTGTTTCAAAAGTGGGCAGATTTAAGCGAGTTCCGATCAGGGTTCAAGGACCTTGGAATAAATATTAATAATAATAATGATGATAATATTAGTAATAATATCAATAATAAAAAAGATGAATGTTTTTAAAATTGAACCATTTTTTGCCCTGTCTGTCCTCCTCCCAAACACAATACACACACGCACACACACCACATACACACCACACACACACACTATCCAACTCAATCTCCATCTGAATTCCTGTCAGTTTCAATGCGTTACTCGGTTTTCAGTCTCTGAGCCTCTGCGTTGGCAACAATTTCGCAATATTTGGCAGATAAAACGAATGAAAACTCTTGCTTGGTGCAAAATTTGAAGCTGCAAGTGTGCCGCATGGTCTCCGCGTTGGTGTTCAGCTTAGGCGTTCAGCGTCCCCCCATCGCGCCCCTTCCCCCTGTTTACCATCGACGCCTCCGAAACGAACTGCTGCGAGCCGTCGATTTGTCGACTTTTAACAATGGTTCGACGACTACGTAGGCAGATGAAGTCAGTCGCTTGGTGGTTGGCAACGCAAGTCGAAAGGATTGAATCGTTCGCCAGCTGACTGAGTGACTAACTCACTGAATGCGTGATTGAATGACTTATTGACTGACTGACTGGCTGGCTGATCACGCTGATTTTCTGATAAATTTAGTTGCCAAGATTCTTGTTGTTCTTTTTTCCCCTTTTATAACACTTTTCGGTTTTATTATTCAAAACTTGACGCTTTCCTTGTAAAATCAGATAAATAATTATTCACACACACTTTTTATTCATTAATCTCTTAATGATTTATGTATTTTTCAATACATTGATTTGTTGTTAGCAACTAATTTTTTGATTTTTATTAGAGCAAACTTTGTCCACTGTAATAATTAATTTTCTTTAAAAATAGAAAAACTGGATGGATTGAAAATTTATGGAGAAATAAAAGAATATTAAATTTAAATAAAGAAATGAGTTAATATAAATTAACTATTTAAAATAAAAATCGACAAAATTTCAAACAGAAAAAATTAATTGTTAATCAAAGTTCTTTTGAAATGTATGTGAGTTATTATTAGATATGCGAGATATACACATATAATAAACATCTCCCTTATTATATGTCTATCCTGTGTATATATACATACTATACAAACATCTGTCCGTCTAAATTTTTAATTCAATTTGAAGTCAAGAGATTTTCTCCGAAGGTTGTTCTTAAAAAATCGTAGTTTTCACTCGCAACTAAGTTTAGTGATGTCTCTCATTCATTCCTATCTGTCTCGGTATCTATCTGTCTAGCGGTGTGACAGTCTGACAGTCCATCACTTGCAGTAGTCTTTCTCTTTCTTGCTTTCACTCTTTTTTTATGCGCTTGTCATCTCTGTCGTCAGTCCAACGATTATCGCATCGACTTCGTGCTTGAAATTAAAATGCAGTCGTCTCTTTTTTCTGTTTCATGTTTGAATTCTTTTGATTGCCAACACGTGATTTGTTTGTCTCAACAACTAAAATGATGATTTGCAAAATAAAACAAAACAAAAAAATGCAACAAACAACAGATTTCATGTTGCACAATTAAATTGCTAAATTTAAATGCCAGTGAATCAGTTGAATTGATCAATTTAACTCAATTTATGTGACACGAAAACAATTTCGTTCATTCGAGCTTCATTCGAATAAATTAGTGGACAATTTTTGTGGAGCTTCATGAAGTTTAATGAAGAATTTCACGATTTAGAATTTTTGCTTTAATTGAAAATGAATTTAAATAACAAGGACGAGTAAAAAGAAAAATAAAAGTAATCTAAACTAAATGAAGTTGCATAAATATTTTGATTGCTTTAATTAATTCATAACTCATCTCATTCATTCAGTAATTTAATTGAAGTTATACGGCTTTTCAAAAATTATAACAAAATCGACCGAAATAAAATGAAAAAATTGCCTGCGACTTTCTATGAGCACCGAACATTTATTTTATACTAAAACAAATCATTTTTATTTTGAGCTCAGCTGCAACTACTCAAGGCCAGAATAATGGCCGTCTAATGAGCTCGTGAATAATTAATTAGCCACAATTTAAGCTGTTCTGTCGGCGAATTCAGCTGGGTTTCAAACCAACATACTATAAAATAATGAGTGCTTATGATGGGATGGACCTGGACTTGAGTATGTTTGAGGTACAGATATACATGTGAATGTATGTGAATCCAGTCGGAATGTACAAATGAATTTACATCATCGCATCGTATCGTGTGGTGTCATGTCGGGTCATGTCGCTTGTAAGTGGGTTGGAGGTTCGTCTGGCTAAACAGCTGGTGGTATGTCACTCCAGAGTTCGAATGAAAGGAGTAAAGAAGATCAGAGAAGACTTAAAAAAGGAGTTTAGAGAAGAATAGAGAGGAGTAGAGCAGAATAGGATGAAGTAGACCAGAGTAAGAAGATTAAAGATAAGTAGGAGCAGATTAGAGATCAGTAAATAAGAGTTTTGAGAAGAGTTAAGAAGAGTAGACGAGTACAGTAGTCGACTAGAAGGTAGAAAAGTAGTAGTATAAATTTACACCTTGTTTTTTCCTATATTATTTTAGTATTTATACTGTAAATTATCTTTTACATTACTATTAAATTTGCGTTTATGTAAGAAAAGAACAGTGAATTCATTCAATTAAAATTAACAACATATTAAATTTCGTCATGGAAGAAAAAATTACTTGCTGTCAGTTGTCACAGATTGAATGAACTCATTCGGAACTCAATCCGGAGAGTAATCGGCAAATCGGTTAATACAGTGAGCAAATTATACCGCTATTAAATAGTAAGTCTACATAAATCGTGTGCTCAGGCACTCCTTCAATAATTATTGTGCTTTTTATTTTTTATATTTATTTTTATAGTTCTTTTTATTATTTTATTTCTTGACACAACACGCGATTTTTTCTCTGCCCCAAAAAGTTGGTGACTACTTTTAAATTATTGTTAATTATTTAAATGGCTGAAAGTGATACCTAAATCAAGATAAGTCCGCGAAATGCAGACAAACATTCGAAAATAGTGTTTAAACTGAGCGTGATTTTAAATAGTAGTAGTAGTGGAGGGAATAGTAGTAGTAGAAATATAGTAGTTTTAAAAATATATTATAGTAGTAGTAAAAAATAGTAGGTATAAAGCGAGTAAAGGAAAGAGTATAATGCTTAGAATGATCAATTAATAAATATTGTATGAATGAATGAATAATAATGAACCCGTAAATGAATACAAATTCAGAATTTCGGTATTGATTTTAGATATACTCGTATAGTGGTGGATCGGTTGGTTTCTTTTTCAAATTTTGTTTTTAAAAATTCATAGACTTATACAAGTTTTAAGTACATATTTAGTGTATAGAATACAAGGTTTATGACTGTGAACCTTTTGTGACCTCTCTATTTAAGTAGTAATTCTGGATATTTGTACAAAATTAATAATGAACAAGTAAACCCTGGTTCATGGTATGCATGAATGCGCTGGTGTGCCGATGATGACGACGACGGATGCAAGGAAAAAAACACATTGAACGAGTGCTGCAAACACTTGTATAGTATTTCTTTAAAGCAACTGTCACTGGTGGTAATATTGTTGTTGTTGTTGGTGGTGGTGGTAGTTTTTATTGTTGCTGACGCTGTGTTGCTGCTAATGTTGTTGTTGTTTCTGTTGTCCCACGATTGATTTCTTGTGATTCTAATCTTGATGGCGTACTCGTTGTTGTTGGTTATTGTGGTGGTTTTGTTGTTCTCTTTCTTGTTGTTATTTTTGTTGTTATTACTTTTGTTGTTGTTGCATGCGGTCGATGGTGCATGATTTTATCAATCAATTAATTACGATTTATTAACAGGCTCGGAAATTTTAGACGAAAGTGTTGTGGAAGTGCATTTAAAAATTTGCGGTTAACTGTTGTTGTTGTTGTTATTATTGTTTTTGTTTTTGTTGCTTTTCTTTAAATTACTGCTTCTGCTGCTGTAATAGTTTTGTTATTGTTGTTTTTCTTATTCTTATTATTCAAAGTGTAACAGTAGTATTCATTGTTGTTGTTGTCTGAGGTGCGATTTGGTGCGGCAGTTAGTGCCAAAGTGCGGTAACATGATTTTGCCATTTGGCTTTGTATTTGGCTGAGTATCAAGTTTCGATTTTTTTTTTTTTAAATAAGACAACTTATTGAGGTTCGACAAAAACAACAACAACAACAACAAATTAGTTCAATCAGAATGCACGTGTGTCAGCTGAATTCAATGAGGGCAGTGAGTCAAGAGAGGCACTTTTTTAAGCCACAGAAAATAAAATTATTAAGAAAAAACCGAATTGGGTCAAACCTTTGATAAATTTTATTAATGCACACGTTTCGGAAAAATATTTAAAAGAAGAAAAACATAAAAAAGTTAAAAATTATGTGGTTTAATTGATGTGCTTATTTAATTTTATTTCTTTTTTTCTCTATTTTATTTCATTTAATTTTATTTTTATTATTTTTTATTATTTTATTATTTTTATTTAAATTTTTTAAATTTTTTTTTATTTTATTTTTATTTGGCCTATTGCTGTTAGATTTTATTTGTAGTTTATTTTTTTTCATTTGATTTAATTTACTTCTATTTATTTTTTTTTTTATTTTACTTTTTTTTATTTCCTTTTTTTTATTTTGGTTTATTTTGTTTAATTTTATTACGATTTTACTTTTCTTTCTTGTTTTATTTTATATTATTTTATTATATTTTATCTTATCTTATTTTCTTTTATTTGATTTGGTTTTATTCTATTTTACTTAAGTTCAACTTTAAGTTTAGGTATAAAGTGTGTTTTGTTACTAAAGTCTTGACAAAAGATGTAGAAAAGAACCACTTAAACAGCTTCAACGTTGTTTATTCTTTTCTTTCAGCCTTTCAGCCAACTCTTCATCTTTTTTCTTCTTCTTCTTCTCTTCAAACGCTTTAAAAATAGTACAATAATAAAGCAACAACAATAAGAAAGAAAGCTCTCTCTCTCTCCTTCCAGTAACTGTTTGTGCCTCACTAAATCCACACTAAGCTCATTAGAACCGCATTTAAATTTTTTAAATGACTTGCAAAGCTTTCATTACACACACATTGACATCCCCAGATGACATCACTTCACATCTGCATACGAAGCACATCTCATGTTTTAATTTTCATTTCAATGCTCCATTTATTTACCTTTTTATGCATCCTTTGTGCAGGACAAAAGGACACAAGCACACTTAATGAGGGTCCCGCCACAGACAGACGTCGGCGGTGCAGTGAAGCTCCCGCTGGTGACATTAACTGTGAGTGACACAAAAAAACGTCACAAAAGTCACAGTGTAGTGGATGATATATAAATATCACTATCGTCGCATGTTAAATACACTAAGAAAAATCAGAGTTGCATGTTAAATACACTGAGAAAAATCAATGTTGCATTTTAAATACACTGAGGAAGGGGTTGGGGTGAAATTTAAGTAAACGTTGGGAGGGGAGTCGTTTTTCAGTCATTTTGGAGCTACTTGAAGGCTCCGATTTGGCGAAAAACTTCGATTATTCTCAATTTTAAGGATACTGAAAAAAACTAAACCGAAAGCAAAATGAACTCCGTCGGAAAAACCCAACAAAATAAAAAAGTTCATTCATTCAGGCGCCGAAAAATTCTTTAATTTCAAAAGTCATTCATAAGTTTGATAGTAAGGGGGGTAGAAACCATCACTCGGGGGCTGTTTATTCAATCTTTTGTTTTCTTTCCTTGTTTTTTGACTCCTTCTCCGTAGGGGATAAAATTCATGTGGAAAACTTTGTCCCATCAGTGATGCCAACTCAAATAAAAACTCTGTGAAAAATTAACATTTATGCAAACTTTATTTCGATGTTTTTTTTTTAACAAAAAACTTTCTTCGACACTTGTTATATTTTTCAATTACTTTTTTTCCTGTGTATGGTGAAGTTTTTGTTTGGTGAAGTTTGTAAAACTTTAAAATTCTCCTAAAACCGGCGATCTAAGAAAAGAACGAAGAATAATTTTGAAAATAGGAATGTTTATTAATAATATTAACACTTTGAAGTAGCTCAATGAAAATATTAAAAATTTTAAAATTCCGCTCTCACTGAATATCGCTCTCATTAAATATCCAGACTTGAGCTCAACATTTCTAAAGTTAATTAACCAAATATTTGAAGTCTGTTTTATTTTAATGACTTCCCGTTACATTTTTCTTTAACTGATTGTTTTTTAATCTCCTTCGAGTTGTTAATTCAAGTATATCATCACATCGCACCGAAGACCAGAGACAAAGCACTCTGCTTTAGATTCCTGCCTCCGTCTGCGCTTCCTTCGCCATCGTAGTTTCTTTTTTTTTTTTTTGCTTCTTTTGGTCGATCCACGTTGAAGTTGGTCGGTCCACCCCACTCCGCAACCACTCTACCGGCCTCTTCGACAGTCACTCTGACAGCCTACATCGACAACCTGAGCTACCTACGATTGCGTGTCTAATTCTGTGCTTGTTGCCAATAATTTTTGTGGCCAATAATTTCTGTTACCGTTTTTTCCATCGCACTCGCATTACTTTTGCATTTGCAGCATTCGATCGATAAACACGTTTTTAATTTCCCTCACTTTCAGTTTTTATCTCTTCTCGTATCGCCGCTTATCTGACAGCGCTGAGTTTATTTCGCATGCCTATTAATTTTTATTCCCGTTCGTATCGTTGCGATTTTTTTTCTATTTTTTTTTTTTTTTTTTTTTTTGTAATTTATGTTTAGCTTAATTTCAGTTGTTTGAATCAGCTAAAGTTGAGTGGATTTTATTGCTATATCTTTTTTTAAGTATATATTAATCAGGTTTATCTTATTTATCTGAATGTTGTTGTTGTAATGCATTTGTTGTTATTTCAGTTGTGGTTGTTGTTGTTGCTGTTACTGTTTCGTGCTGTTGTAGTGACAATTGGTTGAAATTATCGTAAAATAGCGAGGTGACTAAATAAAATATTGTGAACTTAATTTTGTGTGAAAAAAAAGAATAAACAATTAAAAAAAAAAAACAGAAAAAAGGGGAAAACAGAAAAAAACGAGGAAAACCCGAAAGCGAGAGCCTTTGGAATAATATTCTAAATTGGTTCTAAATCGGTCCCATGTTCAAAATCATTCTACAGTTTCAACTCTCTCCCTCTGTCTCTCTTTGTTTTTCTTTCTCCCCTTCCCTCTCGCTCTCCCTCCCTTCCTTCCTCCCTCACTCTGCACTTCACGATAAACACCACTCTCATTAAATGTGGACCTTAAAGCTATTTGCGATTACGATTGCGATTACCGATTTAAGCATAAAACACCGTTATGGGCACGTTAACCTCTGCTTAAGTAATCCGCCGAAACAAGAGGAATCATGATTGTATCACAGCTAAACTTTTTATAGCTCAGCTTTTATTTGTTTTGTTGCCTTTGGTATTAAAAGTAAGAGGTACCCAATGACAATGAACAAATTTTGGCTACCGGAGATTTTATGGATTTCTTTTTGGATTTGTATTTTTTGTTGCCATTTAATACACTCAAAGTCAACATGTTATCTTCAAACACTCAATAAAAAATAATGATGTGAGCACTTGTTTTTCTATTTAGTTAATAACTGAAATTAAAACTGAGCTGAAGTCATAAAAGATAAAGAGTATATTATTTCTTGCTTTATATACATATTTAAGATCTCGAAAAGTTTTAAGATGTCTTGGACAATTCAGAACAAAGTTGCTTTTGAAATGATTTTCAAGACGGATGAGTATATTCACTATCGTCCAGAGGCCCGTTAAAGTTCCCCAGGTTCCTTAAATTTTGCCCAAGTTCATTAAAGTTCCAGAGGTTCCTTAAAGTACCCCAAAGTTCACTGAAGTCCCTAATGTAATCTAAATGAATCTTTGAATGAGTCTGAATGGATTTAATGAATCTTGTTTCAATTGAATTTTTTATTCTATTCTTTAGTCTAATCCTAACATAATACAAAAGACTATAGCTATGATTACTATTTAAGCCTTTACTGAGATATTCTTCTAAAAAACTTCTATATTATCCTCGCTCTGACTCTCACTCTCTCTTTGTTTCTCTTTTTTAGCAATTCCCGTGACAGAGATTCCAAATGGTGAGTGAATTTATTTTTTTTCTCTTAAGAAAATGATTTATCGACAGTAAAAAACATCATTTAGGCTTTTTTTCGTTTCGAAAACTTTGTTTATACACGTAATAAAAATAAAAAAGAAGAGAAGAAAAACTTTGAAAAGTTAAATAAATAGAAAAAGGTTTCTGGGTCAAAATGTCAGGTCAGGTTAGTCAATCTTTTAACCTTATCGACCGCAAAAATCTGTTTTTATTCGATTCGAATTGGAATGAAAAATTGGACGAGTGGATTTTTTCAAGGATATCATAGAAAAAAAGAGTGCAACTCTATAAAAAACAGTATAAAAACCATCGTCGCTATCACGAGCATCACTTTGTTTGTGTTTCCGCTTTTGAATAACTGTTTAAGGTACGAAGAGGGGAGAGGGAGAAAAAGAGAGAGGGTGAGAGAGAGAGAGAGAGAGAGAGAGGGGAGGGTAGAGAGGTGAGTGACGCGATTGAAAGGGTGAACGTAGAAAGTAACACTAATGTAAGTATTTTTGTTGCCCGGGGCCAGGATGGAGGAGTGCGTAAAAAGGGGTCTGAGTAATGGATTGGATATGATTTTCTGATAATCCTTTGTGTTGCTCACATGTTCTTCATGTTGTTCTCAATGATTCTGCCACGTTTTTACACGTTTTACACGTTTTCTGCTCTGCTTCTTTCTACCTGTTGTCAGTGCATCCGATACGGTTGAACATCGCTTCTCATGTGACCCATGAGGGTTCAGGAGCTGGACATCGAAGTGATGCAAGGGGAAGGGACAGGAGATAGAAAGAGGAAAAGAAACAGAAAGAAAGGGAATGAATTAGAAAAGAATGAGAGTGAGAGATGAAGATGTGTGGTTGAATGCTTTCTTAGGTGAGTACAGTTAGTTGTTTTATTCATTTAGTCGTTGTTGCTTTTATTGTTAGTGTTGCTGTATTTGTTGGGTCAAAATTTGCCCCAAGTTTGTTGGGGTTGCAATTCTATTTTATTTTTATATCTGTTGTGTAATGAAATTAAAAAGATGTCTAAGTTTTCCCTTCAACAACAAAGTAAAGTGAATAAAATTGCTCCTTTAAGTGTTAATGAAACAATTTATTAATAAAGTAGTTGAGAAAAGGTTAAAGAAAAATAATGTAGGATCATTTTAGCGAATCACATTATTTTATGGATAAAGTTAGACGTAAATTAAAGTTCTTTAAAATAAAAGAACAAAGAATTTAAACGAAAGAAGAAAAACTAATTCATCAAATTAGAATGAAGAATTAATTCTATTACATTTCTGTTATATTTTAATCCCATTAATCTTCATAAAATTTTCTTTAAAAAAATTACGAAGTTTGAGATAAGTTCTAACATCATATCGAACTCGTTTTCGATTCGGTTCATTTGAGGAGTTTGTCTAAAGAGTGTGTCTAAATAAATCATTAGACATTCCGAAGCATGCACTACAGCAGCATGTGTGAAAAGCTGGCGTTGCCAACCACAAGAGCAGGTGCAAAAAATGCCATACTTTATGAACATCGCAATCATACGCGGTGCCGCAAGAATCATAGCAACAACAACAATAAAGGGAAGAAGGTGAAGTGGAAGCAAAACAAGAAGAAGACAAGGGAGGCATAATAACAAAAACTACAAAAAAAATGAAAATTTTAATATATGAGAAAACTTAAGTGAAAAATATGAGAAAAGTTTCATAATACAACAGCACTGAAAAGCAACGGAAATAATGGAAGTAACGGAAACTCTGTGAAAGCCGGGGTGAGTCCATGCTGAAGGAAGGGAGAGGGGTGTGGGGGGTAGGGAGCAATGTGACACCGATAGTAACAACGATGATGGTTGAGAATGTTAAACCGGGATCAAAAAACGCTGCGACAAAAATGCCTATAAATTTAGAAAACAGAAAGAAAAGAAAAGAGCAGGAACAAAAACAGCAACAGAAAAAAAAACCAAAAGCACATGAGGCGAAAGTAAAAGCAAAAGCAAACGCATCATTAAAGAAAAGTAGCAGGTATATAATGAAAAATGTAAGAATGAAATAGGTGAAAATTGAAAATGTATAAAAAAGTGCAATGAGTGAGGTGAGAAGGTAAGATGGTGAGTGGAGAGAAATGAGGAGGGTGGAGAGAAATGAGAAGAAAAAAAAAGAAAGAAGAAAGAGACGATAAGAAGAACCGCCGATGGTCAGTGAAACTAATTATGTAATCTTCAAAGCTAAACAACATAATAAAACGAAGAGCAAAATAAAGAAAGAGTAATAAAGAGTAGAAAAAAAATAAAAAAGAGAAACATTGAAAAGAAGAGAATAAAGAAAAGAAAGACAGAAAAAAGAAAAAAAAGATCAGAAAAAAGACGGAAACAAAAATTAAGAAAAAACAGTAGCAATTTTTAAGGGCTGCCCTTAACAGAAAATAACATCGATAGAAGAAGATGAAAGAAATTACAAAAAAACAAATAAAATAGAAAGAAGAAAGAAATTAAGAAGAAAGAAAATATGGAGAAGAATCACAAGTACCATAAAAAAATACACCTGAACGGAGCAGATTTATGACAGGCTCTTAAAATAGCAACAAACACCCTCTTTTAACAACCTCCCACCCACGCTCTCCAGCACCCTCTGCTGGCTCTCCTCCTGACCCTTTTCACCGCCTCCCCGGCCCCTCCCCTGTCACTCTCCTGCACATCACCCTCCCTTCTTCCCCTCAACACGGTGTTCTACAACAAAATCGTCAACGTGTCGGAAGCAGTTTAACTCGTGTTTCTGACGGACGGACGGACTAACCGACAGGTCGAAGGATGGCTGCCTGTGTGCCTAAATGTATGCAGTGTTTTTACGCTTCGCTGCGTGATGGCGCCTTAAAATATGCAAAGTAGAAAAGTGTGTGTATCTGTCTGTCTGTCTGCAATGCTGTCTATCTTTATAATGGCACGTTTTTCTTACCGTGTGTCTGCTGCAGCTGCTGATGCTGTTGGTGCTGCTGTGGTTCTTCCTATCACTGTTGTTGTTGTTGCTGCTATTACCATTACTGATGTTTCTGTTGCCACTTCATTTTATGCCGTCTGTTCTTCGGTGATTTAAGCCGTAAACCGACAAAGTTTTGAGTGCCCCCGTTTTAAGTGCTCCAAACAACACTTTAGAATATCGCAATGGATGACGGGGTATCGAGGGTGGGACAGGGGGGGGTGGTTGAGGAAAGATATATGGGGGATTGAAGGGATGAAGTCTTAAAGGAGTTTGTCGTATTCTACAAAATTTACACTCTTTCTTAGACGCTGTTTATTAATAAAATATTTATTATGTACGACTCGACTCGACTCGAGTACAATTGAAATATGTTCTCGTTTCTTGCGGGTCGATTATACGGAGGGGGGGGGGGGCGAGGGGGGCAGTAAAAAAAACATGAGTTGAAGAAAGTTTTTCGTGTTCTCAACAATCAAACTTAAACTGAACAATTGTGAACATTTAATTAATGAGCAGTTGTTTTAATGATTAAATGAGTTTCTATGAATTTCCATGAGTGAGTGAACTTTCAATTTTAATTAATTGAAGAACATTGAACAGATTTTACAGTTGGTTGTGCATTTAAATGTAACTGTAAAATGGACCAAGGTTTCAGCTAATCTCTTTTCCTCATTAAACAAATTTGTTAAAATATATATGGATAAATATTTTGAATGTTTCTCTGTTTATTTCTAGGAATTATTTAAGTCTTTTGGGTGTTTAAAAAGTTGTCATTTTATTATAATTTCGCTCATGTACATGCTTATATTATAACCACTTTCCGAACTGATTTCAATGCAGATCTTCGTTGCATAAAACATCTCTTAAAATACGCTTATTTTTTATATGAATTTCGTACCTTTTTCTTGGAATTTATTTACATTTCTCACCGAACACAGCGTCACTTTACACTAGAATGACAACAATAACAATGTCCATAAATCCATCCCGTCCAAACCTGAGAATTATTTGAAGTTTGAATGAAATGGTTCTCATTTTGTGGCTTAGGAACCGTTGTCGAAAATGAATCCGGCAAAATGAGGGTACAGAAAAAGAAACCATCGCTTTCACTCGGCCATAAAATATCGTAAATGTGCCAAATATCAACGGAGTAAAGAAACCGACGACAGACAACCAGCAAAGAAATAAATATCCAGGCACATTTAGTTAATGAAACAACGACAACCCTTTCTTGTGGAAGGGGGGCGGGGGGGGAAACAAAGAAGAAGAAAAGAAAAATTATGGAAAAATTATACACGAAAGAGCCAAAAATCACCGAATATAAATAATTCTGAATAATTTCCTTCTTTGGCTTCATTTTATTCTGTATTGCAAAAATATGCAGGCAACAATATCTGACTCTAACCGGAAATGCTTTGTTTGATTTGGTTTGGTTTTTAAATGGCGGTCGAAAGTATGCTTGGGTTCTTTGCTTTTATGGCACAATCATGTAAATTGAACGTCCCACCGCAAGCAACGTCGAGCGATACTCACCACAACGCGGGGGAATTAATAATAAGCCTGAAAGTATGCAAGGAAAATCTTTAGCGTTGGCAGTCGTTCGATATTCGCTCTCGTTTTCTTTTTTGTGGTGGTATTCTTTTCATTGCTTATTATTTGTCTTTCATCGCTTTGTTACGCTTTGTTTGCTGCCTGATTTTCACACTTTATTTAGTGTGCAGTGACAAAAAAACGCCAAATAAAAAGTACTTTAAATAAAGAAATCGTAAGAAAGCAAAAGAAGAGTGAAGCTCGAAACGAGAGAAACCAAATGGAAAGAATGTGCTTCGTGGTTGCTTTCAAGCACCGATATTTTATTGATTTTTCTGTGATTTGTACTTTTGTGGTTTTTTTCTTTTGTTTTGTTTTTTCTGTGATTTCTTCTGGTCTTTTGTTTTTTGTCTGTGATTATTTTTTGTCCCTTCTTTCTTACACTCAGTCTTTTGATTGCCTTGTGAGGAAACTTTTCAATCTGCTCGAATTATGCAGCAGCAGCGATTGAAATATTCTGTTGCATACGTTTAGGGGCTCGATTTAGAAGTGTTTCCATTTCCATTGATTTTTCATTAAATATCAAATAATTAATTAATTAATTAGCACTTAACACAATTCATCTGAATGGCTTTGAAGGTTCAATGTTTCTAGCAATTTAATTTTTTCAATTCACTGAAATCTTCAAAATCATTTAAACTTTATTTATGTATAAATTTATTTACTTTGATATAATCTGACCTTTTTTATTAGCTCACTTTATAGTTGAAGTTTATTTTATTTTTCCTATTTTATCTGCTTTCATTCTCATTTCTTCTCATTCCTATTTTTCTTTAAGGAGGGTTGATTTTTGTCATTGTATATATTTTAAACACTTGAAGCTAAAAACAATAAAAAGCATTTCATTTCTTGTTCAAGGATTATTTTGGATAATCTACACTTTTAGCCTTAATGTGAAGTGGTGCTATTGTAGTTGTTGTTGTGGCTGTAATGTATTTAAATAGAGGAGAAGAAGAACCACGCAATTCGATCCCTGACAACAATTTTTACATGGAAAACATTTTAATAATAATATTCACATTTATTCGAAAGTGAATTAGAATTAGAATTAGAATGAATTATACATTAGAACAAAGAAACTCAAACATTCTGAATTTAAGTCGAGGTGAGAGTAAATTTTGGGTATCTTTTGCCTTTTTAACACTAACTATTTATTATAATATTATAATTACAATATTATTATTATTACTACAATATTGTAATTATTATTATTCTATAATATTCCGTATTTCCTAATTTAATGTTTTCATTTATTAACTTCCTTTTGCTTTGTGTTCCTTTTCCGTTCTCTCTTCCATGTTGGCAAGTTTGATCTACTTTATTATAATATGAAAAGATATATAATTTAAAACCCAAGTTGATTCCTTGTATTTGTTTAATACAACAACAAAATTTGTACTTATAAACCGCAACCTTCCATCAGCAGCAATTTAAATTTCAGCTCAATTGAACATTTAATGGAGCGAATGAAAAATGAAAACAGCTAACATTAAAACGCTTTTCCGCCAAGAAATAAAAAGGAAATTAAAAAAAGAAAAATTAAATAAAAATAAACTTGTTATGAAACTTGAATAAAGAAATCGAGTTCATTGGACACAACATATAATTTTAAATAATATAATAAAAAGAAAATATCCTATAAATGACTGTAAACTAACTAATCATAATATTACTTACAATAACCTTATAAAAATTATATACGTAAATTATTTTGTCACTTTTATTCGGTGTCAAAAGTGGGATCAGATCTACAACTTATTTATTTATAACAAAGAAAAATGGCAACTTTATTTATTTGCTATTAAAACATATTAAATTTCAAACTCTCAGCTTGCGATTCAACTCTTACAAAAGTAACACTCAGCATATGCTCTCTAAAAGATGAGGTTAGTGAAGTTAACCAGGCTTAGATGAGGCTAAGAGACCTTAAATAAGTTGTATAGTCAACAATTAAAACAAAATGTAATCTAAAAGAATTAAATAAATTTTATAAAATTAATTCTATCATCCATCCATCACTTAATGAGGTTGATCCGAGGAGTTTATTTTAATTTTTATCATTATCATTCATTAAACTAATTAAATAAGAGGAGTAAATGTATGCGATATCATCATCTCGATCGTGATTATTATCAAGATAATCTGCAGCTGGCTGAACTGATTGCGAACACTTTTTATCCCATGATTCTTTTTTCTCAGATAATCATTTGTTTTGTTAGCCATTTACACTTCTTGGCCTACATTAAAAAATAAGTACATTTTTTTTATTGTTATTTTAATCGCTTTATTTACACAGTCATCAAATACGAGATCTTTTGAGCCATGAGGCGAAGACTGAATAATTAACCTGCCCAGATACCGTAACGCTTCAGAGGTCTTGCTTCTTCCACTCTTCCATTATGAGGTCTGCCGCCTTCTCACCAATCATCACCGTAGCCGTGTTCGTGTTGCAACTGGGTATCTCGGGCATGATGCTGGCATCAGCCACCCGCAGGTTCTTCACTCCATGCAACCGGAGTTGCGGATCGACACAAGATGTATTGTCCTTTAAGGGACCCATCTTAACGGTGCCCGTGTGGTGGTACATAGTGCCGGTGAAGTACTTAATATAGCAGCGCCAGTATGAGTTACTTTTGAACTCCTGGCGATCGCACTCTTTGGTCGGAATCCGTGTGAGCTGCACAGGGGCAGCCACGAAAGTTCGCGTCTGCTCCAATCGCATCAGATACCGCAAGCCGCGTAGCAGCGTCTCCTCGTCCTCCGGCTCATTCAAGTAGTTGGCGAAGATCTTCGGCGCATCCTTGTAGTTGCCGCTACGCAAACGGATCTTTCCGACCGATTTTGGTTTCGCCAACGACATGTAGACTAGCAGCAGATGGCCGGATCCCAGCTGTGTGAGGAGGCTTTCCAGGTACCCTTGCTTTAAACCAATAGCACTGGCCCACAGCCGCAATGCCATGAAGTCGCCCCGCCGAACTACAGTATGATGGAAGGCCAGGTCCGGATACGGACTGCTGGAGCCTGTAACAGAGTTAAAAAAGGCGGTAAAGGAAACACTGTTTCCGGCAAGAGGACCTTTTCTGTGTACTAGGAAATCGTAGACGCTGTCTAAGTTATCCTCCGGTGTCGTGGAATGCATTCTGCCAACTTGCAAGTTGAAGAACACGGGCACCACAAGGTGATCCTGCAGGTGGTCACCGACGGGAAGATCGTGAAGCAACGGTATCTGCAGGCAGCTCAAATGTTGCCGGGGACCAACGCCGGACATCAGAAGCAGCTTCGCCGAGTCGATGGTGCCTGCCGACAGTACCAGCTCCTTCTTCGGCTTAACTTCCAGCTCATGTTGGTTTCGCAACACGAAGCTCACAGAGGCCACACGTTTGCCTGTCGCATCGAAGTTGATCCTTGTTACCTGCGCATTTTTGATCACCCGCAGATTGGGGCGTTCGGCCAGTTTGCCGCTCAGATAAGTTTTGCCGGTGCTGGCACGGAGACCGTTTTGCACCGTAGCTGGTAAATTACTGTAACCCGTCTCGCTGCCATCTTCGAAGCGTTTCACTCGCTTCACTCCCAACTCCTCAGCGGCTGCGTAAATTATTTCCTGGAACTCGGCTTCGAGAGATTCGGCCTCACTTACGGCCAAATAACCCAACGGCTCTGACTTGTTGTCTGCGATGTGTAGAGATTTCTCGAAGTAGGGCAGCACATCGTCCCAACCCCAACCCATGTTGCCCCGCTGCAGCCAGGTGTCGTAGTCCTGGCGATTGCCTCTCACGTAAACCATCGCATTGATGCCGCCGCTGCCACCAATGATTTTGCCGCGCGGCCAGTAACACGACTCATTCTGTAGAGCCATGTTGGTTCGGCCGGTCGGCTCGGTCCAGTAGTTCCACACGAAGTCCGTGTGTTGCAGGGAAAAGAATAGGGCCGGCACCTCCGATTCCTGCGGCGGATCACCGCCGGCCTCAAGGACCAACACCTTCCAGTCCGGATTCTCACTGAGGCGACTGGCCACAACGGAACCAGCCGAACCGGCACCAACCACTACGAAGTCAAAGCCCTCCAGTCCGCCAGCCAGCAGCGCTGAGTCACCGTAATCGGGAGGCCAGTCCTCGGGTCTTGAGATGCTGCAGTGAGCGACCAACAGAGCCTGCACCAAAGAACTCACCAGTAGATTGGCCGGGCCGACGCTTTGGGCCGAGCACTGAGCGTTGCCACAAGGAGCCATTGTATTGGGTGCAACCAACATGTTGAATGCTAGAGTTCAAACTGAACAGAAGTGTTCAGAGTGACTTCGCTCAACAACTACGTCGAGTGATTCTTGTTCTGTTGGGATTGCATCGAGATAAGATGTTTGTGTGCATGTGCGTTGGTATTATCTCACACTTATTATTTAATTAGTGGTATTAATATTGTTGAGTAAAACGCACAGTTTGAAAGGTATATTTTATTTAAGATTATTGTCTTATTTATTATTTACCATCTTCCGAACTACTTATACATTACATACAAAACAAATTCTTATCTATTTCAAAACACAGATGTTGAACATATGTTGATTTTTGCTTATATAACGCACGTAGTTATGGTGACTGGCGGCAGTGTCCTTTGTAAACATGTGCGGACTTCGATGCATTTTATTACGGTCTTACATAAACAAAATACAGACCTATTTTCATATATTTAAATATAGGTATTCAAGGTTTTGTGATGTTAAGTATCGCGTAAACACCAGCAGTTTTATGTAGATTATTCCAGTCGCATTGAAAATTAATTATAGAAATAAACTGTAGCTAATTCAGCAATTAATTGTATTTATTTAGATGTTATAACCTTGTATAGATGTTGTATGCCTTTTCTGGCGGTCATTTGATAAGTGAATAAATTATTATCTTCTAATCTTGATGTTGTTATGAAAAGTGTTGATGTTCAATCGGAATGGGCAAGGGTGGGTGCGGTTAAACGTCTCATTTGATCGTTTCCAAATATTTGAGTACCAGTTTAACGATAGGTGATCCGGTAGCCGGTAGTGTGGGACTCTTATCTTAGCTAACCACTAAAACTTTCCTCCTTCGGGAATAGGCGAAGCATTGCTTTGGTCTCTTTTCTTCCGCTGTTTCCCGGTCAGCATGGTCGACCGAACATTTCGACATTCCTTCTAAGGCACTCAGAAACCTGGCGCCGTTGAGTTGACAGCCCGTTCTGAGCCTCCTGGCTATCAATGGACAGTGACTTACTATATTGCCTGCTCTCTCTCTCCGCAACCCCCTGACACAGACGGCAAACATCATCCTCCACTAGACCCATCTTAAGCACCATTACAATCTTCATTACTCGCTTCTGACTTTAATTTTTTCACGTTAAATTAATTACTTTTCTCTTCACGTCCCCCTGCTTTTCTTCGTCCACTTCTTCATCTTCTTGTTGTTCTTCTGTTATTTTCCTCCTACAAAAATTGTATTATTAATATTTAATCAATTCACTTAAGCTTAATGAATGGATTAACAGCTAACTTAATTTGCTTGATGATCATGAGTGAAAAAAACACAACAACAACAACAATAGTACTCCTCTAGATCAATAAATAGAAAAGTGTAATTAATATGTTGCTTTTATCTGTGTTATATACTATATTTGAGAAACAAAAACACTTTCACTTCCCTTCGTAATTTTGTTGTTTCTATTTTCATCTACTTTTGAACACTTTTCCCAATTTCACGCTCTTTCCGCTTTGTTGTTTAATTTCTCTGTCTTTGCCAGTATTTTTGACAGACAGTTCTTTTTCCCTTCAAGTTATATTTGACTTTTCACTTTAATTAATATTGCCAACTTAACTTTTGTTGCTTTTGCGAGAGAGCATTCCAAAAGTAGAACAGAAATCTTGTCCAAAATTTATTGGATTTTTTTTGGTAGTTGGCAGAAATGGGAAAGGATATTGAATTCATTTGGGCTTGTGATTGGGATGATTCGGATCATGATGGATATCTTGACGATGAAGAAATCGCAGCAGAAGATAGATTTGAAGAAGAGTTGGGAAAGGAATCCGATGAGGAAGAGAACGACAAAAAAAAAACATGAAATAGAAAAAGATTCGAAGTGGAAGGCGCGAAAAGCAAGAAACTAAAGTGCATGTATTACAGTGGACAAAACAAGAAATGGAAAAGGTAGACGCTCAATGAAAGGCGGAATTACCTGAAATATTGGACTTAGTTGGGTCTCCCGTTGACTATTTTATGCAATTAATTAAAGCAATACTTTGGTATCTGTAAATAAATTATTTTAAGTCCGCCCATTACTGGACAAACTAAAGGACACTTACGGAAAAATACCTCCAAGCCATAGATGAGCAAATAATTCCATTTAAAGGTAATTACAATTCTGAATTATTTTTATAATATTGTTAAGAATCGTATAGTTTTTATTTTATTTATAATTTTGATTAGTCTACAAGTTTCTCATGTATTATTTTATTTCAGAAAGATAAAAATTGAAACAGTATGTTCGGATGAACATACCCCATAAATGGGGTTCTTGAGCAGGATCTTGGGGAAAAACGTACGACTTTGAAATTTGTGTTGGCCATGAAACATGTGAGGACCATGGATTGGGGCTTATTTCTTGGGACATAGTGAGGCATTTCGTGAAAAGACTTCCACTGAAGTTTCGGTTCAGTATTAATTTGATCTTTGCTGCCCAATGTTGCGTATGTGTAACATCGTCAAAAAGTCAATCAATTTACTTCTTTTTGGTGTCGATTTTTTAACAGAGACTGCAAAACTTAAACTATTTCGGTTGTGATTTTAACACAAAAGTACTATATTCCTGTGACTAAAAAGTTTTAAACCGAAATTTCATTTGTGGGCAATGTGGGCTGTCTTTACAATGAAACTACTTTGGCTTTGATTTAAGTCCAGTAGGTTTTGTATTTCATTTTGTTATTATTTATAAATGTAAACCCCTTTTTGGTTAAATCTTGAAACCTTATGGTACCGTCATCTCACTCAATACTCTAAAATTAAAACTTTTTCACTTACTTATATGTATACTTCGGTATACTTATGAACACTTTTCTCAGTTTCACGCTGTTTGCGCTTTGTTGTTTAATTTCTTTTCATTTCATAATATCTACAGATATCTTTCTGGTTAATGTAATATAAAAACAGTAACCAGAAAAACTAATCTCAAATAAAATCTTATACAATCTCCAAAAGCTTTTGAGAAGGCTTCAATACAAAATATGGACTGAAAAAAGGGCTGCCCACGTGATGATGGAGTGAGAGTAGTCTATCGTTGGTGCTGATGGAGAGTGTTATTGTGGTTGTTGTTGTTACTGTTGTTATTATATTTTACGAGGATCTCGTACGTGAAGCGCTCCGAGGCATGGATGATTTCAAAACTTTACCCACCCAATCTGCTAATTCGACATTAAATTACGCACACAGACACAGACACATACGACAGACTCGTACTCGTATAGACATACTTTTCACATGTGTGAGGAGTTACTTAACACTTAAATTCCATTATAAAAACAAATTCCATTAGTATATTTTTAAGCCGGATTATAAACTTCAAAGCTTCTAGCGCTTTTGTAAAAGTGTTATTGTTGTTGTACTTTTAAGACCTGTAAAAATATCAGCGAATTACTATGAATGATGGTGAATATTTTATGAATGAAATATTTTACAAAGAACAAAAATATTTTCTTGAACCCAAAAACATGTATTTTTTATTAGAAAAAATGTTCATTCTCAAAAGCAGGCAAAGAGAGAAAGCGATTGAGAGCGTGAGGCAGTGAGAGAGTGAGGGTGAGGGTGAGTGAGTGAGAGAGTGATAGACTGACCAACCGCAAATGTTATCGACGTCATTGAAGAATTATTGCTTGAACATGGATGCACATCATTGATTGAATTATTCATCATCCAGAAGAAGCGGCATCGATAGTGAAGAAACATAAGAAGACGAAGAAGAAAAAGGAGAAGAAGAAAAAATAATCCCCAGACAGAAAACGCCGTCGTAAAAGTTGTTTAAGACAACAGCATAAAAATTGTTGCAAATTCGTTTTATCAACAAACTTTTCTCTTGCTAAACTAAGACCCAGCATCTACTCTCAAAAAGATGAGAGCTAAACTTTACTAAAGTTAACCAGGCTGAGATGAGGCTAAAAGAGAGGCTAAAAGAACCTAAATAAGTTATATAGTCAACAATTACATATAACAAAATGTAATCTAAGAGAATTAAAAAAATATTAAATACATACCACTAAATGAATTTTATAAAAATAATTCTATCATCCATCACTTAATGAGGTTGATCTGAAGAGTTTATTTTGATTTTTATCATTATCATTCATTAAACTAATAAAAGAAAAAGAGTAAATATATGCGATATCATCATCTCGATCGTGATTATTATCAAGATAATCTGCAGCTAGTTGAACTGATTGCGAATACTTTTTATCCCATGATTCCTTTTTTCAGATAATCTGTTTCGTTAATAATTTGTTTCGTTAGCCTTTTAAACCTGTTGGCCTACATTAAATAATAAGTACATCATTTTTTCATTGTTATTTTTATCGCTTTATTTACACAATCCTTCAGAGGTCTTGCTTCTTCTGATGACTCCACTCTTCCTTTATGAGGTCCGCCGCCTTCTCGGCAATCATCACCGTAGCCGCGTTCGTGTTGCAACTGGTTATCTCGGGCATGATGCTGGCATCAGCCACGCGCAGGTTCTCCACTCCATGCAACCGGAGATGCGGATCGACACAAGATGTATTGTCCTTTAAGGGACCCATCTTAACGGTGCCCGTGTGGTGGTACAGAGTGGTGGTGAAGTACTTAATATAGCAGCGCCAG
Source organism: Myopa testacea (assembly GCA_949629155.1). Lineage (NCBI taxonomy): Eukaryota > Metazoa > Arthropoda > Insecta > Diptera > Conopidae > Myopa > Myopa testacea. Next base: position 29,569,500 of record OX451345.1, on the reverse strand, counting down.
TATGAGTTACTTTTGAACTCCTGGCGATCGCACTCTTTGTTCGGAATCCGTGCGAGCTGCGCCGGTGCAGCCACGAAAGTTCGCGTCTGCTCCAATCGCATCAGATACCGCAAGCCGCGTAGCAGCGTCTCCTCATCCTCTGGCTCATTCAAGTAGTTGGCGAAGATCTTCGGCGCATCCTTGTAGTTGCCGCTACGCAGCCGCAGTTTTCCGCTCGATTTGGGTTTCGCTAGCCACATATAAACGAGCAGCAGATGACCGGATCCCAGCTGTGTGAGGAGGCTTTCCAGGTACGCTTGCTTCAAAGCAATGGCACTGGCCCACGACCGCAATGCCATGTACCCGCCTCGACGAATTACTGTGTGATGGAAGCCCAGATCTGGATACGGACTGCTGGAGCCCGCAACAGAGTTGATAAAAGCTGTAAAGGAACAAGCTCTGGTGCTGGCGAGATTGCCTCTTTTGTGTACAAGGAAATCGTAGACGCTGTCTAAGTTATCCTCCGGGGTCGTGGATTGCGCTGTGCCAACTTGCAAGTTGAAGAACACCGGCACCATCAGATGATCCTGCAGGTGGTCACCGACGGGAAGATCGTGAAGCAACGGTATCTGCAGGCAGCTCAAATGTTGCCGGGGACCAACGCCGGACATCAGAAGCAGCTTCGCCGAGTCAATGGTGCCTGCCGACAGTACCAGCTCCTTCTTCGGCTTAACTTCCAGCTCATGTTGGTTTCGCAACACGAAGCTCGCAGAGGCCACACGTTTGCCTGTCGCATCGAAGTTGATCCTTGTTACCTGCGCATTTTTGATCACCCGCAGATTGGGGCGTTCGGCCAGTTTGCCGCTCAGATAAGTTTTGCCGGTGCTGGCACGGAGACCGTTTTGCACTGTAGCTGGTAAATTACTGTAACCCGTCTCGCTGCCATCTTCGAAGCGTTTCACTCGCTTCACTCCCAACTCCTCAGCGGCTGCGTAAATTATTTCCTGGAACTCGGCTTCGAGAGATTCGGCCTCATTTACGGCCAAATAACCCAAAGGTTCTGACATGTTGTCTGCGATGTGTAGAGATTTTTCGAAGTAGGGCAGCACATCGTCCCAACCCCAACCCATGTTGCCCCGCTGCAGCCAGGTGTCGTAGTCCTGGCGATTGCCTCTAACGTAAACCATCGCATTGATGCCGCCACTACCACCAATGATTTTGCCGCGCGGCCAGTAACACGACTCATTCTGTAGAGCCATGTTGGTTCGGCCGGTCGGCTCGGTCCAGTAGTTCCACACGAAGTCCGTGTGTTGCAGGGAAAAGAATAGGGCCGGCACCTCCGATTCCTGCGGCGGATCACCGCCGGCCTCAAGGACCAACACCTTCCAGTCCGGATTCTCACTGAGGCGACTGGCCACAACGGAACCAGCCGAACCGGCACCAACCACTACGAAGTCAAAGCCCTCCAGTCCGCCAGCCAGCAGCGCTGAGTCACCGTAATCGGGAGGCCAGTCCTCGGGTCTTGAGATGCTGCAGTGAGCGACCAACAGAGCCTGCACCAAAGAACTCACCAGTAGATTGGCCGGGCCGACGCTTTGGGCCGAGCACTGAGCGTTGCCACAAGGAGCCATTGTATTGGGTGCAACCAACATGTTGAATGCTAGAGTTCAAACTGAACAGAAGTGTTCAGAGTGACTTCGCTCAACAACTACGTCGAGTGATTCTTAGCTCCGTTTTAGATTTGTTGGTATTTTATCGAGATAAGAAGTCGGGTGTATAGCAAATGAATGTGTACGTTTGGATGCATAATGATCCCTTTAATAACCGCTTTAACGACAGCATTTTGTATGTAGATTATACAGTGGCATTGAATATTAATAATAGAAAGAAAAAACTTTGCGTAATTTGCTAGCTAGTAGTAATTATTTAGTTTTTGAAACCTTGTATAGATTTTGTGTGTGTTTTTTTATCACATTTATTAGATAAAACGTAAACAATTATTATTTTGTATTCATGATGTGGGTCTGAGATGTGTTGATGTTCTATTTAAACTGTAGAACATTTGAATTGATAACATTTTTAATATGCTTCTAATAATTAACTATTAAAGCGTCCGGCATGAAATTGAAGGAGTGCAAAGAAAGCAAGTCAGAGTCTTGTGGACATCTGATGGTAGAAATAAAAGTACTTGGAACCCTTGTTTAGTTTCTCTGGCTCCCAAAAACCCAGCCAGCCACTAAAACTACAAACTTGTGACGAACCTTTTTGCCGGGATAGGTAGTCGGTTGCCAGGGGTCGTACACAATATTTTCTCGCGACAAGAAGACTCGATGGTTTTATTCGGAACTGTTTCAGCTCAATTTATTTGGATACCGAGCAGAATTTTGTACAAGATAAATGTATGTGACAATAAATTATCCTAGTTATTCGTCTGTCCGGATGTGGGAGTGCCTCATCGGCAGGGGATTTGTCCTCTTACCGTGGTCTCCTCTTACATGGCCTCGTAGCCGTTTCATCCGTTGGATGGACGTACCGGTTAGGGTAATTAGTTCTCGGAGTCCCGAAGATTTCGATCGCGACAAAAATGCGCAGCCGTCGGCCGTTCGGGCTTAACACTGAGTTTACTAGAAATCGTTTACAAGATACAAAAGGAATTTAGTAGAAATCGAAAATTTGTAAAATTTTCGACACTTCGGCAAACCGGATCACGGAGATTTCGATTTAACACTTGCCGCGTAGTTTACAAGATAAAGATTCCCACGAGTACGTGCACTACTCACCCTGTGACCCAACTATAAATCCAAAAGGAAAAAAAAACCTATTCAGAACAACGCTCACCTGTCTGTTGCTCCCCGCTCTCGTACCTGTATTTGATTTTGTGTTTATATGTCGCGATGTTTGTTTTCCAAATTTCCCTGTTTTCTTTCTGTAAATTATTCCACTTTGCACTTTTAAACTGTCCGCTTACACTTGTTGAACTTAATAAAACTTTGAAGAAGGATTTTTCTATTCAGCAGCCTTTTATTCAAGGTTAGCGGGACTTTTCCAGGCTTTGGTACAACCACAGCCAGAGTTGCCGCTACCTCAAACTTTAATGTGTCCCTCATTCGAAAACTGTGTCCATTTAGAAAACTATTTTTTTCTATAAGTTTATTCTTATTCGAAATACTAATACTTAATGCATAATGGGTAAGGGGGTTGTGTGAGACGGCTATGGCTGTGAAAAGGACTTTGGCTGGTCGCTTGGCTGTGGTGGGAGGCTGCTCTATTGCACCGTGCCCAATAAGACACGTAATTCTGCGCCCACGGCAACTCTAGGGTTCCGTATCGTCGTTTGGCTGCTTAACCTTACTCTCTATCGACCTTCCCATGCGCCTCAGCCCGTGGCGACAGAGGTTCAGGGCTGCGTCGTCACAACTCCGAGTTTGCACGATTGCATCGGTGTGGTAAGGACTGGATTTTTTTAGTCCTTACTAACAACAAAAGTCAAGAAATCGCAGTTGTTGCTGGTGTAAATTGCAGTCATTTTAACAACACCAAAAACAACACCACCACCAACAACAACAACACCAATAGTGCTACAAACTTCAAACATGATTCACCTGGCGCTCATTTATTTCTTGACACTCACGTTGGTTACTCCACTTTTTTAGATGCCTCTCCTTCTCCACGACCACACTTTTTGGTTTACGTCACTTCAAACTGATTATTTTGGTTTTTCTATATGTATTTTTTTTATTTGTTGTTGTGTTTGTTTATTTTTCCTTGTGTTTGTTGGCCTTTTTTTTTGAGTGGAGGATATGTTAAGTTGTTGTAAATTTACAACCACATCATGTTTGTTGGTGTTTATTTATTGAACAACACGCTTTAAAAAATAAAAAAAAACGTGGCTGCTCGGGACGTGATGCGAAATTTCAATGCATACAAAATTTTGAAAAATTTGCCGGGTTTATTTTAGACAAATTGAAATTTTTACCATCCAATTTTTTCAACAGATCTCTTCTTCCAACCGCCCTCACCTCCTCAGCTCCTCAAAAAATTTATTACAGATTTCAAATACTGCAGCAAATCTTCTTTTTTTTATTTTATTAGAATTTTTATATTTTTTTTAGGCTTAAAGTAAGCGTGAACAAAATTTACAGAACATTCGTGGCGTTTTTTGCAATTCTTGAAATTTTCGACTTATTTTGAAGACTTTACTTATTTTTTAGATGTTTTTATGAAATAAATAAATGCATTGAGTAAGTAAAAATAAGCATATTTTTCTGAAATGGAGATAAATTCTATTCTAGTGGGTCAGAATGTCCAATAATATCCAAAAAAGATATCTAAAAAGAAATCAGAGCAACTTGCGTATTGAATGAGATAATCATTGAAAGGATCTGTCATCTATGATCGATAATGATCACAAAGGATAATAATAAAGGAAGTTATTACAAAGTCATTTAGAAGTCAAGTCATAGAAGTCACTTAAGTTGTAATTAAATTTAGAGCTCAAGTTAATGAAATTATTAGAGTTAAGAGTCTATACAGATATTGATAACATGATTAAATAATATATCATCAATATTCTGTATTATAAGACAGATATAGATCGATTGTAGAGAACCTTTAAACAAAAACAAAATCCTTAAATATCCTTTAAATTGTCTTTTTTATTTTATTTGATTGAGAACGAAATCAGATTTTGTGTCTCGATATTCCATGTTCTGTTTAATTAAAAACAATCTGTGCTCTACACGCAACCAACATCAACCACTCTCACTTTTCTCTGCTCTCACTCTCTTCCCCTGCCTTCCGCTCTTCTCTCGGAGGATAGTATTTCTCTTTTTTTTTGGTGTATTTGTTTGTTGTTGTTGTTGAAATCGTCTGGTCTCAATATTTATGGTTTCCAATATTAAATTTCCTGTGAATGCAACTCAGACCATTCGAGCCATTTAAACCACCTCCCCCCCCCCGCTCCCCTCCTCCAGCGGTTTATAAAGCGGCTGTTAATTTAAAATGGGTTGGCATTTTTATTTGCATGCGTTGGCAGCCCGTTTAACGGAAGCGGAAATGGCATAGATGTTCGATATGGTAACGCCGTGAATGGACAAGCTGCTGATGGTGCTATTATTATTATTGTTGTTGTTGGTGCGTTTTTCAATTCATTTATCCATTCGATTATTAAACAGCTGCGTCCAATAGAAATAAACAACAACAAAAATTAAACAACAACAAAAATTAAAACTAGGTACGAGTACTAAGCATCAGTTTAGGAAAAAAGTTAGTACAAATTCCATGGCTATAAAAGTGTTACTTTATTTTTGTACTACTCTTTATTTTAGCAAACTTTATTAATAACATTTGCTTGTCCTTAGTGAAGGTTCTCTGTGTTTAGCTCAAGCATCAGCTTTCAGTTTCAATGCAGGACATCCTGGTCGATTAGTCGTGTTTGGAAGGGGAGGGGCTGAGGGGGGGGGGGGGTAGAAGTAGATGAACAGACCCTGATGAAGTGGGAGTGAGAGAGAGTAGCGGAAGAGAGGACGGTGAAAAATGCATTGAAAGTCAACTTTTCGCTATTGAAAACCTTTTCAATTAAGCGATTTTTATAGACAGACGCTTTTGACTCTTCAGATGAAGCATGGAGCGAAGAGCATGAAGCGTGGAGCAGAAAATAGCAGCTGTTCAAGATTTAAACTTTATTTAATGCTTGAAAAATATTCACTTGTAGACTTGTTTGTCTTTCCGTTTGAGGTACTTACTTCGTACTTCGCCTGAGTTTAAAATCAATGTTTATTTTTTCCCCTCTTCAGTATTTATTCGCCATCAATATTATTCTTTGTTAATAATGATTCTTAGTGTTTATATTCTTTTAATGTATATTAACTTCATTTTAGTTTTAAAATTCAGTTATTCAATCGATTCCAATATTCAACTTTGTCAATAGCTTCAAACAGAAGCCAAAAAATATACCACGAACATTTAGCATTGCATACTTTTAGGCGCCGCTCAGTTACCCAATCATCAGTCATCATCAGGCAATCACATCAACGACCAAATGATTCACTCACTTTACTGTATGCAGGTTGATAATATTGCCAGCGGTATCTCCAGAGTCTATTTAATCCTCTACGTCCATCTGTCCGGCGTTTCCATATTTAATTTACACAATGCCCAGAATTTACTTTTCACTGTTGGATCTCTTTTTTTATTTCATTGCTTGTTGTTGTCCCAGTCGAAATTCGTTTCGTCTTTCGTCTACAGTATAACAAGCGACTTTCACATGAATCCATAGAAATTAATCCATTCCAAACTAGCCATTCATCCATCCATACATCGAAATTCATCTGGTTTCACTTCACTTCACTTCATCGCCATGCTTCATTGCAATTAATTGAAACCTACGCTTAAAACTGAAGCAACTTCGACTAATTAGCAATCCAAGCAAAAGTTATGAGAAATGTTAACTGAAAACAAAATCAACTCTCCAGATGAACAACAACAATAACAACAATAAAAACAAAAACAAAAACAATGACCACACTGGTTCCGCTTGAATAGTTGAATGGACGCTGATGCTGATGCTGATGATGATGATGACGATGGCGATGGTTCATTGGACGGCATCCACTGACCACCACCAGTTGCTAGATCTCTAAAGTTGGCTATGAAGCCGTATCTGAAGCTGCGTCTGAGGCTGTATTTGAAGCAGTAACTGAGGCTGTATTTGAAGCTGTATCTGAGGCTGTATTTGAAGCTGTATCTGAGTTTATATCTGAAACTCTTTCTGACCGGACTCTGAGGCTGACTTCTCTTTGTTTCCACACGGAATTTTTGCTTAATTTTAGGTGATTCAACTCAAACCAAGCGGAAGATGTTGTAAAATATGCTTTTACCACAGCAGGTTGCAGATTTATTCCAAGCATAATAATACTCGTATAACGAAGATGGTGGGTAAAAATGTTGCTAATAAAAAAAGGGAGTCCACAGACGATTCTAGATGAATCTATAGAAATACTCCCATAGCTTTGTTTTTGTCGGAGAGATTATTTTAAATATGTTCTTTGAATCTGGCATTTCATTTTCTGGTTGTCTTTAAAATTAAGATTATTATTATAAATCTCAGTTGTAGTTGACTTCAATGTGTGTCTGATCACTCTGTCGGTCGCTCTGACATCCTTTCGATACTAATTTTAATTGCGCTTTGCTTTTCTTTGGCTCTTTCAGCATCTTTTCAACTCTGGGGGTCAGTTTATGTATCAGATGATCACCGATCACCTGCTTTCTTTTAGAGCAAAAAACTCGGTGTATATTTTCCCCTACTTTTACTACCATTCCTCTTTTTCGTTTTTCCACGATGTCTTTTGTAAATATAAACTCTTGTTTTATTTATTTTTTTACTTAACATTTCGGTTTTCTGTGATGCTGTCTGTATTGGAAATAATATACTTGTAACTTTAAGTATCCATGGTTTAAACCCGATTACTACTTTAATTTTAAGTAGTATTTGTTTTTGTTTTTCGGGTTTTTGTTTGCAAAAAGTGCAGCAAAATGTTTGGTGGTTTATTCACCGTGCACTCCGGAGTCCGGAAACTTGATCACATTGCGGTGGAACACAAGCCAAGCACTTGAGTAGTAGAAGAAGCAAAGCGCACTCGTACTCGCAACGCATGCTCGAGTGATTGCTGATTTGCGGCAAACTTTACGAGGCAGACGCAGATGCATCACTCTAGAATTGTGGGTTAACGTGTTAGTGTCTGTCCGATCCCCTGACTGTCTCTCTGTCTGTCTGTTTGGCTGTCTGTCCGTCTATTCGCCGGTGGTGGTCGCTCCATGCACCTCTTTTTCTACTACTGTTTGTCTTTGAAGTGTACACTCGAGTGATTCCTCTTCTTATTTTATTATATCTCTACTCTATTATATCTTGAATCTAATGTTTATTTTTCACGCACCAAAATAAATTCTCATTTATTTACTTTAGTTTTATTCGTAATCATTATAATTAAATGGAAACCTTTAATTAAGGTCATGTAACGAGTAATCGAGGAAAGCGTTCAGTTTTTAAATGTAATTAATTATTTATTTATTGTACGTAGTTTTTATTATTTCATTTCATTTGATTAGTTTGATATACGATACGTTTAGATCCAAAATAGTGTTTCTTCAGTAAACAGTTCTACGATGTTTAAATGGATCGATTAATGGATCGAAGCATCTGCGGAATGATCAGTTTTTCAATTCGAATCACCTGTTGAATGATGAAGTGTTGAATGATCATCTGTATCATCCATAACATCTATTGAGCCCTCAATTATTAAATCGCAATCATGTTTCAAATAATCATCTGGAGGATCAGTTGTTGAATGATCTTTTGCTGGATCATAAGCATCTATTGAATGATCGGTTGTGAGTCCGTGTCATATGTTGAGTGATTAAAGATTGAATGATCAGAGGATTTGAATCACTTGATCACTTTATCACTATCAGTGGTAAATTCGAATCATCTGATGGCAAATGATCAGGTGTTGAGTGCTTATTTCTTGACTGACTGGTTGTTGAATCCGAGTCATGTGTTGAATGATCAGTTGTTGCATTTGATTCACGTGATACACGATCAGAGGATGAATGATCAGTTGTTTTATTTATTGAATGAATGAAAGATCACTTGTTGAATCAGTATCATTGCTGAACGGTCAACTATTGAGGGTCAGAGTCAAAGCTAATCAGTTCCTGAATCCGAATGAACTGTTGTTTGTTCAGTTGTTGAATGATCACTTCTGGCTTCGGCTTCAATCGAATCTTTTATCTGTTGCTAAAAACCATAAAATTTCCCATTTAACCTTAAAATTTGTATTTATTAGTCTATCTTTAAATTCATTCTTATATTATCGTCTCTCATCTTCATCGGTGACTTAAGTCAGTGATCTTATTTACTGAAAATTCATAGAGACTTCAGTAATTATTAAAGACGTGACAATTCACACAATTAAAAGCAAAAGTGTTAACGAAACCATGAATATTTCATAAAAATAAATGACTAGAAACACCCCGGTAACTCTACAACTCTTCAGTGTCATTATCCGTTTAATTAAGCTTTTACTTAAGTCTCTGATCTGCAGTTTTTCCCTCAATTAAACCTCTTCTGCTGATGCGCTGCTGTGTGTCTTGTGGGACACTCGTTTTTTATCACGTTCTCACAGAGCAACCAGAGCATTGTTGTGACTGCGAGGGGTTGCCATTGTAAACGAAAATAAAAGGCAGCATTATATAAGAAGCGGCAGTTTAAAAGTGGAGTAGTTTTACCAAAATGATCTTAGATACTTTCAAGAATCTGAGAAACTGTTTCCTTTAAATTATAAATAAACACACACAGATTAAGGACTAAAAAAGGATAATAAAGGACAATAAAGGATAATAAAGGATAAGGATAAAGGACTAAAAAATGACTATAAACGTCTATAAAAGGACTATAAAAGGACTATAAACGACTACAAAGAGCTATAAAAGACTATAATGGAATATAAACATCTATAAAGGACTATAAAAAGGTGAGACTTGAGAGTAATTCTTTGGAAATAGTTACGTTTCATTGACAATTTGTTAAAAAAGTAGTAAATAAGTAGTTTGGCTTCCATTGAAAATAGTAACGAATACTGCAGCACTGTGCAGCTCCTCTGTCTCTCTCTCTCTCTCTGTCACTGTCTCTCGCTCACTACTTTTCATTGTCTCACGATCGCCGGATCGTTTGTCGTCAACATTCCCCCGACGTCTTTATGACAGGTTATTTTTAGCTCCACTTTTTTGCGCAGTCGCTCTGGAGTTTCCTTTGAAAGGCGCAGTCGTTAGCTGTCTCCATCTCTTACTCTCCTCACCTCCCTGGCCCACTCCCCGCAGTCATACTGTAACTATGACTTTTGTTGTTGTTGTTTTTATTGTTGTGATTTGTTCACGATGTCAGATAATTTCTTGAATTTCTCTGGCAATTTTTAAACGTTTTCATTTCTCATCATTATAATTTTGCATTTCTTTATTATGATTTTTACATTTTTTCTCCGTCTCTCTTTTCATGTAATAATTAATTCATTAATTGTAATTAAGAAAAGATTTTAAACTTTTTTCTTTTGAATTACGATTGTGGAAAACTATGTTTTGTTTTTGACTGAAGTTGCATTTATTTTACATTAAATTTATTTAATTGCCGATTTATTAGTGTTTCTGTTTTCTTTCTATAAGATTTCTTTTTCATTCTTAATTTATTCTTTATAAGTTTTAAGTTTTCATTACTTTCTTGCTGACTTTAATAAATCTTTCATTTGTTTCCATTTCGCTTTTTAATTGTTTTACGTTTCAAGCTCTGATTCACTTTAATTTATTGTATATTAATGAATTGTTTGTGTTTTTTGAGTTTTTCTCGCTTATTATTATTATGAAAAACTTTTCTCACTCGGCGATGATTGATTCTCTTATTGTTTTGTTGTTCTTTCTTTCTTTCTTTTTTTTTGGTCTCTCAGATGTAAAGATTTATGTTTATGACTAAAAGATTTATGACTAATACTTTGGACTTTAGCAAGTCTCTGAAATCTTTAGAAATAATTCGATCTTCTTTTACGAGTATTTAAATGGAATTTCATCCACTCACTCACTCAGAATTCATTCTAAGAATAAAGATCAGAAAGCTGTATCGGGGACTCTCTGTGAAACTAATATCTACAAATAGAATATATCTATATATGCATACACATACATGCACATACATACACATACAAACACATACATACATATAGATACACATACATACATATTCATATAGTATTCTTAATATTGGAGTATTCTTTATAAAAATTAATAAAGGAAAAAAGGTATGAAATCATATGATTGTTGTAAAATATACACAGAATGGGTTTATTAATTATATAATAATTATTAACCATATTTTGGCCTTCAAACTTGACTTTCATTGATTAATTTTCCGTCATAATTCACAAACTCTTCGTGCAACACTTCGTGATCACTTGTAATGGTACCTTTCTATCTGAGTATTC